>CM032407.1:3282259-3869759 GCA_019049475.1 Eueides isabella
AACTATTATGATTATATTCGTATATCATGTCATAATTCTTATTAAGATTGCATATGAAATAACATCCTGAAGCTATGTTTTGGTATACCTATGTATGTAGTACCTATACATAATTGGGGGTCCAAGTCTTGTGCTAGTTTTTAAAGAATATTGATGTTTTCATAAGGTAGTCTAATGAATTCTCTAATTATGGTTGTTCGTTTAAGATTTAATGAGAAAATGTCATTTGATATATTTGTTACTCAATTTGATTAAACAAAATTTCAGTTGTGTTGGTGTGACATTTTCTTTTTAAGGTAATTTAAAAATTTGAGTGAAAAGCCACTTCTCTGTTTATCTCTCGAAAAACTAGAGATTATTATATTTTATTTACTTATTTTATAAAAATCCAATTTCTCTTATTTTGTTATTCCTATAATGATTTTGATTTGTTCCAAAAAAAAAGAAAAGCAATGCTTATAAACAAAATTGCTATCTGGATTTTTTTTTAAAGTCTTGTAGTATTCATTATTGATACCAATAATGATTTACAGTACTTCTGATTTTAATTGTTACTGTATTAATAATTACAATTAAATTCTTAAATTCTTTAATTCAATACATATTTTAAAGATGCTTGTCGCCGCGCAGGGGCAAAAGCGTTTGACTGTAACCGTGACAGGTTGTGGGGTCGATACTCACTTAAGAAAATGAAACATTTATTTTCTTCGTTCTGGTTACAAGACGAAACGCGGCGTTGTGTTCCGCCACTCATCATGCAATGCCTCAAATTCGGGGGAAAGGACGGAGTGTCTTAACCCAAGTTCCCTTCACCTATCCTGCCATGTGCGTGATATAGCGTAAAGCTGAAAAAAATATATTTTAAAGATACTAATATATAATTTTTTATCAGTATTTTCGGTATCTTGCATACTGAAGGTTGCCTTTTTTATTGCTCACACAATAATTTGGGCGCAAAAGCAGATAATTAGCACAAAAAATAATATAATAGAAGTGTTGTGATAAAAAGATAATTATAGAATCTTTTGACCGAATTGGTTCGATGCGGTTATTTTGCGCAATCAGTTCTAACCTTGTATAGAAAATCTTGAAATGAAGAAATTTAACGCAGCTACGCAGAAATTTTGATAGTTCGAACTACTTCTTTTCTGTTGAAAATTATAAGGTGAATTATTATTCGTAATTTAAATGAGCCAGAACAGTTTCATTCTTTACTTTTTAAGCTAATATTACTGTAAAAATATTTTAAAAAGTTTATATACATTTTTTGTAGCTCTTACTCAATATCTCAGTTATTTAAGAGTTTTATCTGATTTATCAGTGACCTTATCAACTTTATCTCAAATATATTGGAATAATTCTTCTTTAAAAGTTATTCACATAGATGTGGGGTAATAGACGCAGCCGTTAACACGTTATATTTTTGTAATGGACGACAAATCTACAGATCATTAACGTTCTAACTTCCCACTCAGCGTAATATACAAGTAGATGTTGTTCTTTTAAAAAAACTGTACCTCAATAAATCAGTTATAAAAATCATCTTGTATTACTTTATAAGGTAAGATCATATAAAATAAGTTTAACGTGGAAGACTATAAATTCTCATTTAATAACTGCCACCGTAGTATACGTAAAAAAAAGTATAAAGCCGTAAGTAATTAAATTCTATAGCACCAAATAAGTAAACGCGTCCGGATAAAACCAGGTCACATTGTTAAGTTTTTAATCTGTTCAATGCTAGTTTCTTGTGCAATTTTTTTCTAATACATAATTAAAAAAATAAAGATATTTGTTTTAATCGCAGATTAGAATAAAGAAAAACTAGCTGGCTCTGTAAATGCATCACTCGGTATTCCTGCTTTCGCTTCTGATCACTTAGTATGATCAACTTAGCTAATGTAACAAGAAAAAATATTTAAAGTTTATTATTATGTTGTTATCAAAGAAAAATTGTAACTAAAAATAAAGACAGAGTAATTTTCCTATATGACCTACTCATATAAGAAGAAACTACTTAGTATTCTATAGATTCACTGTGGATATGGTTGCGTTAGTGCCTGACACATGCCATCCTGGAATAGGCTTAAGAAGCCATCTCAAATACACAACGCTGACCTCCACTGTCCGTGCTTCTGTTGACAAAATTCGGAATACGTTCTAGATGTAAATTGATGTTCAGCTCTCGACAGGCCAACTTCTAGCAATCTATGCAGAGATCAAGTGCTTACATATCACGCTAATACTTACCACGTACAAATTGACTCTAAAACTATTCTAGATCAGTTTACTTAGTAAATTCCAAACACTTTATCTGACTTGAAATTTAAAAAAATAAATAGATAATAGACATCATAATTTTAATTACCAGTATCTATACCAATTGGTTGGAATTAATTTCGCGTGATCGAAGGACGATGATGTGAAATTGATTTATTCATATAATTGCTTTGGCTTTACAATATAAATGTTTAAGTTAACTCGTTGATGAATCATTGCACGAGTATTTTAGTATTACGAAATAGATAATTGTTTCTTTTGTTGAACATTTAGGTTTTATTGATTGTGCTTATTATATTTGGACCTAGGGGTTTTTTGTATTCTTTAATTTGTGAGAAGTAAAATAAGAGTTCTGATTTATTTTAGGTATTTTTAAATGTATAAGTATATAAATGTAAGTTTAAATATATCTAAATGTATATCTCCGTTGATTTTTTTTATCTTTATCTACTTAAGCAATACAACTTTGGTGTAATTATTATCAGAGAAAATTTGTAAGTGATAAGTCAAAAATTGACACTAACTTAAATTTGAAGCTGTAACGAGTATGTTAAAAGAAGTCTTTACTTAAATTTAAAAAGCGTATAAAAATTTTGAAAGAAGCAGGATTTTATACGCTTTTTAAATTTAAGTTTAGTATTTTCTGTCCTAAGTGTGGAATAACACTTTAAAACATAGTAAAAATATGTTAAAAGAAGTCTTTACTGCGGTACATCTATAACTATATTTATTTTCTTTTATCTTTACCCTGCAAAGTAGGCAGAGGGAACTTGGTAACCTAGTGTTAAGACACTCCGTTTCACTTCCGTTTCCCAGTTTCCGCCGAATATGAGGCATTGCGTGTTGAGTGGCGGAACTCAACGCCGCGCTTTGCACTATTACTAGAGCGAAAAAATGAAAATATTAAATATTTCGATTTCTTGAGTGGAGATTGAACCCAAGACCTATCACGTTAGTGTCAGTCACACGCTTGTGTCCTTGCGCTACAACAGGTCTCTACATTTTTGCACATAGATCATCAATGCTAAAATTATAAAGCTGATGAACTATGAATAAAAATTGAGTCCAATAGGTCAATTATCGATTAAGGCTTTAGGCTATATTACATCATGGTAATCTTTTTCACAGAGCAATTCTGTAGGTGAAAGACAATATATAATGTAATGTAAGGCAAGCATAAACAGTGTGCTTTAATCAGATGCATTGACAACAGGTTGAGAGCTTTGTGCTTTTATATTAAAATAATCTACGTTACAATCAAAGTGGGTCATATGTTTAATTCTATTGTATAAATATAACTATCATATCATAACTATGAGGCCTGTCGTGGCGCAGCTGCACAAGCGTGTGACTGTAAACGACAGGTTCTGGGTTCAATCCCCAGTCGAGGAAATGAAATATTTAATATTTTCAATTTAATGTTTCATTTCTTCGCTCTGGTAATAAGGCAAAGCTCGTCGTTGAGTTCTGTTACTCCACACACAATGCTTGAAATTCGGCGGACACTAGGTTCCCGGGTTCCCTCTGCCTACCCTGCCGCGTGGGGGTACAGCGTGAAGCTTAAGAAAAAATAAAACTATAATGGTGAAGCTGTCTGACTGAACGTAATAGGTATGAGTTCAATTTCTGTAGATTCCCTAGTTGTTTTTTAAGTAACAAATTGTTATAGATAATAGTTACTTTACTCGCGGTAGTAGACGTAAATAAGATGTTATGTTACGCACTCGATAACTCGAATTCGGGCGGAAATCGCCACTTTAAGTACTTTGCCTACTTTGCTACACGCTTGTTCAACGTGAAATTAAAAAAAATATATACTCACTAAAAAATAAACCATATGATTTGAATTAGTGAGTTGTTACGTTTATAGCTTATGAGTTAATAATAAAATAAAGTGATTGATTTCATAACATCTTTAATGAAATGACTGATTCTTCAAATCGGCATATTTATATATTACTAATGATAATCTTCTTTTTTTTCTTTAGCTTTATTTATGCCACATATGGCATAGTAGTCAGAGTGACCTTGGTAATCTTGTGTTAAGACACTCCGCTTCGTTCCCCACTTTCTGCTGAATTTAGGATATTCATGTAGAGTGGCGAAACTCAACGCCGCGCTTAGCCTTGATACGAGAAGAAAACATTAAATATTCAATTTTGAAATATGAAATATTTCTTTTCTTCGAGTGGTGATCGAACCCACAACCTGTCACGTTTACAGTCACACGCTTGTGCCGCTGCGCCACGATAGGCTTCAAATGGTAATCTTATTACGTTTTAATTTCTAACACAAATACACAATGATGCAACAAGCAAATGATTTTGGCCTAGAATAGACTAGTTTCGGAGGATATACGTAAGGTCGACGCATTACCGCCGTTTCCAGGATGAGGTGCAACTTCCGAACGTATTATTTCACTCAAATCTTTATTTATCATTTAATCTATTGTCTATATAAGTAGATGTACATATATATATATATATATATATATATATATATATATATATATATATATATATATATATATATATATATATATATATATATATATATATATATGTATATTTATTCTTAATATTAAGTGGGAAGTAGAGATCGGGTAGTTTGAAGCCATTCTGCCTTCTTTTGACCATATGTGGAAAACGCGGGACATTAAAAATATATATTACCAAACAAAATGCAAATTAAAATAACGGGTATATGTTTAAAGAGATAATTTTAATGAAATGACAAAATTTGGCTTAATGTTATGTAAGTGATACATATTTGCTTAATTTATTCTTGTGCGGATCGATTTCGAGATTTTGGTTATTGAGTCATGTACGCATTAAATAAATTCAACAAAGAAAAAATATCCCTTTTTAAAATTATATATAACATTTATACTTACTAAGTTGAATCTTTAAAGCGTAGATCATTTAAATACAATACAACCTTTTTTGAACATCGATAATTGTCGCACCTTCAAGCAAAAAGTACTGATATCTTATACATTAGGATAACACCTAGGCTACTTTATAAACAATTTGTACAATAAATTTAAGCAAATTCGCTATAAGAGCGCTATAGGGTTATATTGAAATTGCTTGAACCAGCTAATAATTTCAATGTCCAAAAAGCGAAGAACGGAATAATATATCTCTATTAATAGTATTATGTCAAACTTAGAAAAAATGTGCTGAAACAAAAATGTGAGATACTCTGAATAATTTTCCATATTTAACAAACGAGAGGTACTTATGTGATAAATAAATAGATTGCCTTATGAATATATAATGAATCATAAACATTTTTTATTATAACTCTACTACTTTTAGATCATGCAGAACACGTGAGCCTATGTTTTAGTACGTAACAAAAAAAAAAAACAAATTAACGTCGATCTCATATCATAATAACATATTACAAGAATATCTTAAATTACAATAAATTTAACATAATTCAGAGGCTATTTACATCTACGAACAAAGGAGGCGATAGTCTTTTTATATGTTCTTTTAATATTTATTGGAAATCCGGTTTTATAGCTCAGTGGGTGAGTGACCGAAGTGACAAGTGTATGTCGTTGTAATTACGCGAACTCAGTTATTTATTTAAACGGCCGAGTCATTACGTAAAGAGTATGCTTAAAATTATTATAGTGTTTAATAAAGCAAGTTAATTTCTTTGCAAGGTCGTTTTTGGTAATCATTGTTTTGTCTGTGCGATGATTTTGGTTCAATTTAGGTCATACTTTGTTTATTTTTCATGTATATATATATATATATATATATATATATATATATATATATATATATATATATATATATATATATATATACATATATATATATATATATATATATATATATATATATATATATATACATATATATATATATATATATATATATATATATATATATATATAATGAATTAATTTTATTCTATTATTAGAAATTAAAGTTTATTTATCAATGATAGCTAGTTCCTTTTCGTTTCTAATTTGATTTAATAAAAGTTACGCTGTATTTCTTCGTTTTGGTGGTAGTCAACCCTTATATTACTTATTATACATAAATATATTTTGCAACTATATATTAACTTTAAAGCGACGATATACTATCATTCAATCCATATGTTCTCTATACCAAATAATATTTTTTAAGTATAGAGTATTCCTTTAGTAAAATGAATAGAGTTCATCGTAGCTCACTGCGTGTGGTGCGATATTTGTGCATTCAATTTCTATTTGAAGGGACAAAAAAAAGCAACAAGACAAAGCACGTTGTTAAACACCACCATTTCATGCATAATGTCTCTAAAGTTGGCTCACAAAGTTAGGAACAGAGTGTCTATTCTGCAACATACAGCTTTATTTTCCGCATTTTTTAATTTATTTCAATTAAACCCTTAAAACCGCAAGTTCTAATTCAACATTCACTACAGGATACAACAATGACTATACTAAAAGCCTTATTTGATCAGCCCGCAACCCGATAGCCAGTTTATCGCATCGATCGCCCGTATGAGTTTTATTACTTAACTGTTTTCACGCTTTACAACACAATAAGTTGTGGTGGTGTAATATTAATTCTTTGCTTTGAATTACTACAACTTTAGTTAAATATATAGAATTTAGGATGTTATATATGCATATCTATTGCATACTTTAGCTTAGAAATGCAAATTAAAATGAGAAATAAAAATGTATATATATATATATTTTAAGTCAAAAAGTGGAAGTTAATCGTGGCGCAAATGTGGTGTGTGAATGAATGTAAAAGCGACAGGTTGT
Source organism: Eueides isabella (assembly GCA_019049475.1). NCBI lineage: Eukaryota > Metazoa > Arthropoda > Insecta > Lepidoptera > Nymphalidae > Eueides > Eueides isabella. The sequence continues at coordinate 3,289,320 of CM032407.1, forward strand.
GGGTTCTATCCCCAATCGAGGAGATGAAATATTTCAACAGAAAATAGGGAACTGAACGTAATGTATTAACACTAGGTTCCCAAGTTCCCTCTGCCTTCCCTGCCATGTGTCACATATTAAAGCTGAAAACTAAAAAAAATGTCAAGAATAATTTAATAAATTGCAAGTAACCTATAAAGCAGGAGTATATCTGAGACTCTTCGTAAAGTGCATATAACTCTACTTAAAAAAAAACATAAATTAAAAATCTATATTTTCCAAAACATTATATAAGGAACTATATATAGAGAATCTTGAAATTAAAACTTTACAATCTACCTCGCGTATACCAGTGTACGCGCAGGAAAGTTGAGAGACACAACTCAACATTCCGCTACGTCTCCGTACTAGATTGAGAAAATTAAAAAAAATACCCTAGTGAGAATTGAACCTCTAATCGTCGTATATACTGTGTCACTGCGCCACGATGACCATTCAAATAAGATAGCATAAACAAACAGTGACTGAACTCAAAACGCTTTGAAGGCCAAGAGACGGCAACGAATCATTCATTACAAATTAATATTGTGAGGAAAGTTACGTTTGAATGAAGAGTTCTTATACGGTACTTAACATACACGTGTTACAGATCAATTTGAATAATAATATTTATATTTTTATATAAGTAGTTTTATAATACTGAACCAGTGTAATAAATTATCAAGTATTATTTAATTTTAATTTTAGTTGCTTTATATCTCGTGATACTATGATAATGATATTGTTAACTTCTGAAAGAACAAGTCTTTATAAATCTATGTATTGTATACCATTTTATTTATTAGAGGTTAAGAGGACATATATTAATTTGACTATTATAAGAACAATATATATATATATATATATATATATATATATATATATATATATATATATATATATATATATATATATATAACTTTTAAGTACAATACACTAATCTTAGTCTTCTATACCACTTCGAGATACTATGTTGAGTAGCGGAGTTCAACACCGTAATTTATGTTATCTGAGCTTGAAAATTTAAATATAAAAAACGAAAACTTATGATTTATTTTTTTTAGATCAAGGAAAATGTTAATAACTAGAGGCCTTGCCTAAGCCTTAGAATATAGTAAATTCACGTATAAACAAGTTAAGATTATTTAATTCGTTAAATAACATTATGTCATTTTTACATATACCAAACGAGTCATAGCTAGCGGCTGTGTTTGGACTAAAAAAAACATTGTTTCCCTTGTTAATTATGACATTTCGGGAACTTTTCTCATAGTGCGGTACGCTCCCCAGGGAACGTACAACCCTAACCTTATTCTACTTGAAATTAAATATGTATAAAGATAATAATAAATAAATAAATATTAATTAAATTCGGCTGTGGGGAACGGAAGTGGAAAGGAGTTTCTTAACACTAGGTTCCCAAGTTCCCTCTCTCTACTCTGCCATATAGCGTGAAGTAAAGTTCAGCCGTATCTTTATATACACGGTTACACTATGCATGATATAACTTATAAATTCTCATGCAAATAAAAATACCAAGTAGACTCCATTTTGTAAACAAATATAACATTTAAAAAGTTCAATGGCCGTATTAAAGTGAATGAATCTTTCTTAATTGTGTTAAATGAATAAAGAAAAAAGGTTATTTATACGTGTGCATAGCAAACTTGCCAAAATATAAGACCATATCGTACGACTTTGTGAATATATTATAATATATTTGCAATATAATATTTATTAAATTATAAAAATATAGATAATTCAGCTTTTTTAAATATACATAAAGTTTTTAAAGAGTTATTTCATTATTATTTTTAATATAAAAATACTATAAAATTTAGCTTCGTAATTTTTAGCGTAATGCGGAGATTAACGCCGCGCTTTGTCTCGCCATCGTCTAGTTTACAAAACAGGATAGTAATTTCTATATTTCTCATTTTAAAAAATATTTATTATTTTTTACATATTTAAATTGATATTCTATATTTAAGAAAGAAAAAAAAATACTAGTAGCGGGATTTTAAAATACATTAAAAATAATAATTAATAGCTCTTGAATATTAATAAATAACGAAAACTTGTAAAAATGTTCCTACAGATGTTAACAACAAAAATAAATTATAACAATCGTATAAGAATTTCGACGTTCCTAGGTAAGAACGTATCGCTTAGCAGGGTATCGCTCAAAGCGCTTGGACAGTAACCAAAGAGGTGCGGGTTCATATCCCGCTACGTTCAAATTTTTTCACGTCTTCTAAAAATGTATTATTTATACTTAATTATTTTAATATAAGAAAACTTAGAACAAATCATTAAGCTGAATATGAACTCATGAGGCGGGACAGAAGGTGATAAATATTTTGTTCTCTATTTTTTTTTCTTTACTTATTTTATGTTTTAATAATATTATTGGGCGTATAATATTTGATATAGATGCTAATTATACATTTACAACTGGTTTTGCATAAGGCAACCTTAACCGCGTTCGAATATAAGTTATTATAGATAATTTCCACTTCAATGTCCTATAGGACATTAAAATATAAAATAACAAAATAACGATAAAAAAAGGAGACAAACTTTTTCCATGTTTTTAACTATTAGGGTACATTTCACAGGCTATATGCTTTATTTATTAAAAATATCAAGGACTTCATAATTAATGCGAATATTAAGAGTGTAACAAGAGGCGAGCATCTGGCTTTAAGAATGATGACTGTGACGGATCGATACCCGAAATGATTATAATATTATTTAATTTAGTATTTAATACGCAATCTCTAAAATTTGCGGAAAGCAGAAAACTAGATCTCGACACTAGATATTCTGCGCTTACCTTGAAGTTTTCTTTCTTTTTTAAATGGAAAAGGCAAGGACAAGGCAAACGAGCGTACGGATCACCTGATGGTGAGTGATCACCGCCGCCGACGGCCTGCCGGCCGTGCGTTGCCGGCCTTTAAGCTGGAGGAACACACGCTTTTTGACCTGCAAAAACCCATGTCGTATCGACCTTGAAATACTGCCCTGGGTAGGCCTTTCCACACATTCGTGGCACGTAGAAGGAAATTCCTGCGAAACCATACTGCAGTGGAGTGCAACGTATCCAGATGATGAGGATGGTATTTTAGTTTGTGACTTACTGTAAGGTTAGAAAATTCAGCGGCCAGTACCAAGCCAAAAAGTTCCCCAGAACACTCCCCGTGATAAATGCTGTAGAGAATGCACAGCGAGGACACCTCTCTACGCAAAGCCAAGGTATCCGATCACAGCTCATTACGTTCCCGACGATTTGAACGGCTCTATGTTGTATGCGACCAAATGGTTCAAGCTGATGCTGGGGTGCACCAGCTCATAGGTGAGAACATAACCTGGGCTATATAAAGGGCCAAACGATGTTCTGGCGTGAAGTTTCGTTCTGCTGATGACCCCCAGTTTCTTCGAGGCTAACTTGGCCTTTTCCAAATGATCGCGATACTGAGAGTTACTCGAAAAGCTGATTCTTCCTTTTGTTTCTATTTTCCCAATCTTACCACATAAAATGGCTAAAGATAACATGTTGTTAAGAGACTCCGTTCTCCATTTAGACCTATAATACATTATGGGTAACGTGTAATTTTTATAATGCAATATTTAACTTGCTAACTGAGTGATGCTTGGGGCGGTGCGACATTCCTTCGCGGGCAGATGTTGGTAGAATTGCAAAGTTTTACAATTTACAGCTGCTTTTAAACGGTTTTTATTTATAAGTATCTATGGTATTAACTTATTTGGTGACTTTATTCTCCACTTATTGTCCAATATGAGTGATTATGTCAAGAATGGAAGAAGCTTAGTAAAATATTTTTCCACAACTAACATGAATTTAAACTATCTTCCATCATATCCTATACACTTCTAAAGATTCATAATACTTTCATTAGCTTCCTGCTGTATGTGTTCCTGCTTCCCGTACATAGGGTAGGTAGAGGGAATGTAGTGCCAAAACACTCTGTAAGACAACAAAAATGTGCATAAAGAATTACATATATATCGCGAAATTGTCTAGATTTTGTGTGTTGAGTGGCGGAACTCAACACCGCCTAACCACCTAACATTTTTATTAAACACACCATTACTCAAGTAAATAAACAAAACCATTTTGAACTAATATAGACATTACAGCTACAAAGTTCGATCAACACAGTTAACATGCAAAGTATTAAATAAAAGTTCTAGTTCGCGTGTTCGCGTGATGTACATCAGATAGCCTGGGCTTGTTTTAATTGAATTTACTCTCTGTACTTTCATTTACTTTTTTGCTGTTCAAACTTTTAAGGTTAAGTATCATTTAGTAATGTATGTAGCGGCTTGAAATGGTTCTCAAGTTTTTATTTTTTAAAAGTGCTAACTGGTCGTTAATTATGTATCTATTTTGCACGTCTATACAAATTGTGCTGATTTTTTTTTACTATTTTTACATTCGCACCATTTATGTTTATTTATATGGAATTATGCTATACTTTGATTCAACAATTAAATGAGGCCTTTTGTGGCTCAGTGGCGTGTGATTGTAAGCGCGACAAGGTTCTAGGTTCGAATTGTACTTGTAGAACTACTCGCTCTGGTAACAATGCGCGGCGTTCAGTTTCACCAATCAACACGCGAAGCCTCCAGAACACGGTAAATGGTGAAAAACGGACGTATTTTATAGCTGATGAATATATTTTAAGTTAAACGGTCATATTCTAAGTTATATTACTTAGTTATTTCATTTTGATACGAAGTTTGATACGAAATTAAAAGTAATAATAAAAATATAATACAAGATGTTTACTCCGCCCTCGACTTATTGTGGCTTAGTTAATATCAAATCACAATTCATATGTAGAGGTGTTCGATTAGCGTCATATTAATTGGTATGCGACGCTCAGTTGACTTTCTATGACTGATATGAAATGAAATGTTAATGAAATAGAAAGGTTTAAACTGACTTATTGTTGTAACGTTTTATTTTCTTTCTTTCAAACGTTTTAAAAGTTAGGCGAAAAGAATCCAGGTAACTACGTTCCGTTTCCCACTTTGGAACTCAATGGAACTCAACGCCGCAATAAGCTTAGACCTAACCAGAGGATGAAAATATTAAATATTTCATTTCCTCGAGCAGGGATCGAACCCACCAATTGTCGCATTTACAGTCACACGCTTGTGCCACTGCGCCACAACAGGAGAGTTATATACTCATAATTTAACTAAAATATTTTTAAAAAATAATGTTTTATAACAACATTCCTGAGTTTGATAAACTGATAAGGGACGCATAAATAAGACCAATAAAAAGATTTAGTGTTCCCGCAGCTTAATTCACATTTCCTGCACCACATTTTGTATGAGAGAATACTTAATATATAAATATAAATTATATGGGTGGCGAAACACGTTTATTGGCGAAAGTGTTAAAAAATATATTTCCACATTCACCGAACCCTTGTATATCCTTAGTTTCTGTATATTTTACAATACTACAATACAAAAACAAACAACAAACACAAAAACAAATCAAAAACACATCCAGAGACAGGCACGCTCAAAACGCCGTAATCAATGAACCATACCATACCATACCATACCAATATATCCAGATCCAGATCATAATAAGATCTTTGATTTTCGCGACTAGTACACATATTAAATGAAACTAATTTAATCAAATTAATCACTCAATCACTCACTCAGCTTCACGCTGATGGCAGGGTAGACATAACTTGGGAACTAGGGAATCTAGTGTTAAGACACTCTGTTCTACTTCCGTCCCCACTTTTCGCCGAGCTTAAGGCATTGCGTTTTAAGGAGCGGACTTTAACGCCGGATTTTGCCCTAAATTAATCAATTCAATTTACTACTGAAAAAACTAAATTTAACTATAAATTCAATAAAAATAATGCAGTTCACTATACAATTTTGGAATAAGCTTGTGCGTAATGAAAAGATATTAAAGATTGATTAAAATAATTAATTTTTATGATCTTTTTATTTTTAATTTAAAAATATGATCTAACGCATTAAAAGCTACAAATAAAAAATAAAAAAAATAAGCACGACAACATTTTTATGTAACAATGATACTTTGCATAAGCAGGAATAGGAACCAGCGACCTCTGTATTAGAAAACCAGCTCACAATTACGCCATTTTCACGTCTCCACATATAATTATAGAATATTAAAGAATTTCATAAAAAAAAAATGTTACAATCTTTGTGCAATGTGCTTACACAAACTTCCCACGGCTGTCGCTGACCCGTTCAGGATGTGCAATTAAATAACTGTAGAAAACTATAACGGTTAATTTTGACTTACATCGTTACTTCTTAATAACCAGATTAAAGGAGACTTGTTAATTTAATGGCGGGTACCAAGAACACCCCCTTAATGTGAATTCGTTATCAAACAGTGTTACATATATATTTTTAGAAGCACATTTCGTCCCGGTGGCGAGACGAAACGGGCAGAAAGCCTTGTCTTAAGATACTCCTATCTTCACTTTCTGTCTAAATTCGACTTTGAGTGTTGAATCACGGATTTAAACGCCGTATTTTATTTAATAACCCAAATAAACTGTGCTATGGTGAACTTATGTGTTCTTGCTTAACGCTACGTACTAAATGTATCCGACATAGTATAATAATAAGTTTTATCTCAAGAACGATGCTTTTTACCTGTTAATTTTATACATTTGTTACTCAAGCCATTGAGAATCTTTTATAAATCACACATTGTTTTATAAATATAACGTAAGTGAACACCTTCACTTAATTAGACTGTTTATTCATAATTGTAAGGCAAAGGAATTAAATTTTGTTGAAGCTTTTATTAGTTTAGAAATATGTAAATTGTTTTAAAAGAGTCTTTACATACTTTGCCTACATTGCCTTATTTCATTCAGTTAAAGAACATATCTTTTGTATTGTATTGATAAAATTATCATAACTATTTTTTTAAATACAATAACTTCGTATGCTTTAGTACTTGCAAAATTAAATCAAAATGATTTGATTTCAACAAAGCTTTTATACAACTCGTAAACTAATGGTTTCGTACTGATTTCATCGGATTGTTCATCTATTTGACCTTGAAACTCAAAATTGCCAGCGTATGACATTATAATTAAATATATTTTTTTCTTTTCGATAAAGTTGAGATTGATTCAATTCCTGTCTATTTCTTTTATATGTTATTTATGAATACAGTGTTAATTTAATTATATGAAACACAATTTATACATAATTACTCTGAACTTCCGAAAAATATTTTTGAGAGATTTTATTTTATTTATATATATTTATTATATTTGAGGCCTGTCGTGGCGCAACGGCACAGGCGTGTGACTGTTAACGACATCCCCACTCGAGGAATTAAATAACTATTTTCAATTTAAATATTTTATGTTTTCATTTCTGTGGTAATAAGGCAAAGCGAAGCGTTGAGCTCCGCCACACAACACGCAAAACCTCAAATTCGGCAGAAAGTCAGGAACGGAAGTGAAACGTAGTGTCTTAACACTAGGTTACCAAGTTCCCTCTGTCTCCCCTGCCGTGTGCGGGATACAGCGTGAAGCCGGGTGAGTAGAGTAGAAATATTTAATGTAAACAGTGTAAGCCGTCATCTTATTTAAAATAGTTTATTTAAAAACTATTTTCTGGGTTCGATCCCGAGTCGAGGAAATGAAATATTATTTATTTTCAATTTAAATATTTAATGTTTCATTTCTTCGCTCTGGTAAAAAGGCTAAGCGCGGCGTTGAGTTACGCCACTCAACACGCAATGCCTCAATTTCGGCGCAAAGTGGGGAACAGAAGTGGAACGGAGTGTCTTTACACTAGGTTCCCAGGTTCCCTCTGCCTATCCTGCCTCGTGCGGGATACAGCGTGAAGCTGAGTTAAGTTGAGTTGAGTTATTTAGAAACCAAAGACATCTTTAGGTTTTCGGCTAACCCCGCATATTGGCAAGGATATACGAAGCGTAAGAACAGCTGTAACGTATACTTTTTTTTTATGAAAATTACTCCAGAGCAAAGGTTGGATGCATTGTGTTCAATACATTGAGCTTTTGAATTTATGGCACGTGCGAAACATCTGCCTTAGTTTTTTTATAAGGTTTTTTCTTGATGTCATGTTTAACTTATGATAGTGATGGGATATATGATTCTGAGTTTCATTATTACAAAAGACTTTTGTCTAATTTTATATATTTCATACCTTATATTTTTATTTAAATATATATCTACCTATACTAATGTTTCAAACATAAATTACTATGGCGAACGAATCATGCTTTTTATGTTATTTTAGGTAAAAAAAATTGTGAAAAAAAAACGATTATTATGAAAATCAATATATAAAACGATAACATATTTTATTTATTCAAGCTATATTTGTGTATGTTGTTGTATAAACCTCATGGTCGATGATGGATAGTACTTAAATAGATAAATATATAATTTCTTATATCAAATAACTGACACAGATTCCAAATATTTTAATTACATAAATCCGATCTACGTATTTATTATAATAACATTCTAAGCTGTATTATACATACATAAAGATCATTTTCTATAACATTTCAATGACAAATCGGCATCTGCTACAGTACGTCAATGGCCAGGTGTTAAAGACAGTTGACACTTCCAATATATTGAGTAACTTTATCAATGCCTTGTTTGCTTTTGGATTCTTAAATATGTAATCAAACTTTTTATATATATTTTATTACTTTTATAATATATCCATTTTTTATGTTATTATCTTCACGTCGTAAGCCAATCGTAAGTAAATGACCTAATATTAGGGTCATTTCCACATAATTATACAGAATTTTCTAAACTTTGCTTGTTTAATGGTGATGCTCAACGAATATTTTAACATTTTATAGTTACTTAATACTTGTAAATAAAAATCAATGAAACCGCTAAACTTACTTGATATAATACTTCTTTAATACTTTATCTCTAAAATATTTAATTCTTTTTTTTAAATAATTTAGTGATTTAATTTATTATTATTTAATTTAATATACTGGTGCAGCGGCACAAGGGTGTGACTGCAAACAATTGTGGGTCGAACCCACCCGAGGTAATGAAATATTTAATATTTTCTAATTAAATATTTCATGTTTTCGTTTCTTCGCTCTGGTAGCAAGGCAAGGCATAGCGTTGGGTTAGGTTACTCAACTCGCAATGCCTCAATTTCGGTGGAAAGTGGGGAACAGAAGGGGAACGGAGTGTCTTAACACAAGGTTCCCAAGTTCCCTCTACCTACCCTGCCATGTGCGGGATACAGCGTGAAGCTCAGTGAGTGAGAGAGTGAGAGAGAGAAAGAGAATGAAATTCAATAAAATAGGGGTAATCAAAGTGCAATAACACATGTCTGATTATATAGCGCAGTACACGAAACGTCTAACTGTAAACAATGCTAGAGAGTTCGAACTCCGCTTAGGGTATTAAATTAATTGCAATTCTACAAACTTGTAAGATTAATCGCAGAGTTATATTCCGCCACTTAACAGAGGCACTCCTCGCTTTTTAGTTTATAAAAAAAATGCTGAGCTTCGATTTTTTCGAACGACTTTTTTGTATGATCTACATATTTAATGATGACATATTGCGTTATAACCCACATTTTAACGTGTTCAACCATTTTGTCTAAATTAAACTATCTTAGTAAGCCGTCAAGGGCGACGAGTAACGCTTTTGATTTAAATTACCTAATGAAATCATTCAGACAATTAAAACAGGTTTCCGGAATTGTTTTTAAATGTTAATTTGTAGTAAAAATGCAATATTTAGTAAACTTATTATGAAGTGTATGGATCAAGATTTTTATATAATACACTTGAGGCCAATCATGGCGCAGGGGCACAGGCGTGAGACCGTAGGTGCGATCGTAGGTTTTGGGTTCGGTCCCCGCTTGAGGAAATGAACCATTTAATATTTTCATATCTACGCTATGATAACTGTTCAATGTTGAGTTTTTTTCATTGATTTTCGTCACTCAATATGTAATGCCTAAATTTGGCGGATAGTGGGGACGAATAGATCTTAGTGTGAATGGAGTGTCTTAACACTAGGTTCCCAGGTTCCCTTTTATAGCTCTACCACGTGCAGAATACAGCTGAAAAAGAAGATATAATAGACTTGTAAATAAATTAAAATTAAAGAAATTGCTTATTAGTACTTGTAATGTGCGCAACATTATTATAATTTTCGTTTTCTAAAGACTTTTAAATTTACACAGAAAGTGCTCTGCTGTACAGCATATGTACTTAAAATTATAGAATCACTTTTATTTTATTTATTTTAATTTTCCAACTGTTATTCTACACTTAAGAAAGAAAAAAAATCTTTTTTTAAAACAAATATATAATAGTTCAAGGTTTCGAAGAGATAAAGCGAGAAGACCCTCCACGTTAAAATTTTATACGTTTTGTAAAAATATAAGATAAAAATATAAGATAAATTGTTCTATTTTTCTACATTATTCTATATGAAGTAACGTTATTATATCCAATTAGAATTATTAGATTCTGAAATTCTTGGAGCGTTGAGACAGTTATCAAAAACCACAATTTTAAAATTTTGCTAGGAAATTAAAGTTGTACATTTATATAAATAGAGGTATTTCATATTTCTCTCTATATTGGTATGAACTACATAAGTACATACATACATCAGATACTCAATATCTGTAAGAATGTATAACCTTTTTCCCTTTCAACTTTACACCGTATCCCGTAAATAGCGGAAGGTACTACTTGAGAATCTAGTATTAAGACATTCCGGTCCATTCTTCACTTTCCCTAGAATTTGAGGCATTGTCTGTCGAGTGGTGGAACTGAACGCCGCCTTGTTACCATAGAAAAATATTTAATTTGAAAATATGAAATATTTAATTTCCTCGAGTAAGAATCGAATCTACAACGTGTCGGTCGCGTTCACAGTCATCACATATACTTCAATTACGAATAGCATTTGTAAAATTTATTAAAAATGGATCCGCACTACAGAAACATGTAATTATGTAATTTGAACTATTTTTATGCGCCAGTGCAATAACTTCGTGTTTTTATTGAGAAGACACAGCACTGGATTAATAGTACGTGTCTAATGTGTATTGAATAACAATATTTTGTTATGAAATAGGTTTTTTCATAATAAAAAATGCATGAACATCACGAGTATTATTATGATAATACTTTTCCTATTATAGTTAAGTAACTCATCTTCGCGCGGTATCTCATGGTAGGCAGAGGGAAGTTGGGAACCTAGTGTTGAGATACTCTGTTTCCCACTTTCCGCTGAATTTGAGGCATTGCGTGATGAGTGGCGAAACTTAACGCCGTTCTTTGATTTGTTACCAGAGCGAAGAAATGAAAATATTAAATATTTAATTTGAAAATATTAAATATTTAATATTTTCAAATTAAATATTTGTATATACCCACAATCTGTCTTTATAGTTAAATAGATAGATAATTATTCTTAATTAATTTAGAAAAAATAGGACACTTAAGTTGAGGTCCAACACCTTTGATAATATTAGAACTCTAGAAAAATATTTGAAATTCATGATCCTTGTATTATAATATATTGGAAGCCTCCAAGCATGGGTCCTAAAATTCGTAATTATATGTACTACGCCATATATAGATTACCTTTTTTGATTTTAATCAATCATATATATCGTTTTAGTCAAGAATGTTACGTTATAGAAATTGAATCAGTCGTTTAACCTTTACGGACATAGGTTACATCGGCATTTTTTTTAACTTCCCACATTAATTTTAAGATATTATGGGAAATTTAAATATTAAGGCAGCGGTAACGCACATTGTGAAATTCAACATTTCCAAATTCTAAAATAATATTGCGTTTCGAGTATGAAAATTCAAAGCCATATTTTCTCCTACCATAGTGAGAAATGAAAATAAATCGAAGGGCTCGAACTTACTACCATCGCGTTTCACGTTCAGTTAGGTACTCTCTGATTGCGTTATAATAATTAATTACTTTGGTTAAAATTAATTTCGACATTAGATTACTTAGCGAAATACACAATACATCTAAATAAGAAATAACGAATACAATCATTCAGGTGACTTGCTATGGCACTGAGGTACAAGTGTCTGACTCTTTTACAGTCAAAGCCGACAGGTTGTGGGTTCGATCCCCGCTCGAGCGAATGAAATATTTAATATTTTCACTTCTTTCTTTTTGGTAACAACGCAAAGTTTAGCGTTGAGCTTTGTCGCCCAATATCAATGCCTCAAATTAAGCAGAAAGTGGAACTGTAGTGTCTTTTTGCAAACTCAGTGTCTTACCACTAGGGTCCTAAGTTCTCCATGTGAGAGATACAATGTTAAGTTGAGTTATTCATTAATAAATTTACTTTAGATTCTTTAAAAAGTTATAATTAAAATAACATAAAACAATATATATTCTATAGTAAAACATTTATATTTTCCTGTACTTTTAAACTATTACTTTATATCCTCAAAAAATGTCACTTGATGAAATAGAGTTTCACAGAAGAATAAAATATTTGAACGTGCGTACAACGTTATTTTATGGTGTAACGTGATCGTGTCCAACGTTTCAATCAAAGAACATCACGAAGTACCTATTAGTAATAGTTATATTTATTTAGGCAGCTTCAAGATTTTCCCGCATTGCAGTGTTAGGACACTCAGTTCCCCACGCAGCGTTAATTGTTCGTGATAATGTTTGTTAGTTGGCGGAACTTAACGCCGCCGATGATGGCCACGATATATTTATATATGACTAGTGACCATTCCGCGGCTTTGCCCCCTTATGTTACAGTATTTTACTCACTAATCTCAACTACTTGTTCTGAAATAATATCACACTCAAACTAAAATGTAAGCCAAATGAATAAAAAAATTATAGCATATGATCGAACTAAATGTACGTATTTTTTTTATTTATCAACTAATTTCATTTATCAACACAACAGTAAACATAGAGGGAAGGTTGCCAAAATATAACAGTGAAAACTTGCATTTAAATCTGGTTAGTCGTCTCTTACATAAGCCTGTACAAATGCACAGATAATCAAATAAAATTAAAAATAATCATCATATTAGGCTCTATTAAATCAATAAAAGTCCTCCATTAAAAATATATATCTTCTATGTACAGACAGTGATAGATACAAATTAATTATAAGTATAGATGTCATTATTTTTTATTACAGATCAATGTCAAATCATTACTTTTTATATTATTAGCAAATCTAATTATGCTTTATCGCTGTTAAGCGTTTACGAAATATTATAATCAAATAGATTCATACTAGAAGATATTACTTTTTACAACATTAACACTTATATTAATATTTATTTATTTAAAAAAATCTTAGTTAACAAGTATCGGCAACTGCAAAAAACTATCACACTAACAAAATTAGAACAGTAACACAGACCTCCAACACGTCTCAAGTAGTACTCAAAGGCCGCAGTGTCAAATCATATAGACTTTTTGTGAATGAAACCATGTAAGAAGTTACTCAGCGTAACGTCACGTACGTTGGAAGAGAATTTAACAATTTGCGTTTAAAAATGAAATTTTGCATAACATTAAACCTTACTACAACGAGATAAAGATCAAAATATGTTGCATATGATTATAGGGAACTACAAAATTAAATTTGCCTCATTGTAGTAGAAAATATAGCCTATACGATGTATGTAGCCTTATTTTTAAAGACTCAAGGTCTGATTTCGTATAGCATTTCGCAGTCAAAGTTTCATAGTTCAACGAACCGAATGAATGGTTAAGCAAATAAATTGGTGCTAGCAATTGGATGCTGGAGTGAAAAAAAACGGTACCTTGGCACGGATAGGTTAGATAATGCATCTCAGACCATCCATAGGGTACCTAAAACGGCGTTGCGACTAAGATCTAGCGTTTCCGGGACGATGCCTTATTTGCAAGTTGAATTAATGATTTGCCTTTTGGAAAGGTTCGAGATAAATTAATTTTGTACTGAGATTATTTAATTATATAATAAATAGTAATTAAAAATTTCTTAAGCGCTTTTGTTAGCACTTGTGAATAGTTTAATTTCATTGACGAATAATATAATAACGGCTCGAAAGGAAGTCCTGCTGAGAACAGCGTAATAGTTAAAATTTAATTTTATATTATATAAGAAATAAAATTAATGTCTTTTTTTTTTTTTAGTAAAATACATAGGATAAAAACATTTGCTTTGGCTTATGCTGCATGTCAGCCACCCACCCACCAGCAGAACTCAATGTGACACAATTAAACAGCGGGAGAAACCATAAACAAGTTTAAAAATCCTATATCTTCTCTTTAATTTCGTTATTGTCTTTGTATCGTCTGATTGACGATACAAAGACAATAACGAAATTAAAAAAAAACATATTTATTACGTATAGGCGAAGATAATATTTATTTAGTATTACAGAGTGCAAAACTTGAAATTAATGGTAAAGAACGAATACAAATATGAAAGCTCAAATCAAGCAAAACAAAACCAAAAATGTCAATATTGTACGCTATCCCCGATTTTATCTCAAAAAAGACAATTTATTTATATAAATATACTCAGCTTCATGCTGTATCCCGCATATGGCAGGGTAGGCAGAGGGAACTTGGGAACCTAGTGTTTAATACTCCGTTCCACTGTCGTTCCCCACTTTCTGCCAAATTTGAGGCATTGAATGTTGAGTGGCGGAACTCAACGCCGCGCTCTGCCTTGTTATCAGAGTGAAGAAACGAAAACGTTAAATCCTCTTGTGGGTACCGAACCCACGACCAGTTGTTTATAAATCACACGCTTAAGTCGCTTCTCGACATGCCTCCATATATAAATATACATACGTTTTAATATATGTCAACATTATAAATATGTTACTATATTACATTTTAACAGTGCGTAAGTTAATGAATGCAATCAAGGTGAAAGACTAACTAGTTTCCACTTCCGTAGTATTTTACAGGAAGTGGATAATCGAGTCATAACAGTATCTGTGTTAAACAGCTACTCGTACCGTAATACGGATTTCGGATGATAATGCGAAATAAAGTGATGGATCTGCCGTACTATCTTTATGTATATGGCAGATGTGCTTAGAAACGAGGTTATGGTATTTAATTGTTTGAAAGAGATAAAAATCTTTCATTCATTTCTTTGTTAAAATGCTATATTAATGATTTTAATAAATGATTTAAAAAGAAAACAAGTCAAGACGCAATGTTAAAATTGAGTAAATGAAGTGTTCTATCACTTAGTTCAGTTCAGTTTATCAGTTAATTGTATTTTTATACTTATTTTTATCATTGTTAATAATGTACTATAAAATCAAAAAGACAATTAATATCTATCAATCATGAAGATTATATGTCACTTGAACAAAAAAATACTACTCTCTCATTCTCAGCTTCACGCTGAATCCCGCTCACGGCAGGGTAGGCAGAGGGAACTTGGGAACCTAGCGTTAAGACACTCCGTTCCACTTCCGTTGTCCACCTTCCGCTGAATTTGAGGCATTGCGTGTTGAGTGGCGGAACTCAACACCGCTTTTTTGCCTTGCCAGAGTGAAGAAATGTTGTTTTAAACATTAAATATTAAAATTGAAAATATTAAATATTTCAGTTCCTCGAGTGAGGATCGAACCCACACCCTGTCGGTTACAGTCACACACCACGACATGCCTCAAAAATACTATGTAACAATATATGTAACACGTCGTAAATCATAAGCGTTTCTACAGTTGTTTTGTTCGAAGCACGGCCCAGTTGCAATTTTGTTAGTGTATCAAGGCTAAAGCCGGTACAGCAAATTGTAAGATCATTAATTCTCGTAGAGTTGGACGCAGTTATGCAAGGAATCCGTATAAATTTTGTGGTACAATTAAAAAAACTGTTCGACAAAATCTGTACGTATTTACATAGATATTGTGTTTGAACATATAGTGATTATGCTCAGCTTATATAAACTTTCATTCTCTATCTTTAATTTAGCAGGAGAGGCAGTGAAAATGATGTGTTATGACACTCCGTCCCTCATTGATGTCCAAAAAACAGTGCGTTGAGTGATGGATCTTAATGTCTTTCTCGAGAAGTAAATTAAAATATTTTATTGCCCTGAGTGGGAAACGAACGTACAATAATCGTCTTCCCAGACACTGTGCCTGCTCTTCTCTTTTATCCGATATCAAATGCTTAGGTCAATGATCCCTTAAAGCCCAGAAAAAATGATCTTTTCAGTCAACGCAATTAAAAAACACGAGCATTTCTTCATCGTTTTTCCTATATATTTTTTAATTCTCTTCTAAAATATAAATATGGGAAAATATATGGATTTTTAAAAAAGATCGTTACAAACTTTTTTTCGTAATTCATTTCATACAAAATGTGTGAATATGCTCGCTAATTTAAGTTCTATCAACCTACAATTAAGCTTGTTTCTTATTACTTAAACGTTTATTATTATAATTCTTATTTTTCAGTGGATTTCTGAGCTTCAATTAAAAAGTAAAAAATAATACTGAAATAAAAATTTTAAATTATAACATTTTGCATAAATACGTTCTGTTCGAAGTTAATCGCAAGTAAATGCTAAGTCACGCTTTATGTTACATCTAGTCGTATTGATTTACCTAACCTACAAAATTACTTGCAGGTATATATAAACAATGACTATTCAAAAGAAAATAGCGGTTTTTTGAGAAGCGTAGTAATATAAATTATGGGTTCGATCCCCACTCGAGTAAATTAAATATTTAATATTTTCAATTCAAATATTTAATGTTTTTCTTTCTTCGCTCTGGTACAAGGCAAAACGCGGAGTTGAGTTCCGCCAACACGCAATGCCGCAAATTCGGCGGAAAGTGGAACCAAGTATCACTAGATTTCTAAGTTCTCTCCGCCTGCCATGAGCGGAATACAGCGTGAAGCTAAGTAAATGGTATGTCTAAAGGTATAATTATTACATTTTCTTATAAAATACTATATATTTTTATTTATTTAGGCCGTTACGAGGACATTTGAAACATCCATTCAGAACAGCCGAATGAAGAGCATTCTATTTTTACTGTTTTTAAAATGATAATCCCTACTTAGGGTTTAGGATACATCGATGATATTTTTATAACGTAGATTTTATATTATCAGTCTCACTTGTACCTGCGAGATACCTGCTATGTATCTAAAATTTAAACTGGAAACAATGTAAAATACTTACTAATATTTCTGTTTCATCCAGCATCGCCCGCTAGGTATCAGCTCAGTATAAATAGACTATCCAATACGAACTTGTTACATAGAATAAAATATGAAATCTATATAGATACCGATATCATAATCATTTTTGGATCTTCACTACCTGCTATTGTAAATTGTTTCTGCGATATGATTAGATGAAACCAGTTTAAGTTTTTGCCTGTCTGTAACGGGACGGACAATTGAGGGGATTTCCATAGGGAAAGATTGCTAAGCCGAATAAGCTGATCGGACCACAGTTTTTTACTAGACTGAAACTCAATCTCAATTTTAGGATTGTCGCTATAGGTTATTAATTTTGATATATATGTTTATATAGTGATTAAGGTAAATGAGTCGGTACTCACAAATAAGTGACCACTTGATAAAATGAAATATTTAATACAATTTTTATTTAATTTCTTCACTCTCACTCCAAATTTGGTGGAGTTGCAACGGAACGGAGTGTCTTAACACTACGTTCCCACGTTTCCTCTGCCTACACTGTCAAATGTGGGATACAACGTAACATTGAAACACAAGTAACAGTAACGATTAAGAGTAACGATAAGCAGGCGAAGTGCTACGACTATTAAATTTATAATAAGAAGATAATCAATAGAAATATATATCGTGTTTTTTAACTCTTTTTAAAGTTAATTTACACTTTGGGAAGAAAAATAGTACGTCTTTTCTGTTTTTCTTTGATTTTTTCCAGATCTAAGCGTGATATATTTGTATTAAAACCAAAGTAAAAAAATATATTTTTGTATAAAAAAATCTATTTGCAACTATAAATTAAATAAATAATCTTTGACTTTTAAAATTGCTAAACACAGGTGCAAAGCCCTAATATGGAAGGCTAGTTCTAAAGAGAAAAATAAATATACGTACAAGGTAATGTGAGAGAAGAATAAACACTTTCATCCGTCGTCGCCTCTCGTTGCGTAATATGGAAACCGGCATATTGTTCAATGATTTATGTCCACAAATAGATGTATTGCCACCGTTTTATCTTTTAGTAGAGTTCCACACCTCAAACTGGAGGTAACCAGATAAAATTAATATTAAATAATGAGATCTAAAATCCTTTAGAGCACTGGAAAAAAATAGTTCTTCTTAGTCCACGCACATAAAAAATACAAGCATTTCTGCATAGTTTTTCATGCATTTTGTTCTAAATCTGCCACGTAATTAAAACCTTTAGAGTATTTCCCCTAAAGTAATTGGTAAAAAATGGAAACTTAAAGTGCAAACTGAAGAAAGACATTTTTTATGAGTTGTACTTCAATTCAATTGGCAATTTTGACTTCGATACGGAACCACAATGCGAGTGGGCAAGTCCGACTCGCACAGGGAATCTAGTGTTAAGACACTCTGTTTATCGTTTTTTGGAGAAGACAAATAGAAGTAAATGGTAATTAATATCAAGTTTTGCCTAATTTCCACTCGAGGAAATAAATATAATTCTCCTGAATAGAAATTGAACTGACAATCATCACGTTTACAGGGCCATCACAGCGGCACAGGACCTTACTGTAAACTCTAAGCTGTTATCTCATTTATTAATTGTTATTTTAAAGGAAATTCAATTACTCGTTGAAAATATTACGATGCGTTAATGTTGGTAAAAATTTAATAGATATTACAGAAAAAAAGTTTTTATTGTTTATTTATAATTAAAAACCTTTGAAATGTACATACTAAATTAATAGTTATATATTAGAATGAGGTTTAAGTATTGGCAATGGCCCATAGTGTTCTTGTACATAATCTTATTGTATATATTAGGGTGAGCAGTATATGGAATTAAGAAAATAATATAAAAATTAATCAAATATTTAATATTTTCATTTCGCTCTGGTAACAAGGCTGCGGCATTAAGCTCCGCCACTCAAAACGCAATGCTTCACATTCGATCAATAGTTGAGAAAGGAAGGTGACCAAGTGACCAGGTTCCGTTTACCCTATCTTTATCCCTACCTAGCAATGTGCGGGATACAGCGTGAAGCAACATACAAAACTACACCTATTATTTACAATTGAATAAGAAATCTTGTCAAGCTAAGATTTTCAAATTTAACATAAAGTACAATTTATCCATCAATCTTTAAATTTATATAGAAAATTAACATCAAGTTTCGGCTACTCCACTAAATATGTACACAGATTTATTACAAGTTGAACGCATAAAGTGCACCCACGCGACGTTAGATAATTGTTTATCGTGTATCGGTTACCTAATAATATTGTTGATGTAAGCATTGTATAGAATAGAATTAATGGTTCTTTGAATAAGACTTCTGTCGGTATATTTTTTTTCGCAATATCTATTATTTTGTTCCGTATGAACGACATACTTGTTTCTTAATAGATACATATCATGTAAGACTTGACATAGCAAGTATTTAATATAAAGATAATTTAAATCTATTCTATATATACATATATTTTATTATTGAAATGTTTGTTTGTTAATCTCTGTAACTACTGCTTGAATTAAAAGCTAATTTTAGTTTTAGATACTTTGTTTATCGAGGAAGGCCACATAAAATTATCTTATGGCGAATATAACCGAATCAACAATAAAAAATTTACAAAATTTTTCGTGTTTCTGAGAGCATAATGCACTTAGTCATTTCCGTATTCTCATACTGGCGAAGCCACTGGTAAGCCTTACGAATGTGTATCCCACCAATGTAAATACAAATCCTACTTAAGGTTATTACTACCTACTTATACATTGTTTATTTTGTATACATAAATTATTACTAAGGTGAAGAAACAGTAATTACATATCTTTTTTTTTTCAACATCATTCAGGTTCACGCTGTATCCCGCACATGGCGAGGTAGGCAGAGGGAACTCGGGACCGAACCGAATTGAAGCATTGCGTGTTGAGTGGCGGAACTCAACGCCGCAAGAAAAGAAATTAAAACATTTATATTTAATTTGAAAATGTTACATTTTTCATTTTCTCGATGGGGATCGAACCCACAACCTGTCGTTTACAGTCACATGCTTACGCCGCTGCACCACGACAGGCTATGTATACCTTATTCACGTATACCGAACGTAGCAAGGCGCGCCTTATGATAGAATTTGACAACCTAGTGTTAAGACTTCCGTTCCAATTAAGACATTTATGATCCTAATTTTCGGCCAATTTGCAAACCATTGCATGTTGAGCGGCGGAACTTAACGCCGCACTTTGGACAATATTACTATTCATACAGTCACACGGTTGTGCCCTAGCGCCACGACAGGCTCCTAATTGCTTAATATAAGGGACGTTAACTTTAAATAATATTTAAAAGCATTTTTTAATATTATATGTTACTATACTAATAAAATTTTAACATCTTATTGGACAGCAGTATTTTTACAATCAAAAATTATCAAATTACCAATCTGCCAGAGCATTTTTTTTTCTTATTCAACCTACGTCTAATTTAGATAAAGTTTAATCACTCTCCTTTGTGCTACAGTAATTATAACAATTGAAGACAATACTCTCATGGTCCATAAACTTTTATTTCGCACAACATGATGAAGAACTGCTTACATAATGCACAAGTTACTAGATTTGTAAATAGCAAAAACCCTAAAATTGGGTTAGAACGTGGGACTTTAGATCAAAGATCATGCAATGGTTACGACATGGTGTGCATCAATTGAAATTATAGATCTTATCTACAACTTCTATAGTTATAGTATGAAAGATATAGCTATATTACTATAGTTAAGGTGGTAGAGTTCCGTTATTTTACTACGGCTGTTCAAGTATTGGCGTATTAGTACAATGTTAAGATGAAATTTTATTGCTTTTAATATATGTATTTGAAATAATTGCTGTATATATTTTGTAATAGGCTTAGGACGCTAACGGCTGTACACGTGATACATAGGAAATGCTTTTGTTTAAATAAATAAACACTTCTCAATTCAACGTAAAAGGGTAATCTCTATGTCTACTGCAAAGCGTATAGAAATTGTATAAATATAATATAAATATATATGTGCAACTAAATATTCCATCAAATTTAGTACAAATTAAAAAAATAAAAACAAATACATCTACAAAAGCTATTATAGATCATACGTTAGACAAATTTTACTATTAAAAAAATCAATTATAAAGACGGTATGATCGGGAAAATATGAAAATACTAAATTTAGCAAATTCCCTTACAGGGCACTGAACCCACGTTTTCCAATCAACGATTTTACAACAGGTGTACCACTGGACTCGGAAGACCTTTTACACATATCTTCCTGTGCATTTATACATTGGGGTCTAACACAAAGGAAGACGTTCTTCATACAACAACGATGATGTTCATACATTTTTAATTATTTTGACTTTTGACTTTTTAGTTCAGGTATTAATAGTAATTATTGGTATGCTGTAAAATTCTCGTAATCAAGCTTTTTTGCTCAAATAAAAAAGAAAATTCATAGTGTTGATTGTTTGTTGGTTTAGTGGTTATCGATTAGCACAGAATAACCAGGTACGGATTCAATTCCAGGCTCGATTTTGTATGTATTTTGTGTTAGGCTTCATTTTATTTTCTATTAATAAAATTTTTTCATTTTTTTAAATCTGATTAGTATTCTAAAGATATTATTTTCATTTTATTGCGTTCTAAGTTAAACATTTACATTGAATTGAATAAATAGTTGTACGCGATCTGCTAAAATTGTGCACTGATGTTATAATATGAATGTGTGAAAGACACAGTTATAAAAACATCTATATTTATATTTTTACAAATTTTAAAGTGGTAGTAATATCGAATTAGGAAAAAAACTATACTTAGAAAAAAATAAATTGAAGGTAGCAAGCAAGTTAGAAAACGCGCCTCTTGGACGGTTATTGGAATCGTATTTTTTATATGTTTTCCAAATAATATTATCGAGCACAAGCGTGTCACTGTAAACGATAGGTGGTGGGTTCGATCCCAACTCTAAGAAGTGAAATATTTATTATTTACAAATTTGTAATTTCAAATTTTTATGTCTTTGCTCTGGTAACAAGGCAAAACGCGGCTTTGAGTTCCGCAATTTAATACGCAATATCTCGACTTCAGCAGAAAATGGGGAACCGAACGGAGTGTTTGCAGGTTTCCAAGTTCCTTTTGCCTACCCTCCCTGCCATGCCCGGGGTACAGGGTGTAGCTAAAAAAAACTAATATTATTTGGGTTGGTTGGATATACACTTAAGAAGCACTAGCTCGATTTGGTAAAATCTCTTTCATCATTAGTAAGATAGTATCTATGTGACCAACTGTACGTGCAATTTGAGTCCTCTACAGCATTTACACAGCCCTTAGTTATTCTTATTTTCATTTCACAACAGGAGAAACATCTCGGGTAAAAGTTAGTATTAAATAATTCTAT
Source organism: Eueides isabella (assembly GCA_019049475.1). NCBI lineage: Eukaryota > Metazoa > Arthropoda > Insecta > Lepidoptera > Nymphalidae > Eueides > Eueides isabella. The sequence continues at coordinate 3,312,020 of CM032407.1, forward strand.
TCTAGTTTTTATAGTTAAGTGTCAGTGTACTATGACGTAGGTCGCAAGTTCATATTTATATTATATTTATAACGTATATAAACTTAAGTGCTGGTCTCGATGATGTACGATAAAATCTGAAAGCTAATAAACTGATGGTACGAGTTATAGCTATCAAATAAGGAAGTTCAAGACGTTCTTGCTTGTTTTCGTTCAAATATAATTTACGTGAATGTATAAAATATGTGAAAATTAACTCTAATTAGACTTGGGTAGTTTGCCCTAAAGTGGCACGATAATGGCCAATTACTCGGTCTTTGACCTTTTTGAGAGAGCTTTTGTGAAGCTTACAGGTGATATTAAATCGTTACATTTGTTATTTTTTTAGCTTCACGCTGTTTCCCGCATTTGGCAGAGTAGTTAGCGGGAACTTAGGAACTTAGTGCTTAGACACTCTGTTCCCGTTAAGACTATTCCTTTCTCCATTATTATTCGAATTTGACAAATTGTCTGTTGACTGCTGAAACCCAACGGTACGTCGATATCAAACCAAGAAATAAAAATGTTAAAATTTACGATTTTTGGGACCCCTGGCGCAATGGCGGTTGTGACTTTGCCTCACACGGTAATTAATTTGGGAATACATATTTTCTTTTCCTCGGCCTAGGAGCAAAACAAAGAGGAGAACGGAGAGTCTCCTCTGTGGATGAACTGAATTGAGTACGCTGCTAGATGCAAAATACTGCGTAAGATCCATACGATGAAAATATTTACTTACGTCATATGGACTGTGGATGTGGATTTATAAAATATTTGATGTGTACCGCCAAATGGATAAGTTAAATGCCTTTAGAATTAGAGCTAGGAGTTGAGGAAAATTCTTGTAAAATTAGTTCTTATAGGTACTTCTGTAGGTGTATCTGTAACTGGTTACTTTAATTATGTGAGAAATTGCGTAATATCTTCTTTTTCATCCCACTCACTGACTCAGTTTCACGCTATATCACGCACATGGCAGGGTGTTCGTGGAAACGTAGTGTTAACACACTCCGTTCTGTTCCCAATTTCCGCTAATTTTAAAGCATTGCGTGTTAAATGGCGGAACTCAACGCCGCGCTTTACCTTGTTATACGAAAGAGAGAACCAGAACGAAGCGTCTTCACCTTAGGTCCTCGAGTTTCCTCTGCCTAACCTGCCATGTACAGGATACGGCGTGAAGCTGATAAGCATTAATTAAGGATCCACCTTCAAGTATTTCTCTAAAAGGCATATCATGATTTTTAAAAAAACCAGAAAGATATATAATTAAAATAACACAAAGGCTTAATAATAAGGAAAAAAACGAAAGGTTTTGAACGGGAAGTTTATTATGATAGCATAAGCGATGTTTTACAAAGCATGCTAGATATATTTCATAGGTCTATAAAACGATACGGTACTTAGCGGGGCAATGTTTCAAATGTTTTACAGGACTATGCCATACATTGTTTAATATTAATATATGCTGGTATACCAAAATTAGTTGTAGAATAAGGAAAACATAGAAGTTCCAGTATTTATCTCTATATATATTAATAATAAAAAGGCTTTTTATATGTTATTTCTTCTTTTTTTTTACTTCTTGTCACTATTAACGTATACATCGTAATCGTATTAAGTTAATAGTTAAATACTATCAACTAATCTCTAATTTAGTAAAAAGTATGTGGTCATTTAATCTTGCGCAGAGCGGCGTTCAGTGTCGCCATTCAACACGCAATGTCTGGAAAATCGGGCGGTGCGTGCGGAACGGAGTGTTAACTCTAAGTTTCCTCACCTCTCTCATTCAGAAAATTTTATTTTATTTCCTTTCTCAGTTTTAACTATAAAAGTAGTCTGAATTAACATGTTTGCTATACAAAAATGGTATATAAATTATTTTTCATGATAATATTTTTTATAAATAAAATTGTTAACTACTTATTTATTGTGATTCAGTATATTTTTTTAGTTCGTACTCCTAGCAAGCTAGGCTGAGAGAGTCTGGGAACATAGTGTTAAGACACTTTGTTCTTATCAAGACACTTCTGTTACTTACTTTCCGCAAAATTCTCGAGGCATTACGTGTTGAGCGGAAATCAACATATTACCATGATAAAGAAACGAAATATTAACGAAATATTTACATGAGGCCTGTCACAAGCGGCCAGCCTGTCGCCTAGCCAGCGGCACAAGCGTATAACTTCAACCGATGTTGACTGTTCTAGGTTCGATCCCCACTCGAGGAAATGAAATATTTAATATTTGCAATTTAAATATTTAGTATTTTCATTTCTTCGCACTGGTAGAAGTCAAAACGCGGCGCTGAGTTCCGCCACTTAACACGCTATGCCTCAAATTCGGTGGAAAGTAAGGAACGGAAGTGGACCGGAGTGTCTTAACACTAGGTTCCCAAGTTCCCTCTGCCTACCCTGCCATATGCGATGGGATACAGCGAAGAAGCTGAGAATTTACATGTAAGTACATAAATGCATGTAAGTTTATCAGCATTAGGTACAATATTTAATGTAGGCATCAACTTTTATGAACTTTAAGCTATTTTCATTAGATAATAAATGTAACTTGTAGACTTTACAGCATAAGCAATTGTGTAAATATTGTGCCTGTACGAGTACATATATTATACATATTACTATGAAATTCTTATTAACAAAATAATGATTCTAGCTGTATTTTCTATAATGAATCGGGATATCATTATTTTATGTTTCATTATGATCGTATCATTATTAGCTGTATGCTAGGGTATCAAATGTAAGTTCAAGTTACAATTTATTTCATAAGAAAAGCTTTATTTTCCATAGTTGATAATTAACTTATTTTATGCCCTCTTACTTTCCTAGCAATAGTGATGAGTATGTAAGTGTTCAGACACTCCGTTCTTCGCATTCTAAATTTGAAACATTAGGTATTGAATGACATATCGTGTTCAAACATAACAAATTCTTTTACTAAACAAATTAGGCTCAAATAATGTGTTTTTTTGTTTAAAAAAATAAACAAACAATACATAAAAACACACACACACAATACCAATGACTAACATCCAATTGTTCAGATCGACCTTCGTCATTATGGACGACATAAAACAATAGCCTTGGCCTCTCCCATAATGTAATATCGACAACTAAAGGTGCGTTATAAGAGTTTTTCTTATTAGAAAATCGTTGTTCTTATTGTTCAGTTACATGCATTTATGTACATTCATTTTTACAAAACAGTTTTTTTGGATTAAGCATAGAGATTTTAGTAACGAATCCATTCAAAGATACCAACCTTAAATTTTAATATAAAAATTACAAAAAAAAAAAATGGCGCATTGGCACAACGTCAGATTTCTGTTACCAATCAAATTGAACTTTTCAAAAATTGTAAAAAGAAATAAATGGCAATAGGATTAAGAAAAAAAACCCATATTGCCATGGTCCATTAAAATCAGAGGTGCAACACTATTCAGTAAAAGAAACACGTCTGAAACGTTGACGTCGTTGGTTCCATACTCACATATTTGAAAAACTTCTCACTACCTTTTCCCTGTCATTAAATACATTCCCCATAAGAAAAAGATGCTGATCTCTCCCACTACCAAGTAATATCTCTAGACGATGTTAAAATTTATATTAAAATATGTTTACAAAAGTACAAAATACGATACAAAAGTAATAAATTATCAACTGTAATAGCCCAGTATCGGTAGCAGTACCGTAACCAAAGACCGAAGTTCTAATGAAGGGACGAATCATTCATCCATGCATTACTAATTACACGCATCTATTATATCCTGTGATGTGCCCTCTATCTCAGTTTGCTGTACTTAACTGTGCGGGGGTTTCAAAGTAAGGGCCGTAATCATTTGAAAATTCTCTCAAATCAATATAATTAATTATGTCGGGACTGTCTGCCAGACAATGCGAAAAATTCACACGTCAGTTTCTTGAGGAATGTATAGTGAATGGAAACTCTTCAAAATTCTAACGGTAATAGAGACTTAATGAAATTTAAACATTTTATATTTACACAAACGTAGAATGGAGCAGTAAATATTAAAACATAGTAGTATATATTTATTTACTCAGCTCCATGCTGTATCCCGTACAGGCAGGGCAGGGTAGGCAGAAGGAAGTTGGGAACCTAGTGTTAAGACACTCCGTTCCACTTCCGTTACCCACTTTCCGCCGAATTTGAGGCATTGCGTGTTGAGTGGCGGAACTCATCCGCCACGTGTTACCTAGTACCAGAGCGAAGAAATGAAAACATTAAATATTTGACTTGAAATATTAAATATTTCATTTCCTCGAGTGGGGATCAAACCCACAACCTATGGGTTACAATCACACGCTTGTGCCGCTGCGCCACGACAGGCTTCAATATATAATATTGTATATTAATTTAAATTAAGATTAATCATTACACGGTACGGTATATTAAAAGCTGATTACCAAATATACATTAGAAATCATCCTTATAATTTTTACCATTGGCTATTAAAATTACTACTTAATATTATTTTTAAAAACTAAACAATTTTCTTATAAAACATATAAATTCAAAAGTAAAATACTAAATATTATCGTTAAACTAAACATTTCAAACTTTGTTACGTCTGCCTGAGACCATCAGTCAAGCTGTGTAATCTATCATTGAGCGGGATTTACGCGTCTAGTGAGGAAGCGTTTTCGTGTTCCACTCACAGGGCATACTTGCAATACAACGCGCATCGGTTTGAGTTATGGTGGCGCTTAGAATTGCTATTTAAATACTAAAATTCAAAAAGAAATAATAGTGAGTATATGATACCCAGCTTCACGCTGTATCCCGCACATGGCAGGATAGACAGAGGGAACTTGGGAACCAAGTGTTAAGACACTCCGTTCTACTTCTGTTCCCCACTTTCCGCCGAATTTAAGGCATTGCGTGTTGAGTAGCGGCACTCGAAGCCGTGTTTTGCTTTGTACCAGAATAAAGAAGTGATAACATTAAATATTTCAATTGAAAATATTAAATATTTAATTTCCTCGAGTGGGGATCGAACCCACAACCTGTCGGTTACAGTCACACGCTTGTGCCGCTGCGCCACGACCGGTCTCAATATGATATTTGTATTTATCATATATCATATCATGATATCTCCATATAATTAAAGAGGCAGTCTGGTACAAGAGGATTGCATCGCTCTGTAAATACCACAGTTTTGGTTTCGATGTACTCTCGAGGGATTGATTGATTACGATTATATTCGAATTATTGAAATTTCCTTACTCTGCTAAGTGATACTAGTTTTCTCTGGATACATATGTAAATCAAGGAGAAATAAACCGTGAACCAGACAATAAAAACAAAAAAAAATCGTCATTGGCTGTGCCATAAGTAAAGATTAAATAATTGCTATTTATTTTTCTTTAATTTCTGTCTTATGGGGCTGCATTATGTGATAAATTGTACATGCTAACTTGACTTATCTACCTCATCTAACAAGGTAAGTAAATAAGGAAACCGGAAGAATAAATCAACCCCTTATCCTCTTTCATCTTATGAATATACCTATATGTTTTATTACTGATTTTTATTTCTTTCATTTATGGTGCAGTGGAACAGGTCTGACAGTAAACGCAAACGTAAAATTTGGGGTTTGATTCCCAATCTGAGAAAATTATTATATTAGTTTTTAACTAGAATGAACAGAATAAAGTGCGGCGTTGAAATCCATCGATCAGCAATAGTTCCGAAAATTAGACAAAAGGCTGAAAAGGAAATGCTATGCCCATGAATGGCGTATACCTAAACAAAATTTAAAGACCAATATATAACTCTGATAACATATTTTTTCCGAGTGGAGATAGACCCACGATTTTCGAAATCGAAAATAATCGAAATATGACTATAAAAACCTTGTAACTCAAGAACGCCTGTCGTGGCGCAGCGGCACAAGCGTGTGACTGTAACCGACAGGTTCTGGGATCGATCCTCAGTCGAGGAAAATGAAATATTTAATATTTTCAATTTAAATATTTATTATTTAATTTCTTCGCTATGGTACAAGGCACAACGCGGCGTTGAGTTCCGCCACTCAACACGCAATGCCTCAAATTCGGCGGAAAGTGGGGAACAGAAGTGGAACGGATTGTCTTAACACTAGGTTCCCGGGTTCCCTCTGCCTACCTAGCCTCGTGTGGGATACAGCGTGAAGAAAAAAAATAACTCAGGAATCTCATCAACTTCTATTGAGTAAGTAAATTTTGAAAACTCGTCGAAAGCACATTGTTCTAGAGTGCTGTTTGTTTGAAGAAATAATAGCTGGGTATCTCTACGAAGTATGCATTATTGAAAGATGTTTCTCACGCCGTCGCCTTACATCGAAATTCACGTAATATTGTATTATTATGGCGTCAGTAATTTATTCAACATAAAGCGGTGTGACAAAAAACTGTAGAGCTATTATATAAAATTGTATTATCATTGAAAAATATATGATCATATAATAAATACTTGTACATTAAATCACTATGGGTGTGCGGCGTTGAGTTCCGCCACTCGACACATAGTCCAAAATCCGATGGATATTGTATTAATAACGACGAGATATCTTTACACTTCCTAAGTTCCCTTCGTCTAACCTGCTATATGAGAGAAGCTAAAAAAACAATTATTAATTTTTTTAAGGGTCTTGCATGGGTTTTTTTTATTCATTTTGGAACTATTTTTATTTTTAAGGAATGATCATGCGTTACTTTTTACAGAGCTTTATGTATATTTACATTTTGGAGATAAATTTGAAAATAGTATATAGAGGCCTGTTATGGTGCAGCGGCACAAACGCGTGACTGTAACCGATAGGTCGTGGGTTATATCCCCACTCCAGAAAATTTAATATTTAATATTTTCAATTTAAATATTTACTGTTTTCATTTCTTCGCTCTGGTACAAGGCAAAATGCGGCGTTGAGTTCCGCCACTCAACACGCTTTGCCTCAAAGTTCGGCGGAAAGTGGGGAACGGAAGTGTCTTAACACTAGGTTCCCAAGTTCCCCCTGCCTACCCCGCTATGCGCAGGATACAGCGTGAAGCTGAGTAATTGGAAAATAGTGTATTAGGTACTATTTTAAAATTTCCTAAGTGAAAATGCATTGTAAGTATACTGTCGAAAGTATACTGAGTGATTTAAAATATAACAATAGTTAAACACTGTTCAATTCCACTACTAAAGTACGATAGCATCAGCATTCATATTTTTTTCCTTGGAATGTCCATTTCAGTAATCACCTTATAAGCTAACTAGAAAGATGACAAAATTCATTACCGAAAAGTTAGTGCGCAACCTCAAGATATTATCGTTAGCCTCAGCGCGTAAAAACCAAGGATTTTCATACAATTAAAATTACGTGGGAACATAGCTCGCGATTGTTTATTGTTGTTACAACAATCGTAAGTAGGAAACTATAGAAGTTGGGATAAAGGGGTCAGATTACCATTAAGTCACTAATTTTGTACAGACCTCAACTAATTCTAAATAAGGGGAGGCCATGGCCCATTTTTTAGTTAATAACTATACATCTAATAACACTATAAAGGATATCTAAAATAATAAGATATAGGTGTTTTCAATAATGTTATTATCCTTTTTTACTCAGATTCACGATGTATCCCGCACATGGAAGGGTAGGCAGAGGGAATTTGGGAATATAGTGTTAAGACACTCCGTTTCACTTCCGTTCTCCACTTTTCGCCGAATTTGAGGTTGCGTATTGAGTGGCGGAACTCAACGCCGCGTTTTGCCTTGTACCAGAGCGGAGTAATTAAAACAGTAAATAAGTATTTAAATTGAAAATATTAAATATTTTATTTCCTCGAGTGAGGATCGAACCCACAATTTATCGGTTACAGTCACACGCTTGTGCCGCTGCACCACTGCATGCCTCAATCTTTTCTTAATTAAAAAAATAACTATGCGTTTAAAATTTAACATTAAAATTATTTCTGTAGATTTCTTAAAAGTTATAAACGTAAGTACTCACTCACGGAATGAGAAGAGAATGCTAGAGGGCGACAAATTATTTATCTTTTGCTGCGTTGTTTGACTGAACTCGCGATTCGCTAATCACATAGACGTCTTGCCCGAGGTCAGGTCCGTTGCACGTCAGTCGACATGCCGAGTGGTGCCTGGAGCTATATAATGTATAGAAATACTATAGTTTAGAAAGATAGTTTCTACGCCATTGAATAATGTTATTTATGGATACGTTTAAACAGATACAAATTATACGTGATCTGTGGAAAATATTATAAAGATTACAACTTTGAATTACACAGGCAAGTATTTAAGTTGCTGATATGAAGCTTAAAATTGATATCTTTGAAATGTTTAATGATAGTCTTTTCATTGGATGACGGGATAACTGTTGGTGACTTTTCTAAAATGCTGTGTGTAAATAATTAGAAATTTGCAATATCTATAAAACATGTTGTAATAACAAAAGAAAAAATATGGCGAGATGGTTTAAATCGATATATCGAGAATTATTTTATTTCAACTTAACGCTGTATCAACCCCGTGTTGATTAGTGGATCTTAACGCCGCGCTCAGCTTTGTTACTAGAGGAAAGAAATTAAAACATTACAAATTTTATTTTTTCGAGTGGGGATCGAACTCTAAACCTGCTGCTTTCACTGTTACACGCTTTTATCACCGCGCCACGATAGGCCTGTAATTGCCAAAAAATTAAAATAAATCGCTAGATAGTATTTATATTATAATGCTTCTTGCTAAGTCACTCACTATAACGCTGACTGTACTTATTTCTTTCATTGATCAAACATTTGATAAAAATAATATATTTTCATTGAAAAAAAAAAAAATCCCGTTAATTTAAAATCCATCACAATGGCATATTTAAATTGACAGCAATATACAAATAAAATAAACTAAACGAAATAGCAAATAAACTACTCAAATTATCTTATAACATTTCTGGAGTGGTGGGTACACATCTAAATAACTCTAGTATACACAGAACGTTCAACCAAAGCATTGTGGTATTTCAATACGTCTATTAGCGATGCTGGTGCTCGTAGCTCGCCATGTTACTGTACCAACTTGACGTCAAACGCTAAGTGTCCTTAGGCAAGTGTCCATTAAGCTATAAGAGGATAGCGTTTTTTGTTAAGGTTCTCAAGAAAACCGTCTAATTGCAGTGGCAAAATGTTTGGCTTTAAATTTGACGGTTAAGGTTTATGGGTTCGCTTCTTACTCGAGAGCTTTTTTATTATAATTTCATTACTTTTTTGTAGAAATAAGACAAAGTTCCACCACTCATAATCAAAGGAGAACAAATAGATTTATATATACGGTTACCATCACAAGCATAGTGATCCTGGCTTTTAAATGACACGACTTACTGTCATCTACGACAGTTTTATATATCTGTAAAAGATTGATGACATTACATATATCTTTTATTTATTCTGGTAACTATAATAAAAAATATTTATTTATTTAACTCATTTATTTACTAAGAGATAAAGTTTTAACTTTACCAAGTTGATATACAACCATCTAGTTTAATTTATTTTTAATAAAAAATGGAATTAAAATTGACCTGCTTGTAATAACAGTATCACTATGAAATTTGGCAATTATATATTTAAATTTGGTGCCAATATAATTATATGATAATATTAAGGTTGTCTAATTTCGAAAAACTCAAAGAAAAAGAAAAGTGTTATCCTTCACAAAATATTATCAAATTCGGCGGAAAGTGGGAAACAGAATGTAGTGTCCCAACACTAGGTTCCCAAGTTCCCTATACATACCCTGCCATATACGAGATATAGCGTGAAACTGAGTTTGTATGATATGCATACGTTATCTATATTACTCACTCAGCTTCACGCTGTATTTCGCCCATGGCAGGGTAGACCGAGGGAACTTGGGAACCTAGTGTTAAGACACTCCGTTCCACTTCCGTTTCCCACTTTCTGCTGAATTTGAGGCATTGCGTGTTGAGTGGCAGAACTCAACACCGCTATTTGCCTTGTAACAGAGCGAAGTAATGAAAACATTAAATATTTAAATTGAAAATATTGAATATTGCATTTACTCGAGTGGGGATCGAACCCAGAACCTGTAAATTAAGGTCACACGCTTGTGCCGCTGCGCCACGACAGGCCTCATATATTAATATATAATCATTTATCATTCGTCTTCTAACTTACACTACGCATATTCTAAACGAGACTACCATATTCGTCAACAGTGACACCTATATTGGGTATGCACTTGAAAAACATTATTTATAATTTCAACCTTATTCAATAAACTTTAAGAGCGATTATTGCGTATTTAAAATTAACTTGAACATATTATATATGATTTGTATTCAACAGACTTAGGTTATACATTGTATTTTATTATTCGCTTTATGTTTTTAATGACGGCACGAAGCTACCTATAAGTTGAGATGACAAGTGCAATGGTGTCTGGAAGATTACTGAGATATCCTTGCCTCTAAAGGAAGGATTAATGGTAATAGCATACTATATTTTATAGAACATTTGTATAGATTAGGTATTTATATTTATAGATTTTGATTTAGTGGTTTATATAATTTATATAAAGATTTGTTTCAATAAATTAATTTTATAGCGTGTAACTGTAAACTCTATTACAGATGTCTGTTCGATCTCCACTCGAGAAAATATTTGATATTATCAAATGAAATATTTAATTTTATAGGCTATGTTTTAAATTTCGGTGGAAAGTGCCAAAACGGAGTGTTTTAACACGAGGTTCCCAAGTTCCCTCTGTCCCCTGCCATGTGCGGGATACAGGAAAGCTGAAAATAAACTTCTAAAAAGAGAATTGACTAGGTGTATATTATTATCACATTACATATCGTAATACTTCACAAAATAAAAAAAATGCAATAAATATGTATAATTAAAGCTCTATAAAACATATTTGTAATTCGAGCAAAGCTTTAGTTAGTCTCAATGTTAATATCGATTAGACATGAAATGTTATAACAATGTAGTTTTTTGTGTCTCCCACCTGCTTCAGATGGGATTGACTTCATTTATACTTCCAAGGTCAGAGATGAATACAACCAGTTTCATTGTACGTATTTTTACTATTGATAAAAACTTTAATTCTTTTTATCTCGATAGTATTTAAAATGTATTCGTGGTTCAAAGTAGCAACAAAACAAAACGTGTCGCTTATAATTAATATTGAGTAATATTTTGAAAAATAACCGGAAATTGGGCAACAGACTGTCCTAATACTAGGTTCCCTAAGCGGAATCTGCTGAGTTCTTGAAGATATAAACATTAACAACGCCATGATAAAATATTGTTTCATTGGCTATAATAGCTCACCATCGATTAAAACGTTTGCAATAAAAAGTCTATTATTTTAATATCTATTATTTTATATTTTAATATGAGGCATGTCGTGGCGCAGCGGCACAAACGTGTGACTGTAACCGACAGGTTCTGGGTTCGATCCCCGGTCGAGGAAATAAAATATTAAATATTTTCAATTTAAATATTTAATGTTTCATTTCTTCGCTCTGGTAATAAGGCAAAGCGGAGCGTTGAGTTCCGCCACACAACACGCAATGAGTTCCGCCACTCAACACGCACTCAAATTCGGCGGAAAGTGGGGAACAGAAGTGGAACGGAGTGTCTTAACACTAGGTTCCCGGGTTCCCTCTGCCTACCCTCCTCGTGCGGGATATAGCGTGAAGCTGAATAGTTATTTTAATATAAGGACTACTCGTTCGATATAAAATTCAATGCCAGCGAGGACAATGATTCATGCTCTAATTTGACACCTGGCCTTCCGTACATATAATGTGTTTAGGGCGTGTCGGTGTATAAGAAAATATGTTTTTGTTGTTTTTTATACGTTCGTAGATAATATTATATTTATGATTTATTTTGAATGTATATTATCTTTGTATATTTTTCTACAGAAACCAATGTACGTTAAAACCTATAAACGTAGATATATTTTTGTACCTAATTTAAACCAGTAGTTTTTATTTTCACGCTTCACGGTGTATCCCGTTAACGGCAGGGCAGAAATCAGGGTGAGACATCGTTGTGTTTCCTTTCTTTTCACCGAGCTTTAGTTATTGCGTGTTGGGTGGCGGAACTCAACGCCGCGCTTTGGCTTGTTTACAGATCGAATAAATTAATTTTCAATATTTCACCTTTTCGAGTGGGGATAGAATCCATAACCTCTCGTTTCAATAACGATAGATTTCAGTAGTAGTTTTTTTGATTAGCGCGTTTAACCAAACGAGCTCCTTAGCTTTATAATATTACATATATATATATATATATAAAGATCAATTGATAAAAAAAGAATATTTAAGGTATTTTTTGCTTATTTCTATGGACCCTGTTTAGAAATTTAATCCTATATTATCTTTAAAATACACACAAAGCAATCAACGTTTAAAAAAAATATGAACAGGCGATATTTTTTTATATACAAATTTAAATATCTATACTATACATACATCTTTTTTATTAAATTTTTTATTCGTCATGAGGAAACCGAATATTATTAAATAGTATAAGGAGAATAGCAATACTAGGCTGTAATGTAATGTGTGCTTTAAAAAACGCTTAAAAATGATCCAATTGTTGGATAATTAGAAAGGTTTTTTTTTGTCTATATTAGCTTTTGAGGGCAAATTGTAAAGCTTTTTTATTTATATAAGAAATTAATCTACATGTCAATAGATAAAATATTAGAGATGCTGTTGGGCTGTGACGATTGAAAATTGTATAGACATTGTTTTAAAGATAGGAAAATTCAGCGTAATATTTATGTTATATTCAATAAAATAGATACAGGATGTATATTTTAGTGTACTTAGATAATTTGATTTCATATCTTATATATTGTCATGTTTACGACCTTTTTATGCGAAGTTTCTTTTTGACTTATTCTTTAATGTCTACTTAGAAGGGCAGAAAATTGTAAATTATTATAATTATTTTTTGGAATTGAAATCAAAACTATTGCGCTTACAGTCAGACACTGTCCCAATACACCAACGGCTCCAACTGGCATTAAACCAAATTAAGAGTAGAAAAGGGAGTGATTGCTCACTACGTCCTTTTTGCCCATTTTCTTTAGTATCGAGAATATAAACAGGAAATTAAAATATTTATATACAATAAAATGTTACTATCAATTGGCTTTCCCACTGTTTTATTCTTAGAAAGTTATGTAAGAAACAGAATAAATTTGCATTCTATATTAAATAATAGCATGCATATTTGTTAATATGGAAGTGATTAGTAAAAAGTTAATTTGTGTACGAAGCGACGTATAATTGGGCGTTTCACTTTTTAAAACCACGTGAAAAGCTAATACGTCAATAGTTAAATTATAATCGGCTCTTGAAATTTGTTCAGAAAATAAGTAAATTTGTTTTTTTCCTATGTAGAGTATTAAGGCTAGGCAGTGGAAACCTAAAGTTAAGACATTCCGTTGTGTATCAAATTTTCGAGACTTTACGTGTTAAGTGGCGGAACACAACGCCGCGTCCTTGCCATTAATACTAGGCTCTCTCGGCCTACCCTGTTCTACATACGTGATAAAAATAATGAATGAATTACCTTTTTAATTAGATTTTTTAATACATTTTGTTGTTGTAGTTATTAAAATATTCGTATATTTTAATATAGCTTATTTTTTATATATATGTTATAACGCTGTATGCGTTAAGCTGTATCAAACTTTGACAGTGAGAACTTCGATCTAAACTAAAATTTTGCAATTTTCACCTAATTTTCGAGATATTGCATATTGAGACATGAAATACCTCACCACACATTATTTTTTATACCATCTAATTTATATATCTATACTAAACCTGTCGTGGCTGTAACCGACGGGTTGTGGGTTCGATCCCGACTTCAAGGAGTGAATTATTTAATGTTTTCTATTTAAATATTTGATTTTTATATATTTCTATTATATTTTTTCTCGGCGTTGAGTTCTGTCACTCACCACGCAATGCCTCAAATTCGGCGGAAAGTGGGAACGGAGTGTCTTAACACAAGTTCCTTTTGCTTACCCTGCCATGTGCGGGATACAACGTGAAGCTGAGTATGAGTAAATTTTACACTCATAATAAGGAAGAGAAAGATCCAACCAAAAAAATACTGATTACAGTTTAAGCCGACATTCCAGCATCAAGTTTTCCTAGACATATAACATTATAGACTCTCGTTTTTCCATTAATTACACGCTAACTGGTCTCATCGGGGAGGCGTCATACAATTAATATTAGTATTCTAGTTCTCTTGAAGCTTCATTTGTAACCTATCAAATATACCATCAATCTATTTCAGTTACAAAACCCGATAAATGACATGCGAAATGAAACGCTCTCATTGAAATAATAACTGCATAGTATTTTATATGATCTAATATATACATATAGTTATGAATAATTGTTGAGAAATAGGAATTAGTTTCGGTTTTTTATTTTTCGTTCAATTTAATTATAAAATAAAATATTTGACTAAACTAAAATGAAATATCCAAAATTGTTTATTTAAATATTTAATGTTTTCATTTCTTCACACTGATAACGAGGCAAAGTGCGGCGTTGAGTTCCCCTACTCAACACGCAATGTCTCAAATTAGGTGAAAAATTTGGAATGAAAGTGTACCGGAGTGTCTCGAGACTAGGTTCCCAACTTCTGTCTGTCTCCCTGCCATGAAGTGAAGTTAAAAAAAGCAAAAAATATATTATTAAGACAGGCTTTTGCTTGCGAATTCACCCGCACGATGAAATAGAAATAACCAAATACTGTTTACGACTATGACCGCAGGTACAGGTGACTCCATCAAAACAATTGTTGTAATTATTGTTATACTACTAACTACTAACTAATTCTTCTTTACAACATTTCTTTTTTTTATACATAAACAAGAATCAATCTCAATATGAATCACTGGATATCTTAAGAAACATAGTTCCTGTAAACGATGGAAATAATTGCTAAGTAATTGACATCTCAACTATTTTAATATTTCTATCATCCTCGTTTCTCGTTTTACTTGCGGTTAGTTGGTTCTTATAACAACGTGATTACTGATTTATGATTGAAAGTCATTGAAATACAAACACGATAGACCCTCTAAGTGCAGTTGTATAGTGTTGGCAATGATAAATGAATAAACGTAAAGGCAAAAAAAAAACATAAATAACATATTAAAACTATATAAATAATACATATAAAATAAATAATAAAAATAAAATTCTTTATATCAACCACAACATTGTGAGGTGAAATATATTTTTGCCGTGTGATTCCGGCTTAGAATAGGATCACCCTGGTACTGATGGTGTCGTAAGAGGCGACTAAAGTGCGTGTGGTAGAGTCACGTTGCTAGTAATGGCAACACGCATGGGCAGACTCGACCGGATTATTACCACCCCCGGCATTTAAGACCGGCGTTAAGTAGTGGCTTTGGCCACTGCGTTTCGCATTAGTTAATGCCGGGCCCCGGTGCCCTTCCACCTTAAAGGACGGCAACGCTCCTGTAGCTCCTCTGGAGTTACTCGGGGCCGTGGGCGACGGTGATCACTTACCACCAGGTGACCCGTACGCTCATTTGCCGTCTTTTCCATAAAAAAAAATATACAATACATAAAGCCAATTGTAACAATAATAATTGCTGGTGCCTGTTATATGTATAATACCCGTGTTACAGGTCACCTCATTATCAATTAAAATAAATAAGCTTACATATGATATAAGTTATTTAGAGTTTATCACCATATATTGAGGCCTGTCGTGGCGCAGCGGCACAAGAATGTGACTGTAACCGACAGGTTCTGGGTTCGATTCCCAGTCGAGGAAATGAAATATTCAATATGTTCAATTTAAATATTTAATGTTTTATTTCTTCGCTCTGGTAATAAGGCAAAGCGCGGCGTTGAGTTCCGCCACTCAACACGCAATACCTCAAACTCGGCAGAAAGTGGGGAACAGAAGTGGAACGGAGTGTCATAACACTAGGTTTCACTTCCGTTCCCTCTTCCTACCCTGCCTAGTGCGGGATACAGCGTGAAGCTGAGAAATCCCCATATATCAAGTTGTGGAGAAACTATAAAAGCAAGAGAATAAAAAAATACGTATAATGAACATAAAAGGAACCAAATCCCTACATTAAAAGACAATTATCTCAAACAAAATAAATCAAAAGTAATACAAGAGTCGTGTAAGCGATATATAACCTTCGTAATTAGCACCTCATTTACCGCAAACTTGATAAATAGTTTGTACGCAACAATCAATCAGTAATCGGCTCATTACATGCGTCGTATGCACGCGATGTATGAGCTTGGACTGAGAATGTTTATATTTAAATAGAGATTATGTTCTTATTTTACTACACGCTGTATAACGCATATAGCAGAGTACTCTATTGAGCTTCACGCTGTATCACGCACATGGCAGGGTAGACAGAAGGAAGCTAGTGTTAAGATACTCCGTTCCAGTTCTGTTCTCCATTTTCCGAATTTGAGGCATTGCGTGTTGAGTGGCGTAACTCAACGCCGCGTTTTGCCTTGTGACAGAGCTAAAAAAATGAAAAATTGAATATTTAAATAGAAAATTAAATTAAATATTAAAATGAAAAATATTAAATATTTTATTTCTTCGAGGGGGGAACGAACCCATAACTTATATCAATTATAGTCAAACACTTGTGCCGCTACGGCACGAAGGGGTATACATGGACATTATTGTTAAGGCACTCCATGTCCTGCGTTAGGTCCAAATCTGCACATCCTATAAAGATATCACGGCACGGCAATTTTTATGTTTTCAGTCTTCTTCTGTAATTCCTTTGTTTTACTGCAGTAAAACAGCATTTGCACCAGGGCTGTATTAATTTAATATGTCTAACTCATCGAATTTTATAGAAGAAATATCGGAGTTTTATGTAATTATATTATAAAATGTTATCTAGGAAGGGTCTGAATTATGAATATAACGGTATATTTATATTACGTTTTGGTTTCAAAAAAGAATAAGTTCAATTATTAGAAAGAAAATAAATATTATTCTATCATAAAAAAAATCCCTCCTTAAATAGTAATGAAATAAAAAAAAGAACAAAAGGTCATGTAAGTAAGTAAGATAATTGAAGCAGTAAGTGATTGACGGTAAATACAGCCTATGGAACTTTAAATGCGAGAGCATTCTTGACTATTAAACTTTTTTACATTTTTGATAAATACTTAAAACTTAACATCGGGTTTCCATTGCGAATGCTAGTTCTGTAAACAAATGTGCATTAATAGCAACAAATCAATGTATATGCAAGTCATTAGCATAATTGCACTTACTATACGTGAGACTGAGATAGGTAATATGATACTATAGTTGTTTCTTTGGTTTACGCGATTAGTATCAATATTCTTTATGCCTGTGGTGGCGCAGCGGCATAAGCGTGTAACTGCAACCGACAGGTTGTTGGTTTGAACCCCGCTCGAAGAAATGAAATATTAAATATTTTCAATTTAAATATTTAATGTTTTCATTTCTTCGCTCTGGTACAAGGCAAAACGCGCATTGAGTTCTGCCACTCAACACGTAATCCGCCTCCAATTCGGCGGAAAGTGGGAAAAGGAAATGGAACAGAGTGTCTAAACACTTGGGTTCCCAAGTTCCCTCTGCCTACCCTGCCATGTGCGTCATACAGCGTTAAGCTGAGTATCAATATTCTTTAACTATGATTTAATTGGCTTATTAATTATCTGGTCTATTGATAACCAAAATAGTTGAATTTAAAAATAAAACGTTCTGAATTCGTTTAATCTACAGAAAAATAAGGATGTGCAAAATTTACTGTATTATGCATTCACAAGCAGCTATCACATTTTTGTCATACATATTTAAATATGACGTTTTCTATGATGTGATAATGCTTCCGTTATTATTTCTGAAGATTTCCGGAATTTGAGTGTGTTCCGTAACATAAGTAAGGTAGTCCACGTTGTGTTATTGGTAGTGAGCCAGGCAACGATCTTGACTTTTATTTTTACTATTTTTAAAGTATTGTTAATACACACTTAGGACAGGAAAATACTTATTTAGAAAACTAATAAAAAATTGAACGTAGCTCAATTTGAACTCGCGCCACGAAGCCATAATACGTTTTTATCAAATCACGTCAAAATTATTATAAGCTTGTTACAATTTAACAACTAATAATTCAAATTAGAATAGGATTACATCAACAAATGTCATGTGTGGCTGGTTGTAGACCAGACTGTTCCACTGCGCCATAAGGGATTCAGCATAATTACCTGAACATTTGCATTGATAATATATAAATTATATAGCTGAGAGAACCTAACAGAGAAATGAGTATCAACATTTTCTCCTCATTACTGTCTTTAGAATGGGAGCTATTATTATACTTTACTGAAAGAATGCAAGACTTAAAAAGATTTTAACGAACGTTACTTATTAACTAAGCGTATTACAGGTTCTTCTGTATAATACTTACAATCTATCTCTATGAGAAAATCGTAATATATGCTACTTCAATACATTAGGGTTGCTAAACGTTGAATGTTTTATCTTTTTCTTTAAAAAATATTTAAAATTTGTAAATAAAAATCGGTCAAGTGCCTAACTGACTCGCTCCAGCACCGAGTTTCAATTTCAAGAATATGTCAACGGGAAATACAACTGATAAAAATTGACGAACTACTTAGCAGTCATTTTGTATGTAATTAAGTACAAAGACATTTTTTGAAGTTGTTATTTTTATTATTATTACCTTTATATAAAATACTTTCTATATAAAGGTAATATAATACTTAATTTCATACACAATGAGTGCTAAGTTGTTAGTTCGTACTATTTTTGTGGTACGCAACCCTAAAAAGATTAAAGATTTTTTGTATTAGATAAATGTATGTATAAAAAAAGTACTCAAGTGACCGACGATTTTGGTAATCATTAGTATAAGATGTACTTAAGTCGATAACGTTTTGATTTGATTTATTAGATATTATATAAATAAAGATAAAACAAGTTTACTTACAATATTTTTTCGTTATATTTAATAATAGGTGACAGACTACAAGTAAATATCATACCTATTTCGTACAAATAATCAATCAGTTTTGAATTTTTAAATATTAATATATACATATAATTATATTAGAACACATACAATTTGTTTAATTACAATAATAATAAAAAAATAGTAAAAAAATTTGCTACACTGACAACCCTATATGAGAATGTGTAATCGCACGCATATTTTTTTTATTCTAATCTGCGCTAAGAGTTACGTAATAGGTCGAGACGACAGTATTTTTAATTAAATCTACATACTTAAATAAGAAATAATAAAGTAAATTTATTTCATTTTTGCAATATACAAAGAATTTAAAAAATATATCTTGTTACTATTTCTACTGAAACGATATTTTCTTTTCTTGTATGATTTCTAATTTCATCTTTTAACCCCATTCGGAACCTAAGGAACATAGGAACATTAAGACATTTCCATTCTAGCTTTCTAAACTTTGCGCCCAAATATATTTATGTTATTTCCATTTCGTGTTAAGTGGTGGTACTCAACACCGCGTTTTATTCTTTTCTTCTTGTCCTAGTCATATAAATAGAGGCCTTTTAATGTTAATTTACAATGTGTTTTTATTTAGAAAATTGTATGCAATACATAATATCTCTTCAAAATAACAGTAACAACAGAAGTATATATTTCATGGTACTTTCAAATATTATCTTCACAGTGCATACGTATATAAATAAATATTGGAAAATATAAAAAAAAAAACATATTATTTAATGACTAAATTTGTATAATTTATTAAGAAATTAGTTAGCAATAAGCATATCAGAAGGGAGCCTGGAGCTCTCTATTGCTTCAAAGCAATTAACAGAATTCAATTTGCTTACGAACTAAAGGCTGTGGGATAATTGATATTCTCTTTCGCAATTGTGATAATTGAAATTAATTTCAATAACATAGAACATTGTAATTAAATGTTTAATTATATTCAAAATTAAGTTTACTTAAGACATTTGTTGCTCATTTCGTAATAACAGCAGTGACTCGACACAACTGGATACAGTTTTTGTTACAGCTTATTTAAGCTTACCAAGAATCAGATAGAAATCTGCCGAGGCAATTATGTATATAAGCCACCATTTTCCCCTTTTGTATAGATGACTTTATTATTACTATAAAAAGAAGATTAAAAAATCAAGTTGATTGATCTAGAAAAAAAATCCTTTCAGTGGTGTTATTATTATAAACATACATCTTCATGGCAGTAAGAAAAAGTTGTTGATGAAGTTTTACCAGAGAAACCAAGATAACCATTTATATTAACATTAAAGAATAAATATTTCTATATATCGATCTTTATCACAAATTATTTTAATTGTTTCAGACGCTAGCATCAATGGCTTGAAAGGATGTTCAGAACGGCGTCAGTCGAGTCCGGGCCGCGGACGCCGCCGGCGTACGCCTCGCACCCGCCCTACGTACCACCCCGTTTCTTTCCACCCCGATTACGGCCACCACCCCCACAGTATTGCTTCGACGCTGCCCGGTTTGCCTGTGATGCATCTAAGCCTAGATACCTCGACGTCGAAAGGGAACGACTTGTTACTAGATGGCTTGCTGAAGCCAACGAGGCCATGGTCAGAAGAGACCGGCCAAGGTACAAACCAAAAAGCACCGAGAAAAGACCAGAATTCCCTGAACGAAGACATGAATGGTCTGACAACTTCCTGCTAGGACGTAGGAATGGTTCTGTTGAACCGGAAGAAGAGAGTAGTGATGTGATGACGCTTAAAGAGTTTGTCGATAAGTTTTCTTTGCCTCGTGTTGTGAGGTTCGAGGGGGAGGATAGGGCTGTGCTTTTATATCGAGTGCTGGAAGCTCATAGACGTGTTGAAGCTGTTCCATTGTCTGGCAAGAAGGGGAAATTGGTTGGAAAGCCACTTTACATACCGGATTCATATGATGGTAAGTACCACATTGCTTAATATATCATACCTATTATTATTATTTAGGTAAATGAGATTATTGTGGGTTCGATACCCACTCAGGGTAATTTTAATTTCCTTGCTCTGAAACAAGACAATGCGCGGCGTTGAGTACCGCCAACAAGAAATAATTCTCGATAATTTAGCAGAAAGTGGGGAACGGTGTATTTTAAAACGTTAACGCGGGATACAACATGAATCTTAAGAAATATTAGAATAATTACTAATTGCGGTAAAATTGATATGAACAAGCGTGCTGTTTACTGTCACGCTACCGACCTGGTTACCTTATCATGTGCATTTGTGTTTGTAAACAGTTAAAATTCTTGTCGTGATATTTTAACTGCAACACTCCACGGAGATATAACTGTAAATACAAGTTTCACATATAATATATTTTTAAATGTTTTCCCTTAAGTTAAAACATGAAATAATTTTGTTTCCTTTATTTTTTTTTATAAAGATAAACAATTCAAACGCTGCGTGTAACTGTAACTGACAGGTTGTGGGTTCGATCCCCACTCGAGGAAATGAAATAATTAATATTTTCAATTTAAATATTTAATGTTTACTTTTTCTTCACTCTGGTACAAGGCAAAACCGCGGCGATGAATTCCGCCACTCAACACGCAATGCCTCAAATTGTGCGGAAAGTTGGGAACGGAAGCGAAACGGAGTGTCTTAGCACTAGGTTCCCAAGTTCCCTCTGCCTACCCTGCCATGTGCGAGATACAGCGTGAAGCTGAGTATAAACAATTCAATAATAGATATATTATTACATACTTACTTACTAACGTAATAAACAGCTGCATACGCAAATTTCGTGAAGATTGAACTCTTTTTTAAATTTAATTTGAACTTATGGAACCTATTTAAGTAGATATAATTTCTACTTTGCCAGCTTTTTATAAAGAATTAAATGGAATAAAGACATTAACGTAAGCTAGTGAAAGCCTACGGATTATACTAACAGTTACGAAACGGTCTGTCATGTCTAATCTATTTATACTTTTAAAAGGAAGTACTAGAGCTTCTTTGTCTACACCTATAAAAGAATATAGTAATTGTCTCTTACATCATTTTTATTTGTATAATTATATCAGGCAATGGGAACTTAGGAACCTAGTGTTAACCCACTCCGTCCCGTTCCCCACTTTCCGCCGAAATGAGGGCTTTGCGTGTTGCCTAGCGGACATCAACACCGCGCTTTGCCTTTTAACCAGAGCGAAGAAATGAAAACATGAAATATTTACTCACTCAGCTTCACCCTGTATCCCGCACGAGGCAGGGTAGGCAGAGGGAACCCGGGAACCTAATGTAAAGACACTCCGTTCCACTTCTGTTCCCTACATTCCGCCGAATTTGAGGCATTGCGTGTTGAGTGGCGGAACTCAATGCCGCGCTTAGCCTTATTACCAGAGCGAAGAAATGAAACATTAAATATTTAAATTGAAAATATTAAATATTTCACTTCCTCGATTGGGGATCAAACCCAGAACCTGTCGGTTACAGTCACACTCTTGTGCCGCTGCGCCACGACAGGCCTCATCATGAAATATTTAATTTGAAAATATTCAATTCCTTGACTGGGGATGGAAGCCCCAACCTATCAATATAACTGTCACACGTTTATGCTGCCGCGCCTTTATATAGTTATTAAAATAATTTAATAATGATATATCTAAATATCAGTTCTGATTTACGTGACGGAACTCAACGCCGCGTTTTATCTACCAGACGATGTTTACAATACAGTGTCTGTAACGACGACGCGACGCCCCAAATATAAAAAGTAAAAATATGTATATTGAAACTCACAAAACACACCAATTTATACTATATATTTTAATTTGGTAAAAACTGACGATTTATGTTTAATTATTCATAATATTGACTATATTTAAATGCAAAATAAATGAAACCTTCAAGTATCTAAAACGTATTAATTATTCCATATAATACTTAACTATGTATGCAAGACAATATTGCTACACTGTTTCCGTATCACCTAGGTCACGATCCCTGCGTTAAATTTTAATATTTTCCTTTGCATAATGTAGGTGACAATAAACCTAGCCATTAAGGCATTACCTAACAATGCATAATAGTCTGGCCTAAATATCTAAACGCTTGGAAACTAGAAATATAGTTAGAAAGATTTAAACGCTATTGTCGTGTTAATAGAAACGAAAATCCCATCGCAATATTTTAATAATGCTGAGTATTTCTTTGCGATGACTTTATAAGGTGCATGCAAATTTAGTCCTAATAATAATAGTTATGACGTTCAGTCATTCCTTATATTGATATTATAATAATGTTGCTTTAAAATAGCCTTCATTGTCATAGAAATAAGAACGGGGCTTTGAACTACGTAAGATGCATTTGCATCATAATTGCAATGTTGCTTCAATTTTGGTATTCAATGGCAAAGAATATTATATTATTATATATTAAAATTTAATTTTGTGAAATATAACTGAATTCACACGAGAATATACATAAATATGAAATAAAACAGTTAACTTATTTTGTAGGCCTGTCGTGGCGCAGCGGCACAAGCGTAACCAACAGGTTCTGGGTTCGATCCCCAGTCGAGGAAATGAAATATTTAATATTTTCAATTTAAATATTTAATGTTTCATTTCTTCGCTCTGGTAATAAGGCAAAGCGCGGCGTTGAGTTCCGCCACTCCACACGCAATGCCTCAAATTCGGCGGAAAGTGGGGAACGGAAATGTAACGGAGTGTCTTAACACTAGGTTCCCGGGTTCCCTCTGCCTACCCTGTCTCGTGCGGGATACAGCGTGAAGCTAAAAAAAATAATCTTATTTTGTAGTCATCATTTTTTAATCTCCCATAAGTAGGTACTTTGTTGTGTTTCTCTACTTTTTTAAAAATGTATTATAAATGGCATAAGTCGCTGATCATTGTCTGCACTCAGTATAATAAATAATTGACAAATTTCCAAGCAAATATATTAAATCGCCAATGATTGCAGTCAGTAAATTAAAACTACATATACTTATACAATAATAATTTTGTTTTCTGGACTTCAAGAAATACAATGGAAAATTGTATCCTCCTGGAATTTTAAGATATCTTTTCTTATTGCTCAGGACAGTGTAATGGCTCTCTTACCTACCTTCACACAAAATTTCAACTATTAAAATCTAATAGTTTGGTCTGTACGTTGTCTGTCAGTCATATAAATTTCGTAGCACTATTAGATTAATTTCATACGTACTCTTACTATTTTTAAAGTATTAATCCACACTTATAAAACACTTATATTGAACACGCGTAAACATTTAAACGCAACGGGATTTTCTATGAAAGTATTTTTCATATTTACTCGTTAATAGCATATGTCTGTACGTATGGATTTATATTTTTTAGCTTTACGTTGTATCCCGCTCAAGGCAGGGTAGTTAGAGGGAACATAGGAACCTAGTCATAAGAAGTACCATTTCCCACTTTTCGCAGAATTTTAGACGTTGCGTGTTGAGTTGCGGAATTCAACGCCGCGCTTGTCCTTGACATCAGAAAGAAGAAATGAAAATATCATATATTACATTTCCTTAAGTGGAGATCGAATCCACACTTATGTCCCCAACGACAGCCTCCACGTATGAACATTTATTTATTTAAAGTTATAACTGTATTAAATAATATCATAAAATGATGAAGACAATTTGTAATAAAATTTAAACTATTAAATTCCTATAAAACAATTTGAATAGTTGTTTCAATCATAATACAAATTAGACGTAGAATTATAAACTGGGTGAGGCGCAATTTTAATAAAGCAAAGCTAACATAATAAGGAAACCAGTAGTCAATGATCATTTAGAATTAATAACGTAAATTAAATACTTTAGGTATATGTCCACTTCATTTCACTTACTTACTTGGATTCACGCTGAATCTTGAATATGGCAGGGTAGGCAGAGGGAACTTGGGAACCTTGTCATAAGATATTCCGTTTCTTTTCCCTAATTTGAGATTACATGTCATGTGGCTGAACAAAAATACTATGCTTTGCCTTGTTACCAGATCGAAGAAAACTTTTCTAAGTGTAGATTAACACTTTAAAAATTGTAAAAAAAAATCAAATATAAAATATTTCATTTCTTCGAGTGGGGATCGATCCTACAACCTGCCTCGTTTATTCACGTACCTGTGCTGCTACACCACGTATCATATAGGTGGTATCTATGTTTATTATTATAAAATATTGTGAGGTCAACGCAATTAAATTTGATGGATAAAATAAAAATTAGTTCACAAATTATTGTACGGCCTTTTATAGTTAATAGTTAATATTGCAAGGTCAAAAAGTAGATTATTTATTATTAATCTTCACTCTGTATCACGCGTATAGCAAAATAGGTAGAGGGAAAAAAGGGATACAATTTTAAGACATACATACAATATTCAATTTTCGTAACTTAAGATATTTAGCGGAACTCAATACCACATATTGTCTTGTTATCAGAGCGAGAAGATAGAAAGAAATAATAATTTCGCCGAGTGGAAATCAAACTTAAAACTGTCACGTTTACAGTAAGACATTACCGCTGAGCAATGATGCTATGACACTATTGACCACCATTGCGAAATATGGCTGTGGTGGAACGTAACGTCGAATTTATAAAGTATTTTCTTTTTTATAAAATCAATAAAATATAATACAATCACTTATAACAAAAGCCTTTTCTTTTCATCTGTCTAAGGATATCTGATACAATGTTTTTTTTCCATTTTTCCACTTCACGCTGAATCCCGCTCATGGCTTGGTAGGCAAAGGGAACTAGGAAACCTAGTGATAAGACACTTCGTTCTGTTCCCAACTTTCCGTCAAATTTGAGGCATTTCGTGTTAAGTGGCACTACTCAATGCCGCGCTTTTGTCTAGTTTTCAGAACCAAGAAATAGAAACATTAAATATTTAAAATGAAACTAAGAAATATTTAATCTCGTGTAGGGATCGAACCCACAACCTGTCACTTGTACAGTCACACAATGTGCAAAACATATAGGTCTAATAAAAATATATAGGTATCGTTTTATTTTTATCCAACAGAATGCAATCAATGTGATTCGTTTCGATTCAATTATCCAAAATAGTAAATTTGGCGAGCTTAATGGAAATATAAGGAAAACAGAAACTCAAATATATATCCTGATTCCTGTCGAGGCGCAGCGGCGCACGCCTACAACTGTAGACACAACAGGTTGTGAATTCACTTCCCAAAGTATTAAAAAAAATCATCTCTTTGCTCTGGTAACAAGGCAAAGCGCGGCGTTGAATTCCGCGGAAATGGAAGTGCTCTAATGGGAACGAAGTGTCTTAACACTAGCTTCCCAAGTTTCTTCTGTCTACCGCGTAAAGTACCTACAAATATATATGCCGGATATATTATAATATAATACCTAAGTATATTATATTTATATATGGCTTAAGTCAATCCTAATGCATGCCCTTTTCAATGCAATATACTAATCGGGTTAATTTGATGTCAAGCTGGAAGGTATCTAAGGAGTCCCCATTAAAGCTGACCATAGAAGGCAAGGGTCGTCTGACGCTAATATAAGTGATGGTTGAATGTGTGTATTAAGGAAAATGCCGCTACACGCTTCTAGTCGTACATGTGATTTAGTTTTTGAATTTAATTTATTAAAAAAATATGTTTCTCTTTTTCTGAGCTTCAGGCATATGGCATGGTAGGCAGAGGGAACTTGAGAACCTATTGTTAAGACACTCCACTCCGTTTCCGTTCGCGCCGCGCTTTGCCTTATTACCAGAGTGAAGAAATGAAAACATTAAATATTTGAAAATATTCAATATTTCTTATCTATTATTCTATCCCTCGATTGGGGTATCGAACCCACAACTTGTCGTTTGCAGTCACACGCTTGTGCCGCTGCGCAACGACAGCCACAAAAATATGTTCTTAATTTAATTTTGTTTAAGTTCAGTTATACGTGATCTAGCGTCATAAGTGTGTGCGACTATAAACGCTACAGGTTGTCGTGTCGATCCCCTCTTTAAGAAATGAAATATATAATATTTTTATTTTCTCGGGCTTGTAATGAGGCACAACGCGGTGTTGAGTTACGCCACTTGACAAAATATGAAAAAAAATAAATAAGTGATTTAGTTTATAAGTAACGTTTATTTTAATTTCTGTTGCTTAAATTACCTATTAATATAATTTAGTTAAAAAAATTCTAAGAGTAGCTTATTATTATATCTAAAATTAAATTTTATTCTATGAAAACTACAACTGTAATGATTCAAAATTCTGGTTCATATAAGTTAAATCCACGTAATATTTTATGCAACTTTATTTGTTGTCTTTGTGGTGCTTTTGGCACGCGTCTGACTGAACGCGCTGTGGTTTTCAAGCCTACTTAGTAGAAACTTTACATTTATATTAACTTTTAAAAGCTTTCTTTAGTTTCGATCCCGTAGTGGAATGAAAATACTAATATTTGTGTATGACACATGACACATTCAAAGTGCCAAGCTAAGTCAGTTCGCAGAATAAATTCTAGAATAAAAAAAATCTATATGAACCAGTAGTTCCTGATATAAGCGTCTTCAAACAAACAAACTCTCAAGCTTTGTAATATTAGTAAAGATTATTTTAACTACACAAATAAAGAGTACTGTAACTCAGAAGTAAACTTGCGGAAACAGCGTAACTTTATATATGTATAAAATTCCCCATTCAGCTTCATGCTGTATCTCACACAAGACAGGAAAGACAGAGAGAACTTGGATACTTAGTATTAAGACACTCCGCTCAGTTCCCCATTTTCTGCTGAATTGAAGGCACTGCGTATTGAGTGGCGGCACTTAACGCTGCGCTTTGCCTTGTCACCAAAGCGAAGAAATTAAACCATTAAATGTTTAAATAGAAAATACTAAGTATTTCCTTTTCCTCGATTGGGGATCGCACTCACAACCACCTGTTGTCACGGTTACAGTCACACACTCGCTTGTGCCTCTGCGCCACGACCAGGCTTCTAACTTACTTATTTTTTTAATAAATACCTACTTATATATTAAATTTAAATAATTTACTTTTAGATTAAAATGATTCTAACAATATCTTCTATCTACAACGAAATCTACGTACATTTTAATAATGAAAATGTGAAAGTGTACTTAACATTAAAGTTTTACCAATGTCTAACGCTCCATACACCCCGTAC
The DNA here is from genome assembly GCA_019049475.1 of Eueides isabella. Lineage (NCBI taxonomy): Eukaryota > Metazoa > Arthropoda > Insecta > Lepidoptera > Nymphalidae > Eueides > Eueides isabella. Next base: position 3,340,334 of record CM032407.1, read on the forward strand.
CCCCCCGTACGTGTATACGTGGGCTTGACTAAAACGCACTACACACATAAAATCATAAATCGCATGAGAAAACAAAAATGCATCGATATTATCTTAACGACCTAACAACTAAGTGTAGGTACTTCCTTGCCTCATATGGCCTAGCTAATGGGACGGCCCTCCCACGCTATGGTCCAAGGCTCTAGTACGAGGACGTCGTCATATGAAACTGAGGATTTGGTTAAAAGATAAAAAAATTAAATAACTCCGTTTTACCTATTTTTCTGTCGATAATGTATTATTAATATAAATAAAAAGTAAAATGAAATAATTTATATAATGGAGTATTTTAACACTACATTCTAAAAATCCTAATATATATTTGTAATAAGACCACCAAATTACATGTAATAATAAGCTTTAATTAATACAAAATAAATCTTTCATTTTATAACAAAATTTCAGTTACTATTATTTTTTAAATATGAAAACCCATTTTTTTATTTTTTATTCAAAACTCAATATAAAAAATCCAATTAAAAAAATGAGAATACTATGAGACTTAACCTGTTAACTGATGCTAAATACCGAGGCGTAGACATTCTCAATTAATTTTACTCATAAATATTTAAATGGATCATTGAGACTGTGTATTTATAAAACACGATATCTAATAGAAGACTAGAAACAATCAAAACAATGATTTGCATACCTATGCAAATAATATTTTATCTGCGGCGCATACAAAGCCACAAGCATCGATAGTTTTTAAGTGATTCATTATTAGTGTGACCATTCATGTAGTGATTTTTCGGACTGTATTAATATTAGATTTATAAGTCTATATCCATTAACCCAATGTTGTAGGTAAAGGAATTAACGCGGCGTTGAGTTCCGCCATACGCAATGCCCCAAATTCAGCGGAAAGTAGGAAACGGAAGGTAATGTCTTAACACTAGGCTTCCAATTTGGCTATCCTGCAATATGCCAGGTACAGAGGCTGATGATGATAAAATCTTATTAAATGAATAATAATCTTACTTCACATTAGAGAATTAAATTGTTCTAAACTATATCAAACAAATATTCATCATACATATTTGAAGCCTGAGTGTGACTGTAAACGCATCAAGTTGTAGGTTCGATCTCCACTGGAAGAAATGAAAATATTGAATATTTTAATTTCTTTGCTCGAAGTAATATGGTAAAGCGCGGTGTTGTGTTCCGCCACTCAACACGCAATGCCTCAAATTAGGCGGAAAGTAGTTAGCGGAATATTTTAACAGTAAGTTCATAAATTCCCTTCTGCCTATTCTGCCTTATGCAAGATACAGCGTGAAAGTAAAAGAAAGAAAAGATATATTTAATATAAAACAAAAAAAAAGATTGTTGACGTATTTTATTAACAATTTATTTATTTATTTCTAAAAGTATGTTGAACCTACAGAAAATCATTCGCACGCTACAATCATTCGAGACCCACTATCGCAAACAAACGTGCATAGAATCTACAATGGTATAATATTGTACAGATAACGTTTCCGTTTCAGCATTACTCGAGATAGCTACTAAGGAATAATTTGATTTTTAAAAATTCCGATTGCGTGAATGTATAGTTGAATCAATAAATGACGCTTGAGTGACTATTATATAGTAAATATATTTTATACTACATATTACAATCAATTAATTGGTTTTTTTTAAATACTGTGATCTCACTTTTAGCAGAGTTGGCGAAGGTAATCCAGTGCTAAGCCGCCATTTCCTCCATCACATGTAATATTTGAGACACAACATCGAGATTTGTAGGAGTAGGCAGATGAAATTAGTGAACTCAGTTTCCGAATTTCCGTGTAATATTCTAAGCAATATCTACTGAACGGTGGAACTCAACGCCGACATTAGTCTACAAGAGTAAGGAAATTACAGTATTGCTGAGCCACTCCGTGACTCACTTTCCGACTAATATTCAGGAACAGGTCTACAGTAACAGGGACGTGAAAATAAATTTAATATACTCTTTCCCCTGAATGAAAATGAACCCACAGCCTTCGCAATCGCAGTCAAACTGTCTTGTGGTGATTGTGTGTATTTGGGCCGCCTTCTCCACCTAGTTATCTAAGATGCAAATATGACATATATTGCAGTTAAAGAGATAACATTGCACAAATATACCTAACTGCACTTTTAATGTCATCATTAGTAAAGTCAATCGTACGGCGAAGTAAGACACCGGTTATAAGTCCAGTTAGTCCGATTTAAATGTCTTCTGTTGTATATCATAAAACGATAGTTAAAGATAATTACGATCACGTCCTTTCCTCCGCAATGATACTAAAAGTGATTGTGATGGTTATTAAAAAGCTTAATCCATGTAGGGTAGATTAAATTAATTTAGAACTTATCTTCATTTTCCCATCCGGTCAAGACAAGGCGCGGCGTTAATTTCCGCCACCCAAGAAGTAATATTTTGCGGGCGGGAAAAAATATATATTGAAAAGTCCACCGATCAGCTAGTCATTTCTGTCAACCATTTTCTACATACATGGAAGTATTTACATAAAATAGGTAATTATATATTAAAGAAAACGGTGTTTAGTTACCTCATCACCCCATGAGCTGACCCACTGTCCATGTACCTTGTGCAAATTTCGATAGAAAGGTTGGATAAAAGTAGCAAAGGATGACTTTTCTATAAAATGATAATATGAAATTTTTCATATCGTCCAGTGGGGATCGAACCTATAACCTGTCGTTTAGCGCCACGACAGACTAATATTACAAACAATCTAAACTGAAGTTTATTTCCCTTAGAGACCTTGTTGTGAGGTAAAATAAAATTTTATTGGTACGTGTTTCCGATGGTATCGAGATAGACGCGGGAATGCCATTGTCCTTCAAAGAGAGGGGTATACAGTATTTAGCTCACGCCAGCATTTCTGATGAACGTATTGTTCACGAAATATTCAATTATACGACAATGTGCTTACTAATTGTATTTTAAATGACGAATCTAAGTGGAAACTTGTTATTCAAATCGAGTTGGAGAGAAAGAGTCAGGTTTACGTGTGACTTTAATATGCGTCCTGAGAGGAACTATTCTTTTATTCGTGATGAAAAATATATTAAAAGCTGTTGGTTGTGTTTATTTTTACCATGAGACCTGTCGAAATATTCAATTGCCCAAGGGCACTTTGCGTGTATCGGTAAACGCAATAGGTTGAGGGAGTTGAAGAGATTGAAAATAAATTTTCAGTTTATGGAAATTATTGGAAAAGTGGCGATTTTGATCCCAGATGACATATTTATTTTTGATTCTTGGCTTTGGTGACAAGGCAAAATTGTACTTTTCCATCTCAATAAGCAATGCCTCATAGCGGAAAGTGTGGAACGAAACTGAGTGTCTTAACACGAGGTTCCCGAATTTCTTCTGACTTGAGCGGCTGATATCGACTGCGCGGTGTAAAACTGAGGCTAAATGCACCAAAATAACAATTAACATTATCTTTGAGCAAGTGTTGCTTAGTTTTTATTATAAATAGTCTTATGTAAATTGTTCATATAACTACATTATGTAGTAATTAGTGTCGTATCATGTTTAATGTTAAATGTTAAATTTAACTTTATTTTAACAACATATAAGTATTAGCTTTATAAAAAATATTTTTAAGTTTCACGCTGTATCCTGTACATAGTAGCGTAGGCTAGTAGGAACCTGTTTAAGACACTCCTTTTCACCTTTTCCGCCGAATTCTCAAAACATTGTGTGTTGAATGGCGGAGCTCAACGCCTCCCTTTGTCTCGTAACCAAAGTGAGATATGAAAGCCACACGTACACTTATAATTAAATAAGTATTCATATTAGACTTTAAACTGTACATAACAAAGTAACTTGATTAATATATGATAATTTCTTTGAAAATAACCTAAGCAATAAATAATGATTATTTCCAAAGGCCTTGGCTTGAAAACTTTTCAAATAGGAAAATCGGAACACATTTTACTCAAGTACGATATTAATTATAGTTGCAAAACTGCCAACAATGGTTAGTCTATGGGTCGGTTACGCAACCACACAATAGAATATAGTAAGCAAGTAACTTGTGGGAAAAATTCACATGAGGACAACATAGGAACAATAAATATCTAGAATCGCTTATACTCGTACCAGGCAATTGAGATACACTTTCATAAATATTTCTTACGTAATGTACATAACGTTAATATATATATATATATATATATATATATATATATATATATATATATATATATATATATATATATATATATATATATATATATATATATATGTATATATATATATATATATATATGTATATATATATATATATATATATATATATATATATATATATATATATATATATATATATATATATATATATATATATATATATATATATATATATATATATATATATATATATATATATATATATATATATACATATATATATATAAACAGTATATGAAATAACAACATTGTACTACATTACAATGGTTTTATTTTAGATATTTGAGTTCCGCCACTCAACACGCAATGCCTCAAATTCGGCGGAAAGTGGGGAACGGAAGTGAAACGGAGTGTCTTAACACTAGGTTTCCAAGTTTCCTCTGCCTAGCCTGCCTCGTGCGGGATACAGCGTGAACCTGAAAAAAAAAGAAAGAAAATATGAAATATTTCATTTCTCAGAGTGGGGATCGAACCCATAACCTGTCGGTTACAATCACACGCTTGTGCCGCTGCGCCACGACAGGCCCGTATGTAACGTATGGAACAATAGTAATTATACGGAACCAATCATCGGCACTTTCCTCTTCACAATAAAGTTATGGTGTAAATTACTTATTTCTTTTGTGAGATATAAAACTTACGTTAAATAAATTCTGTGATCTAATCATGGAGAAGTAAGTATGCATGTAAGAATTTCAAAGTACTTTGATGGGAATGTTCCTATGGTTTAGTTAGTTAGAACGAACGGACGGTTTCTAAGAGGCGCGGGTTCAAGTCCTGCTACGCTAACGTTTTGATACATTTTAAAAAAATATTAGTGTGGTACATTATTTTATTAAATTAATTATTATATTAAATAATCAGCTTCACGCTGTATCCCGCGCATTGCAGGTTACGCAAAGGGAACTTGGAAAGTGAGCATTAAGACCCTCCTCAGAACTTGAGGCATTACGTGTATTTCTTTTAAAAATATTGAATATTTCATTTGCTCGAATGGGGATCGAATCCACAATCTGTCACTTTTACCGTCACATAACTGTGCCTCTGGGTCACGGCAAGTTCTATTTTTTTTTAATAGCAAGTTTAAATTGGCTGAGATTATTTACAACAACAATGTTAAAAGCAGGATAAGGTTGACATTATTACTCAATACATTTGTAAAATAAATTTACATAACTCGATAATTTTACCGTTTTGCCAGTTTATTTTTATATAAAATATGTAATTTCTAGTTTTAAAGTGGTACGATACGTAATTTCCTCTAAAAGTGGGAAATGATCAATCTTAAGAATTTTTACTGTGTTAATTGCTTATAGATGTTACGTCGTTGTAGTAGTAACTGGTTGAACCAGTCCGCTTAATATGTCACAGCTCTTTATTTTTTTATTTCACAGAGATGTGAAAAGGTATTGTTCTTGAGGCCTGTCATGACACACCCTGTGTCCACAGGGTTGTAGATTCGATTCCCACTCAAGAAAATGAAACTTTTAATATTTTAAAATTTATATGTTCAATTCCGCCACTCAACACGCAATGCCTTATATTCAGCGGGAAGTTGGGAACAGAACGGAAGGTCTTAGAACTAGGTTCCCAAGTTCCCTCTGTCTCTAGTAGCGAGATAAGCGCTGCGTTCCGTCCCTGAGTTTCTAATCTTCGTGTCCATAAAAAAAAAATCATTATAAATACTATATATTACTCCATAAAGAAAGAACTTTGTGTTCGAACACTGCCATTTTTTAATCCATTATAGAGATATCGCATTAATAAGAACGTTTAACAAAAAAATACTTTAAATTCTACCGTTTAATAATGTTGTAACTTAACGCAGCATTTACCTTAACAGACTTAATTTTTTTAAACAAAATATATATTTAATTGGCTGTCTTGAATATCGCGTGTAAAATCAGATATCACACAGCGCCACGATGGCGTCACATAACTGTATAATGTACAATATTTAAACAATACATACATACGTACCTATAGAATATATGTAACTTTAAACTGGGTCAGAACAAGTTAGTTTCGGTTGTAAATCCTACTAGCAAGTAGCACTGCACGCTATTGAACCAGTAGCCGTTAATCGAATAGAGATCGATGTACACAGACAATTATGTAATATTTTTTAACTTATATATAGTAGTACAATTAAAAATATAGGAATGAAATAGTTTCTAAGAGGCGCGGATTCAAGTCCCGCTACGTAATTTTTTATACGTTTTCTAAAAAAAGGAGGACTGTCGTGGCGCAGCGGCATAAGCGTGTGGCTGTAAACGATAGGTTGTGGGTTCGATCCCCACTTGAGAAAATAAAATATTTAATATTTTCAAATTAAATATTTAATGTTTTCATTTTCTTTGGTAAAAAGGGCATAGAGCGGAGTAAAGTTCCGTCACTCAACACGTAATGCCTCAAATTCGGCGGAAAGTGGGGAACAGAAGTGAAACGGAGTGTCTTAACACTAGATTTCCAAATTCCCTCCACCTTACAGCGTGAAGCTGAGAGCTTTCTAAAATGTATGTAACATTTATTTAGCTTCACACTATATCCACGTATGATTTGAACCTAAAATAATTAGCTGTTCACTCAAATGTTATTCCACTAATTTGAAAACATTAAATATTTTACATCTTCTAGTGGGAATCGATCCCACAACATGTCGCAGTTACAGTCACGCGCTTGTGTTGCTGAGCCACGACAGACCTCATTATTAGAGATATTTTTCTGTACTTCACATGGCATGGATTGACACAAACACAGTGTTAAGACACTCAGTTCTGTTCCCTACTTTCCACTAAATTTAAGACATTGCGTGTTGAGTGGAGGAACTCAACGCCGCTATTAAATTAATAGCTATACTATTACTAATATCAAGTTTATTTAGCTTTAATCATTTAATGTAAGGGTCCTAAAGCCTATACTTGCTGTATTAGCGCAATTGATCATAAATAAACAGTTGTCGCAAGGAAGTATGATGTAGGTCAATATAGGTTACGTTTGGGTTAACTAACGCCCTAGATTAGACTGGAATATAGCCTATATCTAGATTATGATGTGAGAATTTACTTGGAGGAGGTATTATTTAAGTAAAGTTAATTTTATTTTTTTATTTATTTATTTCGAACAGGTAATGAATAAGAAATTTTAAATATTTGTGATATATTGAAGTGTTGTTCTGGGTTAATAACAATGTAGTGAACGTAGCAATAGACTGTTTTCGGCAGAACTGTGGCGGAATTCAACGACACATCGTGCTATCTTTTAATTTTCTGTATGTCTTCTGCACAAGGCAGGAGAGGCTTGGAACTTGGAACCTTTTAGGTGTATTTATATTTTTTATATATTTTTTTTATCTTGTATGTAGTCAATTACACTTTAGAATCAGGACTATAGGTAGGCAATAAGTTAAAGTATTAATATCATCTCAGGGGACGTATTGTTTTTATTCATTAAGCCTCATACGCCTCATGGAGCATGGGAACATACTTATATCAAAAGAAACTTCTTATTTTTCTTTCATTGTTTATTCAATACACGGCCTTGAATTGTTATTTTGTTTGTTTTAATTATAATTATTTATTATACGTAATATTATAGATATACGTAAAAATATAGATATCCCGGTTATTTTTACGTATATCTATAATATTTTCCTACAGATGTCATGCAGTGTCGAGATACTTCACTCTTCACTTTCCATTCGTATCCAAAATATTTTGTGTGTTGCGTTGCGATACTTAACGCTGCGATTTATCTAAACAGTTCAACAGAGCAGGAAAATGGAATCTGGTATTAATTGGTACATATTTAATAATCAAACTTGCCTGCCAAATACCGTATCCGCTTAGCATATTCATTGTACTTGAACAGGTTGTCGATGCTACTTAACTCGATTATTTGATTATCGTCTTACGTAAAAACTATGGATCAGAGGTTACGCTGGCATTACGTCTGGTATCCTTTAAGTACACGTAATAGGCGAAAAGTCAGAATGAAATAGAGCGTGCTTTATTTTAGAAAGGGAAATTATGATGGATTTATTAATAATAAATTTGTTAGAATGGACACTTGTGAAACAGTTGTTTATTTTAAGGTACAGGCCATGGTTCTGGGTTTATTTCCTTTTGGTTGTTCCAGGTTTTAATGTTTAATTATTTATAACTTAAGCGTTTGTATACACATCATATATTATAATGATGGCTGATTGGATCATCTCCATCTGGAAGCACACATGTTTTAATTTTGCTTCTCCGACAAGATAACGTTTCTTAAACCCAATGCCCTTCTTCAGTTTAGTTATGATTTCCTTACTTATTTCTTTTATTATTTACCGACTTGTAGCCTCATAAATGATGCAAAGTTTAACCTGAACGTAAAATAAGAAGTACATATGGAATTTTAATTTCGTAACTGCATACCGAGCGGTTTGAGCTGTCACCATTCTATGTTAATTACAAATGGTTATTTGAATAAATCTTGTATAATGTTATTCACAATGCGAAGGTGTGGATATGAAAGAAATGTGTTTTTTTCTAGGAAAATTGAGAGCTATATGTTATATTTTCATTATTAAAAAAAAACACTTGAAGGACAAATTTGAATTAATTTGTTTTCTCCGTTACACTTCCGTTTCCCACTTTGCGACGAAATTTAAGGCATTGCGTGTCGATAGCCAAAACCAAACGCCGCCGCTTTGCCTTGTTACCAGAGCGAAGATATAATAACATTAAATATGTAATTTAAAAATATTACTCACTCACACTGCTTCACGCTGTTTACCGCACAAGGCAGGGTACGCAGAGGGAACTTGGGAATCTAGTGTTAAGACACTCCGTTCCACTTCCGTTCCCCACTTTCCGCTGAATTTGAGGCATTGCGTGTTGAGTGGCGGAACTCAACGCCGCCAAATATATTTAATATTTCATTCCGTTGAGTGGAGATCGAACTCACAACCTGTCGCGTTTATACTTACACGCTTGTGCCTATGTGCCACGACAGGCTGCAATTCCAATTATTAAGTAGGTTTTTATATTATAGAGCGACAGTTATTTTTGTGACATCTTTTGCTACAAACTAAGATTTATCTTATTTTAATATAAGCAGCTTCATGCTTTTCCTGCACAACAATGAACATGTACATAAGGACTCCATTATACACATTCTATCATATTTTCGAAATATTGCAAGTTAAATGGTGGCAATACACGATGCATGATATGTAAATAGTTTAAATATAATTTAAATTCTCCGAGTGAAGATCAAATCCACAATGAATGTGTGTACAGTAACATGCTACCCCATTACATCACTTTACTGTATTACAAAATTGTCACAAATCATCTGAATGGTTATTTTTTATTATATATAATATAATTAATATATATTTTTTATTGTTACAGGTACGTCTGCTACTCTTGGGCATATAGTGTGGTATCTTTATGTATATCCTTACTTACTTACTTAGTTTCACGCTGTATCCCTAGGGGGGTAGGCAGAGGAACCGGCGCGGCAAACGCTATGGTCTCGGCATAACTCTTTCGACTCGTTCACTTTACGTGACCCTCCTCCATTATCGTAGATATTGTGTTTTAGAAGGTCAATCAAAATCCACTTCTTACATTATCTAAAATAATCTGTGTTAAGTAGCGAATCTCAACACCGCACTTTATGTTATTACCATAGTGTGAAAATAAAAATAAGGCATTTCCCTCAGTTGGAATCGAACCTAAAACAGCCGTGATTACAATCAGAAGTGAATTAAACATATACTCTCAGCTATACTCAGCTTCGCGCTATATCCCGCACATGGCAGAGTAGGCGGAGGCAAATTGTTAACCTAGTGTTCAGACACTCCGTTCCACTTCCGGTCCCTACTTCTCGCCGAATTTGAGGCATTGCGTGTTGAGTGGCGGAATTCAACGCAGCGTTTTGCTTGTAATCAGAGCGAAGAAATGTAAATATTAAATATTGAATTTATGATTTCTCTTGATCTTTGTTATTTGAAAATATATAATATTTCATTTCCTCGAGTGGGGCTCGAACCCACAACCTATCGTTTGTGCCGCTGCAACAGGTCAAAGATATAATAGAGGGATATTAACAACGATGCAGAATTTAAGAATAAAAATGAATTGAAACTGATCGTTTCACAAACACGCGTGACCTACAAAGCCACAAAGCAGATCTCCATCGGAAGGAAAATATGAAAATTATGTTCATTTAATCGTATTTAACTAATTAATAGGCGATGTTTCATATAATTTTTAGACGTTTTACATTTTACTATAGAAAAAATTAAAATAGACTAGCTTTTACCGATGTCTTATAGAAGATCTATCTAGAGTTATGTATGGTACATGTCGAAGGTAATTTAGACCGTTTTCTAGCTTATAATTTCTTTCGATCTATGAATTATCCAATACAATAAGAATTGTCCAATTCAAATAACATGTTCCTGAGATTAAGGTGCTGAATGGAACAAAGTACTTAGATTTATAATATTAGTAAATAAGTATATATTTGGTAGATTTTGAACAAGCAAAATGCTTAACGCCGCGCTTTGCCTTATTACCAGAGCGAAGAAATTAAACATTAAATATTTAAATTGAAAATATGAAATATTTCATTTTCCTCGACCGGGGATCGAACCCAGAACCTGTTGGTTACAGTCACACGCTTGTGCCGCTACACACCTCTCATAGATTTACAGTCTCTCAGAAGTGTAGATTTCAATTTCTTTTTTGTTTTATTTAACTCAGTGGAGTGTTCACCAGTAAAATCTTAACAATTTTACATACTAAAATTTTAGTTATTTTAAATTTGACTTTACACTTCGAATTATTTTCTTGCTTCTTGACCTTCCTACTATACCGAGTATACCGTAGTGACGTCACAAGGTCCGAAATGGATATGCTCTGATTAATGTGACTTTGCCCCAGTGTGAAACATAAAAATACATATTTATACTAATGTTTCAATGTTAAGAAACTAACCACAAACAATTTTCTGATTATGGACAAAATAAATATTTAAACAAGGTTTTTCTGATTATAGGCAAAATAAAAAAAAAATCGTCAGGCAATTTGGAGTAAAGTGGTTCAGCCTCTGAATAAGCTTCACAATACTTTCTTCCCTAGTCACAGGAATAATTGTATTAAATTATTTTTAATTCTCGATAAACGCGATATCCTTAAAAATCTTTTTTTATATATATGTAAATTTAAGTTCAAATAAAAGCTTAATAGATCGTCATAAGTAATAACATAGATTACTTGAGTAAATCAACACTCACCTCAGTTAAAAATTGTCTGGTGTCCAGATCCTAGATAGCTCTAACAAGAGACTTGTTTAATCTAATTCATATAACTAGCCCGACTACAATGTTGTGTGTAGTGCCATCAGATGTATATCGGAATACAGATAACAGTGGCTCCTACGATCAGCGAAGATCTTAGGAGATAGAGTAAGAACAAAGCGATCTATAGTAAAATGTTATAAAAAGATAGAACAAAAACAGTTCTTAAAATTTTATGTTATGAAATTATGCTGGCTGAACATTTCACTTTATTTTTCTCTCTCTCAGCTTCACGCTGTATGTCGCACCTGACAGGGTAGGCAGAGGGAACTTGGGAGCCTAGTGTTAAGACATTTCTGTTCCCCACTTTCCGCTGAATTTCAGGCATTGCGTGTTGAATTGCGGAACTAAACGCCGCGTGTTTGCCTTGTACCAGAGCTATTTATCATCATTTTAAAATTAATTCTATGAGCATTGACTCTCTCTAAAGAAATATTTATATAAATAAAAGAAGAATATCTTGGTTAACCTTTGAAAATATAGTACTGATTTGGTGCTTCATTCTCTCCAACCTCCCCCGCTAGAAATAAAGCGTTAAAGTAAAAATTATATATGCCATTTACTGTAGTCCAAAGAATGTTTTTAACTTAAGCGTTTGGACTTTTAATCTTATTTATACAAACAGTAAAACAACAACAATATCTATTTTTGTATGTAAATATATTAAAAGGTAACATTAAATCTGTTAAACATATAATGTTATCGATATCCGGCGATCGTGAATAAGGGGCATTACCATGTTCGAATAGATAGCGCAGTGTACTGGATATGGAAGAAAAATATTGAATTAATTCACCTGTTTCCACTTCCATGGGTATAAACTATGGGGAAATTTATTGTAAAATTTGAAAAAATATATATAACGTAGGGTTTGTGTCATATACAAGAGTGTGTTTGTATACAAGGCTTCGTTTGCATTAACGCATTTAACTCAGGAACTATTACTTGGCATCGAAAAACATATTCTATTTGTCAAGGAAGGTTAAGAGATGTACATGACATGTCTATCACATATAACTATAACTTATTCTCATTTGACCACGTCTATGAATGTGCTTGTACTCCAGAATCTGGGTTTTTGACAGTTGTTGGGTTTTTAACAGTCCCCGCTAAGTTTTATATATATAAGATATTTATATTTTAATATAAATTTTTGGAATTATCTTGATGTAGACTTGGCTCCGCAATTATTTTGTCCACGACAGAATAAAAAAGCATTTTTATATTATATTTAGTATCAAATAAAATAATACCTATCATCGAACTAAACCTACAGTAAAAACATCTACATTCAAACACAAAGCAAAATTTACGGATGTATCTCAGAGCAACAGGAAAAAATCCCCATCCGGCTGATCGAAGATATATCGGACATCGAACCCGCTCCAACCGAGCCATCTCGATAACAACAATTGAATCAAACCAAGCTTCTCTGATCATTTCATGGGCATACAGAAGCTGAATGTGGCAATATTTTGTAGTTATATCAATATGAGAATAATATTTTTTCAAACGTACATATTATTATGTTTTTCAAGTAATTAACGTATTTTGTATGCAAGACGAAGAGTAATAACTGATAAAGTATTAGTGTATGACTTTTTTCACACTTTGTAGAGTGCAGGAACTAACGCTGCAATATGCTTTACGACGGAAGTGACAATTTTACCAATGATCCAAAAGATCGATTAATATTTTATACAAATCACATCAAATTTTTAGAGTATTTTTATAAAACATCACATCACTAGATTTTTCGCATTTATTAACATGACTTTTTTTTTCAATTTTACGCGGTATCCCGCATATAGCAGGGTAGCTTGCAAAGGGAACTTGGAAATCTAGCATTAAGTTAGTTCGTTCCATTTCCACTTTCCGCCGAATTTCAGGTATTGCGTGTTGAGTAGCGGAATTCAACGCCGCCGCCGCCGCAAATATTTTTTACGCGGTATCCCGCATATAGCAGGGTAGCTTGCAAAGGGAACTTGGAAATCTAGCATTAAGTTAGTTCGTTCCATTTCCACTCTCGCCGAATTTCAGGTATTGCGTGTTGAGTAGCGGAATTCAACGCCGCACTTTGCCTTGTTATCAGAGTGAAGAAATGAAAAAATAAATATTTAATTAATAAATAAAAAAAACTAATAGCAGTCGTGGGATTGCCGATAGAAGTGAAAACGGAACTATTAAGTTGAGAGTAATTAAAACTATATGCAAAAATTATATGAAATTTTTTATGGGTTATTTATTAGTTACATATGATGGGTTAAACAAATCATGAACAAAATATAAATAAAAAGTGGTTGAAAAAATAATTAATATACAATTATCTTAATTATACATAGTATTTATATTTACACGAATTTCAATGAATTCAAGTTTGAACATTATTTCATTATTTACATCATTGTCGTGTCTCACAAAATTATACTTATCCAAAACGCGTCCAACGCGCACATAATACAGTCAGAAATAGTCGATGTATTAGTGTATACGTGTACACAGGCTACTGCGCGTGCGCTAGTCTGGGTCTCCATAGCGATAGATATACTATTATCATTAGCATGTCGGTGACGCGTACCGAGGATTTTACCCTCTACCAAAACGCTCAACGCGCCTAAAGAAGTTTTCACTTCAAAAATATATTAATAATAATAAATAAATATAAAAATATATATTAATTAAAATAATTAAATACTAAATAATTAAATACTATAAAGCCACTTTCAGTGCAATTTGCTCTCTTGGCCTCACAAAAAATGCGTTGACTATATCGGTTATAGAGACGCTCGTTCATACTTAGTTTATACTAAAGAAACGAAATGAGCGATGATTTATACTACGATAATATCTCTAGTACTGGCTTGTAATAAAAACAAAACTATGAATATCCTCTTCTATTGCTAAGAATGTTTATTGCTTAATAATATTATGAGCTTTATTTGAGACCTGTCGTGGCGCAGCGGCACAAGTGTGCGACTGTTATCGCGACTGGTTCTTGGTTCTATAACTTCTCAAAAAAATAAAATATATCACTCAGTTTCACGCTGTATCCCGAACATGGCAGGGTAGGCAGAGGGAACTTGGGAACCTAGTGATAAGACACTCCGTTCCACTGCCGTTCCCCATTTTTGCCCGAATGCAGTGCAGTGTGGAATAAACATACATGAAAAAATCATTATTTCATATAAAACAATGCTGATTTTTGAAGCATAACGCGTTGATCTCTTAAGTTACAGATACAAACATAATTTAATATAGTTTTCACTAATACACAAAGTATTTTTTTATTTGGACAGTTTTCATGTCGAAAACATGCATATTGTAAATAAGCCAATAATTTCAACAATTTTTTATTTGATTCCTTAAAAAGGTATTTTTTCGGACAAATCCACGATCTGTCTAATGAGTCATGAGTAGAAATCTTAGTAAGAGTATATTAACTTCAGCTTCACGATGTATCCACACAGGGCAGTGTCGGCAGAGGGAACTTGGGAACCTAGTGATAAGACACTCCGTTCCGTTCTCCACTTTTCGCCTTATTTGAGGCATTGTGTGTTGAACGGTGAAACTCTACACCACGTTTTGCCTTGTTACCAGAACAAAATTAAAATATTAAATTTTTCATTTTGAAAATATTAAATATTTCACTTCTTCGAGTAGGGATCGAACCCACAACCTGTCGCTTACAGTCACAGGCTTGTATCTCTTCGCCACAACATTCCTCTATCAATAATGAATAAAATGCAATTTTTATAACACCAGAAAAACAATTAAGTATGTCTATATATTATGTGCTAGTGTATCTTTATATCACTTTCTTTTTGATTATTTCATATGACGTTAAAAATTGATAGAACATTATATTAGAATCTGTACTTATATAGATATTATTTCAACATTTTGAGATAGATAATTTTTGATTCAATACTACAAAGAGGCTGCGCGGGCTAGTGAGAATTTAATCATACAATACACTGTAGCCCATTGTCAACCTTATATCTCTAATAATAAAGTAAAAATTACTATTTTCGTGTAAACAGGAACAAACGGGACCATCTATGAAATGCACTGGACAGAGATACAAGAGGCTTTGTTGTCGTATAACTCGTATAACTGTATAATGTACTAGCGATGCTCTGTGACATGGTCCAAGTGAGTGAAATATATATATATATATATAATATATATATATATATATATATATATATATATATATATATATATATATATATATATATATATATATATATATATATATATATATATATATATCTATATACATATATATATATATATATATATATATATATATATATATATATATATATATATATATATATATATATATATATATGTATATATATATATATATATATATATATATATATATATATATATATATATATATATATATATATATGTGTGTGCTTGTGTGTGTGTCAGTCAGTCAATGTTTGTCCTTTGTGTGTTTTCCACACAACGTCACATTGGCTAATTGATTTTGTGCACATCTGTTACACTTTATTTTTAAAGTAATTTTTAAACTTAAATTTTTTGAACAATTTAAATATTTCATCACTTTTTTTGGTTCTTTATTTATTAACGTACTATACTTATTGTACTTAATGTGATTGTACTAATAAGTACAAACTTAAGTAAAGAATACATTTGGGCACATGTAAAGAATCTAGTTACATATAAATTCGGTCATTGAAATCTCTTTACAAACGTTTTGAAAGCTATTTTTGAAATAAAGTACTAATCTAGTTTTTTATAATTACCTCATTACACCCCAGCATAATTGCGAATCGAATTTTTAATGGAAGGACGAACAGACAACGAAAAATAAGTAGTCCGAAAAGTAATCTATAAAAATAATCTGTAGCGTAGTGACTCACAGACACTGCACAGCTAAAACAACGTGGCGAAAAATGCTGATATTTTTCTAATACTCGTTCTCCTAAAGGAACATATAAAGGAAAAAGGAGAGAGATAAAAAAAAACAAAACAAGGAGTTGAGAGAAACAAAAAAAAAAAAGAATTTCTGAAGTTTATATATATATATATATATATATATATATATATATATATATATATATATATATATATATATATATATATATATATATATATATATATATATATATATATATATATATATATCAAAACTATGGCTTAGCTATCAGCTTTACACATAAATTAATTATAATTATAAGAAATATTTCATAGTAAGAAACTAATATTTTAATTATATTTATAGATATTTAATTTTTACGATCGTTGTATAAAGCAATAAACATACGTTCCCGCGGTGCATTCGGTATGCTAAGAACTTTATCCGGTGTTCAATTATAGCTTAATTTATTAAAAGCTTCTCACTTTACGACTGCAGCATATTTGTATATAGGGACTGGTTTTTTAAAATGTGTTTTAAATATTGATCCAAAGATAAAGAAGAATAACGCTAAAAAAATATTATTAGCTTCACATTGTACCCTAACGCAGAGGAAATGTTCTCTTTACGAGAAATTGGCTGAGCTCAATGTTTCTTATGTTTTCCTTTCTTGACGCTGTATCCCGCTCTTGGCAGGGTAGACAGAGGAAACTTGGGAACCTAGTGTTAAGTACACTTTGTTCTGTTCCTCACGAAACCTGTTGTGGCGTAGATGCACAAACATGTAACTACACAACGTAAACGCGAAAGGTTGTGGGTTCGATCCTCACTCGATATTCAATATTTTATTCACTGATTATTGTTTTCATTTCTTTGCTCTGGTAACGAGACAAAGTGGACGCCATCTGGGGGTTCCTCTTGCTTTTTCTGTGACCTTTCTCCAATATTGTAGATACTGTGTTATGGAAGGTCTACCGAGGTCTCCCTCTCCTTGTTCTATACCACTCCACGTACCCAAACCACCTGAGCACCGTTCTTCTGTATTCTCACTGTAACAACAACGCTAGTGCCTATAATTCTGTGTATCTTTTCAATATAAAACAAATTACTGTTTGACTCGAGTGAAAACCATAACTATAATCATCGTTTTGCATTTAACAGCGAGTATCGGCATATCTCTACGTCATATATTAAACTACCTAAATACAATACTAATTTAAAAATATTACTTAAAATTACACCTGATTGTAGTGCAGCGGCAAAGGTGTGACTGTAATTGACAGGTTGTGGGTTCGATTCCCACTCGAAGAAGTGAAATATTTAATGTTTTCAATTTAATATTTTCATTTCTTCGCTCTGGTAAAAAAGGCAAACGCGGCGTTGAGTTCCGCCACTCAACATGCAATGCCTCCAATTCGGCGAAAAGTGGGGAACGGAAGTGGAACTGATTCAGAACTTAACACTAGGGTCCCAAGTTCCCTAAGTAAGTAGGTACCCTGCCATGTGGTGGTACAGCGAGAAGCTTCGTGAGTGAGTGAGTACTTAAAATAAATATGTTATAACTCTCTGCGTCTATAAAATATCCAAGCGAAATACAGCCGGAACACTTATGTTAATATGTACATACAATATATACATTTGATAAGGCTACAAACAAAGAAGACAATAACATTGCTAATTTCTATTATTTTATTTTAAACGGGCATAGAAAGTGTTTCACAAATGCCAGGAACGGAGCAGTTCGCACGTTGATTGTTGCTATTGCCAAGTGAAAACACCCGGATGTTGCTACTGATTAGTTTTTATCTTTAGCGATTATATTTGTACTTCATTTTTGTTGCTACGTTCTATATAGATATATATGGTTTTATTTTTATGTGTTAACATAACATAGCATAGGCATAGTTTTATGAGGCTCGTGTAACTTTAAAGGCGACTGGTGTTGGTTTCGATCCCAACTCGATAAATATTTTCAAATGAAATAATTAATATTATCATTTCTTCGCTCTGGTAATAAGGTAAAGAGTGGCGTTAAGTTACGCCACTTATCACGCAACTTTTGAGTTAGAACTTACAATTTATTATAAAAAATAAAGAAGATCAATATCAATATACGGAAAGATTATTTTTAAACTTTTATTAATTTACATGACCCGAAACATTTCTATTATTTGCATAGTTTTGTATAGAAAAATTGTATAACATCCGGGAAAAACTAGGACATCACTAGTATAGGTTTTATGTATACAACACCTAATATAGACTTTAAAAATACATAAAAAACGTCGTTAAAACCATTAGACAGCCCAATTACAATTTACATAAAAAGTGAAAGTTGCTTATCAGTAGAGTAAAACGTTTTAAAAGGAAACCGCCATGCTTTACTAATATGGCACCGCTGTGGGCCGAGACGCCATACCGTCCAGGCCTCATTAGATAATTATTTTCCACGTACATTTGTCGTCGACGTGCCAGTGAATAATTATAAGAATTTTGAAGAAAACGGCCTACTAGCACAGCAGGCAGAAACGGAGTGTCTTAACACTAGGTTAGTGTTAAGACACTCCGTTTCTCAATTTGGTTCAGTGGTGAAACTCAACACCGCACTTTGGCTCCCAACGTGTCCCAACAACACAACCAACGTGCTTACAATCAAAAGTGGGCTACTAAATATACTAAGTATTATTTTTACCTTGTTCCAGAGCGATTGAAAGATAAACTTATAACTGTCACATGTACGCTGTGCTATTGAGATACGACATAAGATTATAACGCAAATTCGAAAACTCGAAGAAGACTTCCGCTATCGAACATGAAATTTAAACAAAATAATACTTATCTTACGATTGGAGAAAATAATACTTTTCTTCTAAACAATGTCGTACTTAGTAACGTTAATATCTCAATCTGGCAATAAAATAATAATTTAAATTTTCCAAAATTGTATAAAAAAGAAGCAAATAAGATAAATGTTTTTTTTTTTTTTCCTTTTTTAAAGAAAAAAAGCTAAACGTTAAACAACGCCACAAAAAGTAGTGGTACCATATAATAATAACTCACGCGGTAAGTCAACGTACGCGGAACCAATGGGACATTAGACATGTAAAAATATTCAGAGCACACAGTGAAAGTAATGACTACAGTTCAAGATCACTTGAGTTTCTGTTTTTTTAAATTTCATCTAAACCCTTGATTTGCATGTCCTTGCTGGTCCTTTACATTGGCAATACAAAGGAATGTTGTAAATGTAACATTTCGGATCCGGATAGAGAAAAGAAAATTATCGACTTCAGTTTCTTTCCCTTCTTCTTCACATGGCAGGGTAGGCAGAGGAAATCCGGGAACCTAGTGTTAAGACACTCAGTTCCGTTCCCCATTTCTTCATCCGCATGTGAACCTCCAGATCAACTCTAATAGAGAATTCGTGGCCCAGTAGAGTATATCTACTATATAATGTTATCAATTCATAATATTCATATACCTATAAAACATATTATAATAAATAATCTTGTAAGAGCTTTTTACATTTTCTCACACGTTTATTGGGTTCGAAAAGAGATCCTTATGTTAAGACGCGTTGTTCTCTATTTGACACCTGGACTCATGGCTTTGCATGTTGGGTAGGAAAAGTTTTCTTCGAGATAGATATTAAAATATTTATTGCCCAATATTTTGAGTGAGTGAGTGATTAAAGAAAATATTTAATTTTTAATTTCTTCACTCTGGTAACAAGGGAAACCGTGGCGTTGAGTTCGGCCACTCAACACGAAATGCTTTAAATTTAGAGGAAAGTGGGGAACGCAGGTGGAACGGAGTGTTTTAACATTAGGTTCCCAAGTACCCCCTGCCTACCCTGCCGTGTGCGGGATACAGCGTGAAGCTTCAAAAATAATGAAAAAAAAGTACTTAAAAGTTATATTAAAGCTGTCTATGCTACATAAATTCTAAAATCATATTCACATTGCCTCAATAAGAGACAGCGAGACGTCCTACGTCAAAGGTTATGTGTGTCAGTGCTCAGTGCTCAGTGCCTCAATGCGTTACGTAAGCGGTAAAACACCATATCAACCGCCCACGTTCGTTGATTGCGCTATTGTGAAGCCGTTATATATGAATTGTCTTAGCTTTACTCTTTATGGTCTCGTGTGCAAAAATATTAAGCCTATAGTAGTAACTGGTTCAAATATAGGTTAAAAAATTATCCTTTATTCGACTGAATATTCACTCGGAGTTCTGCTGCCAAGGGCTGCAACAAAATGCGGCGCTGGGGAGTATTTTCCTAAGACGACTCTATTATACGAACCAACTCTATTATACGAAACAAAAATAATTAAGTTATGAAAACTTAGCCAAGTATTAGTAATATTATAGTTAATAAATAGTATTTTATATTATTTTTCTCTATTCACACTTGCAGTAAAAGAAAGCTAAGTACATAAGAAGCTTAAAATATAGCAACAATTCACCACAGTGACACTTAAAACTAAAAATAATAACGCGATAATCTTAATCCAAGGGTAGCAGGTTCAATTTCATAAGATTTCCAAACTAATAATATTCTTTCAATGCGCTTTCGTAATAGATCGCTACTTACTCTAAAAGTCGTTAGCTGCGCGTGCGTTTCTATTTATTACGTTCTATGTCGTATCCAATCATCTTGACTTGCCCGTATAAATCATACACCAACTTGTGCGATGATTAATGTATGAAATTTAAAACGATATTGTTTAATATGTGTTGTAAAAAATATTTACATAATAAAAAAGGTCGTGGCTGATAATTTCGTTTGCGTCTTGCGAATATACTTTATATTTAATGGAAATATCCCGTTCTTTTGAGTTCCCGTTGTATATATTCGGGAATTCCCCTATTTGTGGTTACCTGTACCGTCTACGTCCAAAATTTGTATACTACAACTCTGTCTCTAATAGTTTAGGCTGTATAGGATCTGTCAGTCATTTACTGGGTAAGAAAAAAATGTTTTTTTTTTATTCTTATACTCGATTACTAGCCTGGCTCTTTCGTTTGTATACTTGTTTTGTTTGTAT
The DNA here is from genome assembly GCA_019049475.1 of Eueides isabella. Classification (NCBI taxonomy): domain Eukaryota; kingdom Metazoa; phylum Arthropoda; class Insecta; order Lepidoptera; family Nymphalidae; genus Eueides; species Eueides isabella. The sequence goes on from CM032407.1 coordinate 3,361,867, forward strand.
ACTTTTTGTATTTTTTATTTTGGGAAATCATCAATATTTCGCTCTGAAGGAACCTGGGTACCTAGTGTTAACACACTCTGTCCACATTATGAAACTTCCGAACTTCTCTTTTCAGTTCTCACCGAACTCTTGAAGCATTGTATGTTGAGTAGCGGAAACTATCGCCGCACCTAGCCTTATCAGTGGCAAATGTAAATATTAACTATTTCATTCCGCCGTGTGGGTATCGAACCTATAACCACCTTGTGAACAGTTACACGGTTGTGCCCCTGTACCATAGCAACCTATTATTAAAATAAACTACTAAATTAAGTTAATTAAAAACAACAAATTTTATTAATGAAATAATTCTACTTTTTACCAAATCGAAGAAATGAATTATTAAATATTTCATTTCCTCGGATGAGGATCGAACCCACGACCTATCGCGTTTACTGTTCCACGACAGGCCTCTACTTTATCAGCATAATTCTTAGCGGAAAGACAGACTGACATATTTGTCTAATATATCAACAAAGCTGAATGAAAGATTGGCTTATTGTATGAGCTTTGAGCGAAACATAGGATAGTGGACTTTGACAGACATTGCAACTGATATATTATTTCTACTTTATTATGTACTAAAATCGATATATTATACATAAGTGATTACAATTACTATAAACTGATCAGTGTATAAATTGTAATCGTTATTTGATATTTGAGGATTCCGTACTTAATTTTAGGGTTGTAGTAACTCAAGTTGGTGCCCGTGCACTCATTTCATATAAAACGGACTGCAAGGGAATATTCTGTAGACATTGATAACGAGACGTATTTTTTACAAAATGTAGCAAGAATCTTTTCGCTTGTATCTTTTTTAATTTATTTATTTTAAGTAAACATTTTACAGCACAAACTGTTCTCGCCAAGCTGTTATGCTTGTCGTTTATTGCGTAGATTTGGAAGATATTTTTTTCTCCAAGGGGATAAAATCTATGGCAATTAGTTAACTTGGGAACCTAATGTTCCGTTCAGTCACCCTCTTTCCTCCTATTTTGAGCCATTGCGGGACATAGTGCCACGCTTGGCCTTACAAGACAATATGAAAATATATCATTTTCTCGAGTGGGGAATGAATCCACAGCCTTATGGGTTAACAGTCGCACGTTTGTACCCCTGATCCACAATAGGCCTCAACGTTATAGTTTATTGGAATTTTAATCATTATATATTGTGTCATAGATCGTAAGTAAATATAGAGTAACTTATTATTCTGTTGGACATGCGATAACAATGTTTGCAGAGATTATGGGCGTATCTATGCTAAATAAGATTATCATGACAGCTTCACGTTATGGTCTTCGATAACAATATAAATATTATTATTTTCGTGCCTATAAATAAAAATTTGATATTAAAATGTGAATTTTGTTTAGAACCACGCTTCCACCCGCATTGATAGTATAAATTTATTTCAAGACATTACCCCGGTTGAGTAGCGTATCTCAACGCTGTTCTTTGTCTGTGACGATATGTGCATCATGACAGCGATATATAAATAATGTTAAAAAAACGGATTATTGCCAAATGCCGTATTGCCGAAGTAATATATTTTATACTGGACGATGTATCCACTGTGTCAATAGCAACGTGGGTAGAGATAGATAAGTGTAAAGATGATCCATTTCTCATTTTCCGTCCAATTTTCGATATACTGCTGATTGAACGGTAAAAAGAAACGCTGCTCTTTATCGTTTTACTACCAGCTTTATCTGATTGCTGCATTCATTCATTACAAGCCAGAGAGTACTTGGGAACCTAGTGTTAAAACACTCCGATCCGTTTAAGACTTTGGGGTGATTTTGAGGGATTGCGTGTCGAGAGGTGGTGCTCAACGTGGGTAACGTGGAGACCAGCGCGAAGAAATCAAAATATTAAATATTTTATTTCTTGAGTGAAATAGAGTGCCTACGCTACGACATGCCCTTTTTTTACTAGAGCGAGGGAAAACAATTAATTTCCCACGTATGAATCGAACCCTCTATAGACGCGTTTGCAGTGACACACTGTGCCTCTGCGCCCCGACGGCCTTTCCAGCTATTATAATATTTAAGATATGAACACGAACACATAACTTTTCTTCCAACAATGCAAGGCGGTGAATGTTGACATCGCACACGATTATTACCATACATTTTGTATTACATCTATTGAATTTCCTATATTATATGTTTATGTTACATTTTACATGCACGATTGGCTCTACGTCTGGCCGATGCTCAATAGATCGTGAAAGAGTTATGAAATGAACGTAACGTATTGTTATAATGTTATATGAAACTTGTGTAATGCATACTATTTCTTATTATTTTCTCTTTATATTATATAGAAGATGGCACATAGTGTTAAGACACTCTGTATCCCGCTTTTCATTTAATTTTCAAAACGCCAAAAAAAAATTAAAAAAGAATTAAAGTCTTAGCTTCACGCTGTATCCCGCACAAGGCAGGGTAGGCAGAGAGAACTCGGGAACCTACCACTGAAACCTTCCACTGAATTTGAGGCATTTCGTGTTGAGTGGCGGAGCTCAACGCCGCACTTTGCCTTGTAACCGGAGTAAATAAAAAGTAAACGTTAAATATTACTTTGAAAATATGAAATATCTCCTTTCCTCGAGTGGGATTGAATCCACAACCTGTCGTTTACAGGCACTCCCTTGTGTCGTTGCGCCACGACAGGTCACGAATTACAGTCGAACCTACAATATTCGCCTTAACAGTTAGACTCAGAGTCATATGCATATTTTATAAGTCATCGTGTGACACTGTCTGGCTATAAGTTATGTATACAGCTTAGTTAATAAACTTATTTTCTTCCACTGTTCTCGTAGAGGTAAACGCGGCGTTTAGTTTCGCCAAAATACTAACGTCTCCAATTTTGGCAAAAAGTATAGATCGGATCTCAATATTTAGTCATCTATGTATATCTAACTACTCGAAATAAAGTTTAAAGTGCAAAACAAAACTATTACCAAACCAGAAATTCCAATAACCACTGACAGTAAAACTGTTATTGCAAAATGCTATAGGATGTATTTATTGAAATATATATATATAAGTATATTTCCATCAGGTTGCCTTTATTCCGAGAATGCGATATGTATAGTGACACGTAAAAAGTATTGCTTAACATTGATCATTGACTTATACTATTTATTTCTAAGAACTAGGTATCATCTTGAATGTCGAAATCAACTATTTTACAGGTAATTTGACGTGACGTGAAGAAATGTACTGTTAGTGTTTTTGTAGTAATACTTCCTCATAGAACAAAACTCATGAAAAGTATACGAAAACTGGTAAACAAATATTAAATGCTTCAGTCAATAATCATAAATATTTAAAGTATAAATATGAAAAACCAATTTAAAGCTCCAAATTTCTCTTGAATATATTCTAATACATATAATATATGGTTGGAAAGAACTTAGGAGGCCTCTCGTGGTGCAGCGGCACAAGCGTGTGACTGCAACCAACAGGTTCTGGGTTCGATCCCCAGTCGAGGAAATGAAATATTTAATATTTTCAATTTAAATATTTAATGTTTCATTTCTTCGCTCTGGTAATAAGGCAAAGCGCGGCGCTGAGTTCCGCCACTCAACACGCAATGCCTCAAATTCAGTGAAAAATGGGGAACGGAAGTTGAACGGAGTGTCTTAACGCTAGGTTCCCGGGTTCCCTCTGCCTACCCTGCCTCGTGCGGAACACAGCGTGAAGATGAGACAGGAAAGAACTTATTATTATTATTTCCGTTCCCGCCGTCCGTTTTCAACCGTTTTCATTCTGGTTTGTTTAAACAAAAAAGATACTAGATAAATAGATAAAATTGCGACATTGAGCTTTTCCTCAATTCGGCATAAAGTAAGAAAACGGAAGCAAAGTAAGTATTTAAAGGAATGGAGTGCCCCAACACTAGATAACGATGTTCTAACTGTCTATCCTGATCATGGAGATCGAATTCAGAACTGTTCCACCACCTCCATAAAAGGATAATAATAACCACAAAAAAGGGAAATTACGTAAATACATCAAGTTAAACCATTCAATTGGTATTTAGAAAACCCGCTCACCATCATCTAAGTTGTAGTGCTATTGTCCTATAGAGTAAAGGTCAGTGGTGCACGAGGCATGTACAGAATACTGTACTCTCACTGGTACAAGACATTGAAATATATTCACTTTGTAGATAACATATGGCTGTAATACTTCTGGTTTAGTTTGTTTTATATAACATGGAAGTGTGAAAATAATTTGAAGCTGAGACCATAGTAGCTCAGTGTTGTATTGCGAATGTGATGGTCGGGAGTTTGATGGACACTAATAACTATTTTTTTTATTTCGTTACACTCTACTTTCTCTGACAGTCAAGTTAAAATCGGAATAAAATATAAAAACATATATTACTTTTCCTTTATTATTTTTTCCATAGATAGACAGAAATAATAATAACTTGGGATTCTAGTGTTAAGATTTTGCTTAATTTTAGTTATTGCGTGATGAGTGGCAGAACTCTAAAGCCAACCTTCGCCTTGTTACCATTGATTGAAGAAATGAAAACATTATATATTTCATTTGAAAATGTTAAACATTTCATTTCCTCGAGTGGAGACAGACTCACAACATGTTGTGTTTGCAGTCTCATATTTATGCCCTAACGCAACGGAAGGCCTCAAACTTTGTTTTTAATAATTGTACTATTCTTTTATTCAAAACGCAATGCCTTTAAAATTTGGCATAAAATGTGAACCGGAAGTGTGTAAATTGGTTTCCTCTGCAGGTGAAAGATGAAGTTAAAAACAAAGAGAGAAAAAAAAATCAATACAGTTACTTATAATTCAAGAATGTAATCAATAGTCCACTTTATGGTACAACCAAAAGTCAATGACAGATAAAATAGAAGCTTTATTGCATAACGGTTGCGATTGTTTATATCGAAATAGGACTTTGATCAAAAACCTTGTACTATTTGCGAATATACAACCTCCTTATTCGAAAATTTAGAATAATACTCTTGAAATCTAAGAAAATGCTCTACCAATGTGAATTCAACCACCAATTGTTACGGTTTAACTTCAAATATATAACATATTTTACTACAGAGAAAGCTCTGATGTACGGTCCAGGGTTTGATAAGTATACTTCCCAGTTTGGTGCAATGCAAATTATTATCACTAGCTTGACCTGACTTTTGTGGGCGTTGTATAATCGTTATTTATAGAGACTATCGATGGTGATCGTGCTCGTAAATTATGGGTTCGATTCCTGGTTTCAGAGATATTCAGTTGCTTCATCTGTGCTTTGGACGATAGAAATCGTTTTAGTGAATAATATGTTAGAAGTTGTAATATATCAAGATTTAAGGTTACATTGTATAGTAGTTAAAGCCATTTATCGTTGTAAATAGATATATATGTATAAAACGAGAAATAACTTCAAATCGAAATAAATATATATATCTATGTATTAATTTATTATCATGTAACAATTTGGTTTAAAATTAGATATTTAACATCAAAACTATTTTGACTTATCATACGTACGTACGTTTACATATATGCGATCATCAAATAATATTCTATTTATCTTTATTTCTATTTCTATCACTCTAGTCTCTATAGGTACTGTTCTCCACGCACTGCCGATTTCTCAACGCTCTGCGTGTTGAGTGGTGAAACTCAACGTCGTATTTGCCTCGTTACTCAAATGGGAAATAAAAATCAACCCACAACCGTTTACAGCACTCGTTTACAGTGACACACACTGCGCCACGAGGGTCTTGTCTAACAATATTACACACATTTTATATGAAAAAGTAACACTATATTGATATTATTTTTAAATTTTACGCTTACTTATATATTAACAATTTTTATTGTCGCATTTATTTAGAATATGACGTAAGAATTTGTTTTTATAAATATATCACTTATATCGATGCAAGAATTATATAATAGCATTTTTTGTGTAACTCCAGAGAAGTTACGGAGCGTTGCCGGAATTTAAAGTGGATGGTCACCGGGGCCCGGCATTACCCAATGCGAAACGTAGTGACCAAAGCCACTACTTAGCACCAGTTTGAAATGCCGGGGGTGGTAATAATCCGATCGAGTCTGACCATGCGTGTTGCCATTGCTGACAACGTGACTCTCCCACACGCACTTTAGTCGCCTCTTACGACACCATCAGTACCAGGGTGATCCTATTCTAAGCCGGAATCACACGGTTACTTAAAATTTTGTTGTACGTCTCTCAAGGTAATGTCATTTAGAGTATTAAGCTGTAAATAATTAAATTCAGATCTTAGTTACCTATTGGGGCATTTAGCTACCTATTGGGGCACTTTTCACTGATATACAGTTATAAAATTTGCCAAGAAATGAAAACTTCTAATATAAAAAAAAAATATAATTATACATTATTATAGGTACTTCATAGAAAAAAATCAATACAAACATATACTTCTTTTGGACGATTCATCATTAGAATTTACATAAACTAAGTAAGTACTTAGTTACTGTTCGATTCTCTGACTATAATTATCAAAAAAAAAAATAAGGAAAACGTTTTTTTTTTAATTATAGCACTTACCACAACGTTTCTAAAAAAGTACATTTTAACCATAACTTTTGATCTATGATAGAAAGATGTATATGTATATATACACACTTTCTATCATAGATATACCTTTCTGGTATTCAGAAATGCGTAGTAGTAATTGTAAAATATTACTATATTCAGATAAAGCCGTGGGTAAAAACCAGTTAGATATAGTTATGTGTGCATTTGTCTTTCTAAGCCCCATAAATAGCATTATTTCTGTGATATGTCAACAGTTATGTCACACAACCTACACGCGCGTGAGTTGAAAGTGCTAATTCTTTAAAATGACAGCTTTTTTCTTTGAAAAGCTTCGAATATAATTTTGTTTAACTTTTGTTTATAATGTAGGAGCTTTGGCAATTTTTATGTTCTATCAATAGGAAATAATTGTGTAGCTATTTGATTACCTAATCGTTTTTAAAATAAAATATGCGTATATAAATGCATATTTCCATTTCACAGGTGATATAATAATGGCGTAACTTGAGTGTGGTCACCATATTACCGGATGAACTGATATCGTATCTAATGATGTACAGTTCTTCCCAGTCTTTTTCATTTTCGGTTAATAAAGCGCTTAACAAGCTGTTATTGATGTTTTAAGAATGACAAAATAATTTTAGATATTCGTAGTCTGATATAACTAATATAGTACATAATAATTATGTACTTATATTCATTGTTTTAATAACTTGTACAAATACTCAAAATAAAATTATGAGTAATGGCCAAATCTTGGCTAGAGAGATATTTTAATAATATGTTCACATCTAAATCTCATTATATAAAGAAATGGACTTATTATTTTCACACTAGGTTCCCGAATCCTCCCTACCTACCCTGCCTTGCTTGCTTTATTTTTTTTCGCAGCTGGTACACTCTGTGCAGAGTGTACCAGCTGCGAAAAAAAAAAAATATATATATAGTTAATAAAACATACAATGAAGCATAATTTTATTGCTCATATACAATATTTACAAAAAACAACGTCTGCCACCATTTACAAAATGTAGTAAAATACGAAAAGCTGTTCACTTCGGGGAGGTTAGTGACCCGCTTTCATACAAAAGATCTGCTCGGATACAGCGCACGCGCAGCCTTATCATTTAGCGCGTTAATCTAAATCAGGGCTTGTCAAACTATTTAAATGAAATAAGTACTTCAAAATATTTCGTTGTAAGTCATTATTAGGCATTTATTTCTTGGCTTCATATTCCATTCATATACAATTCCGTCCGCCTTTCTCAAAAGAAATAAAATTTTCAAGTGACACACTTGAAAATTACCGTAAAAATAAACCCTTTTATTTTCAAGGTTCCGTACCCTTAAAGACTATCTATTATCAAAATCGTGTGAGGCTTAAATTAATATCAAATATTCAAATTAAACGTCCTGAGGGTACAGAAAAAGCCCATAACAATTTAAAGAAACAAGCATTTCATACCCATCTGCACTTTGTGTGAAATTCGTTGCATAATCAATTATATGAAGACTTTCCATAGATAATACGATTATAAAATTACGACACATATTTAGGAAATTGTCCGAAAAGTTTGAAATATATAAATATTAAAACAGAAAAATAATTTCAAACTCTTATTTGATATAGGTACAGCTTATAAAAGTTGAAAACTTTTTTCACTTTACAAAAACTTTTTTAGTCTATTCCTATTTCTCGTTTACCTACCATATTGAAATTGGTACGGAACCAGTGGGCGTGCCCGACTCGCACTTAACCGATTTTTTATACACATTGTATAAAATGAATCATATTTTTTACCTAACAGAGGTAAAATTTTATTAAAGTTAAAAACCGTCGTCAAAAAGATAGTGACAAATAAAAAAAATTGGTCACAGTAATTTTATATACAAATTCATTTAATATTAAAAATTAAAAAAGAAAAGTTGTTATAAAAAATATAAAGTAGCAGTATTTAAGATGATTATTATCGACGTTAGTTTGATAAAATTTTGCGTCTTAATTGTTAGTTCTTGTTCAGGCATCCCTGATCTAGGCCGAAGATCTTTATAGGAGATAATGTTACAGTTAGGTAAATTGGAAGTGGGCTAATTACTATTTGGAGCATGTTTGGTATTTGGTCAGGTATTTTGAAGAAATCCTTGTATATTAGGTGAAATTGAAAACAAAGAGACCACTATGGTTATATCGTCGTACCGCATCTACAAGGGGGTGTTAGAAGGTAAAGTTAGTGTTTAGGCACTCTATTCCCCACTTAGCTTACAAGACTTTGCGTGTTGAGTGGCGGAAGTCAACGTCTTTGCCTTGTTATCACAGCAAGGACCTGGAAATATGAAATAATTTACTTCCCTAAGTGGGAATCGAACCCACGATCTTACGCGCTTAAAGTCACACGCTTTTGCCGCTTAGCCACGACTGATCCTTATATTTTTTAATTGACTATAGTTAGTTCGTATCATCACATTCGGATAACATTAACAATAATAATTTATAGAAATTTTGAGGCCTGTCGTGGCGCAGCGGCACAAGCGCGTGACTTTAACCAACAGGTTCTGGGTTCGATCCCCAGTCGAGGAAATGAAATATTTAATATTTTCAATTTAAATATTTAATGTTTCATTTCTTCGCTCTCTGGTAATAAGACAAAGCGCGGCGTTGAGTTCCACCACTCAACACGATGCTTCAAATTCGGCGGAAAGTGGGGAGGGGAAGTGGAACGGAGTGTCTTAACACTAGGTTCCCGGGTTCCCTCTGCCTACCCTGCCTCGTGCGGAATACAGCGTGAAACTAAAAAAATATATAAAAAAATACCCATACATAATCTATCTTTACATTTATATGAAATATTAAAACGCGAAAGAGCTTGTTTGGTTTAGCTAATCCCCTGAATTACTAATATTTCATGTGTTCTTACAAAGACAGGTTATCGGATATATTACATCATATTAATTTTTGATATAATCCACTGTTACTTCGGGCATAATATGTGCGTCATACACCTCATGCTGCATATTTAAGCAGGCGAAGCTTTCTCATTTCCTTATATTCATGCAAGCCAAGCCTACTGTACCTAGTCAGATAGATAGAGTCTAGGTATATTTCTATAAAATTTCGCATCTAATAATATTTGATTGAGTGGCTTCAAAGTTGACCATTGAGGTCAAGAATACATCGCGTTATGTATTATGTGACCCACAATACGGTAATAACGATAGAATTGAGATGGAAATTGGTATTGTGTCTGTGTAATATATTTTTTTTATATTTCAGCTTCCGGTGTATCCCGCACATGGCAGGGAGGCACAACGAACCTAGTGTTAAGACATTTCGTTACATACATCATATTTTCGTCGAATTTTACGTGTTAAGTGGTGGAAAAAAACGCCACGTACCACGGTGAAGACATGAAAATATTAAATATACTTTTTGAACTAAACGAACACTAGTGGGTTAGTGCCCTTGCGCCACGACTGGGTTTATAATTTAATTTTACTTTAATTTCTTGTTTTATTAAATTTACGATGTATGAAAATTAAATTGATTTAAACTGTATCTAACATATTGTTTACAAATTTCACGATATTTTTTTTGTAGTCATGAAAAATTCAGTAATAAATATGTATAATAAGTACACTTAAAATAATTAAGAGAGAAGAAATAGAGAACTCTATCACCTTTCTCATTCTAGAGCGCAATTTCAATTTACTCCAATTGCCTGAAAACTATTTGAAATACAGATAATATTCTGTACGAGGAGACAAAGTTGAAGACCGGTAAAGAATTTACTCCATTATACTATATTGTATAATGTAAGTGCTAAAGAGTAACGACCGTCCGTAAGGCCGTCCTCGTACAAATACAAAGTGCACCAGATTGTTCTAATCTATGAGGAATCACGCGAAATCCAGTACAATAAATAACCTGACAAACTTGTCTCACTTCGCAGTTATACGAAATAATGTGCTCGATTACATTTATATTATACGATATATCGTATTCAAGACATATATTCTAGGAATGTTATTTTTTTGGGACTATTTTAATTTCCTCGTTTCTGTAAACTCAACATTCAATATCTCGATAAAGGAATAAAAAATGAGGAACAGAGTGTCTTGACACTGGGTTATCTCTGAGTAGCCGGCTAAATACGGCATACAGAGTGAAATATTTTTCCGTTATTAAAATGGTTTTTTTTTTTAAATATTTCTTTGATTCATACTTTTAACATATTTATAAAAGCTTAAAGCTCTTTATATTTAAGCTTAAAATAACAAAATATTTATTTAAGATCTGGAATTGTCTAACAATAAATAGTTTCCCATAAATATGACGCCATCGCAGTTACTTGTCTGACTGAACATAATAGGTGTGGGTTTTAAATCCCACTTTGTAGAATATTTATTTATCTTATACATACGCCACATTAGTATGCTTTTATATATTTGACTAGCTATAGCTAAGAAGGAAATAACTACGTATATATATATATATATATATATATATATATATATATATATATATATATAATATATATATATATATATATATATATATATATATATATATATATATATATATATGTGTATGGGTATTAAAAGTAGCATAGTATAAATGTATTTTCACAACGATATGACATTCACCGTGCCTTGCATAAGTATTGCGGTAAAACCATCCGTCGGATGTTTCTTATAAGCGCTTTAACTACTACAGGAAGGATAATTTAGCATTTAGTAAATCTATAACAATAAACGCAGTAAAATTCGGTCAAGTACGAGTCAGACTCGCCGACGGAGGGTTCTGTACTAATTATAGGATTGTATTTTAACAATTGTAAAACCGTATGAGTTTCACCAAAATCGGTCCTCATATATTTTGATTGCACTGACTTAGATGCTTAATTTTTTTTGCATAGATGCTGTTAATGTACCGTAGACCTGGACACTTAATATTCATTTCAATTTCTACACAATCTTAAAATAACAAGTCTTGACAGATGGATAGACAGAACATAAAGTGGTCTTATACGTACGTTTCCATTTTTATCTTCTGAGATACAGAAGCCTGGTTTGGAATTCTTTGAACGCTAAGTTGGTATATTGATAAATACCATAAAAATTTTACATTTCTATATAATTTTCTCAACATTAAAAAACAATAAGTAAGAAATTACAAGTATTAATTTATAACTGTCTTTTTTATTCAACCGCACTCAACTAATATTATTGCTATTCTATCTCACGTAAGCTCCCTTCGCTAACTAATTTGAATGTTAAGTCTAAGCCAAGCGTCAATGACACAAATGAAAGTTCAAAAGCTCCCATTGACGTATAAGCTTTTAAAGGTCGTTCGTAATTCTGTCTTTGATAATTGTGTAAGTGCTACTTGTAATAAGCAGGTATTTAAAGGGATTTTCATTTAATGATTGTTACTCTACAGGTTGTGGTTTCGATTCCCACTGGCGGAAATGAAATATTTAATATTTTCAAATTAAGTATTTAGTGTTTTAGTTTTTTCGCTCTGGTAACAAGGCAGAGCGTGGCGTTGAGTTCCGCATTAACATGCAAATGCATCAAAGTCGGCGGAAAGTAGAGAATGGAATAGAGTGCCTTAAGACTAATTTCATTGTCATGTGCGGGATAAAGCGTAAAGGTTTTTTTAATGTTTAGTAAAATATGTTAATAATATACATATAGTTAAACAATATTAAATTATTTTTCAAGCAGGCGAAGCCGCGCTTCCACAGTATGTTTATAAGAAATATCTTTAAAATGGCTACGTCATGTATTGCTTTATCTTGTACATTCCTAAAGGAAAGGTTGTGCTAACTGCAGTGTTGAATAAATAAGGAAAATGAACAATTAACTGCATCTCCACAGGATACGCAAATAACATGATGGTGCGGATATCCAATATATTTTATGTATAGAAGAAATATTTTGCGTTTAGTTTCGCCACATACACACTATATATCGAACATTAGACATAGAAAAATAAGCAACGGAAAATCTTTTTACCAGGTAGCCTCTGCTTAATCAGCTACGAGCATGAATACGGCTACGTAAATGCTTTATGCCAAAGTTTACAATATTTTACACATTGAATTATTTCTTTAATCTTTATAAAAGTTAATGTATATTGTTCATATAAGCAAAATTACACCTGTACAAAGGTAACCGATCAACCAGAAAGGGCCATAATACCCCTTGTAACCGGACGAGTTTGTCCTTGAAGGTCGCCCGTACCGGTTACAAGGTTTGAAAACCATAAAAATCCACCATAAAACATGGAGCGAGCCGATGGGATAGAGTAATGTTTTAATAGAGCAATAATTATATTTTTGTTATAAATATCTTTTTAGACATAGATACAGTTTCTTGTATTAGACAAAGATACAGCTTCATTTTTTATATTTTGTAAAATAATTAATAAGACAAAGATTTTTTTTCCATATAAAATATATCTTATATGGAAAAAAAATTGGCAATCAAGACTCGGGATAAAAGCAATTAAGCTTAGCTGTAAGCTTCACAGTGTCTCCCACACATGGCTGGATAGACAGAGGGAACTTGGGAACCTAGTGTTAAAACACTCTGTTCCGTTCCCCAATTCGGGAACTAATAAAATTGTCAGATAACTATAGTTTTAGGAGCTTCACGCTTTATCCCGCACATAACTGGCAGACGGAACCAAATGTTAAGACAATCCGATTCACACTTCAACAGTTTGATACATTGCATGTTCAGTTTCAGATATTAAAATAACAATATTTAATTCTCTGCTTAACAACATTACACTATATTTACAAATATATGTGTGAATTAGCTTTGCTATTACTCGCTAACAGCCATTTTATGTGCCTGCCTTGTTCTTAGTATAGATTTTACATATCGCGACTAATCGATTTAAACGTTTTATTACGCGATAAAAATGCAACTTCAATGTAATACAGATTAAAATTTAAATAAAATAATTTGTAAAAATTCAACCATCATTAGTTAGAAGAAATTGTTTATTAATTAGGTTATTTAATTCTAATTATTCATTTTGTTTTTCTGTCGTTTATGGTTTTTTTGTCCTGTTTCAAGTAAAAAGATACCACTACTAACTATATAAATAATATTTTGAGCACTAATTTAATAAATTAAATAAAAAATGTACATTCAGATTTGTATCTTTACAGCAATGAATGATTATTGTAAGACAATTTATAAAATCATGATTTTTTTAGCAGGCCCTAATTAATATCACTTATTATTTACTAAAACGTATAAAAGTAGAAAAAAAATCCGCTTTTTGCTCTATATCGAGATATTTGATATTGAGTGTATCGACGCACATAAAATACTCGAAATTAAATTAAAAAAACACTCTTCACCCATTGCTTCCTCTATTCAAATATTACTCTGTTCGAGTAAAAGTGCCAGTCTTCACTTTTTGCCTGCGCGCAGGCTATACAATACTCCTTATGAGTATTGGCCGTTCCAAGATTGAACTTCTGCGCATTGTACACAAGGAAAATATCCTAAATTCAAATCTAATCAGCCATATATGAGTAACTTGAGGCCAAGACTCGTCGACAGTACTATACGTTTGCGTTGCCATGGTTTTAGTGGGCACGCCCTTACCGCATCTCGCCGAGTCGATCGTAATTTATAATTTTAAATTATGAAACGTTAGATCTTCATAACGATACGTGAATTACTTTCAAGCTTTTTAAGTTCCTTCGGAGTTTTATGAGCGAAATTTTACTTTTTTTTTGTTTTGGTTTGTGTTCAGATTAGAATTACAAGAACGTATATATTAAAATATGCAATATGTTAAGAAGATGCTTATTATTTTAAGTAGTCTCTGTTTACGTAGATTTTAAGATATAAAATGGAAAACCCCTAGGATTATTGAAGAATCCCCTTTTGGTGCGCACCAGAGCAGAGATTTTATATGATTATATATAAAATGTATATGTATTTAGATTATAAGTAAATACATTATTTTCTAAGCTATATAAGTAGCATATCACTGTCGATTTTTCCACGAGAATCAATCTTTTCATACCTTCCTATGCGTTTACACGTTTTTTTCTTCCACTATTGTTCATAGTTCCATCAAACCTATACCACATTTCTTACTGTTGACGTATACGGATGATTTTTTTACTTGATAATGTTACAAGCTCTTATTAATTAATCATTGAAACGATGATTTTTTTAGTATATATTGACTTTAATTAGCACGGTATTCTATTAGTTTACTTATTACTAACACTATATTTTTATTAATTTTATATAAAAAGCAGTTTAGCACAGCACCATAGTTGTGGGTTCGATCCAAAGTCGAGAAAATGACATTATTTTCAGATTTAATATTTAACGTTTTCATTTCTGTGCTCTGGCAACAAAGCAAAGCGCGGCTCAACATGTCTTAACGCTAGGTTCCCAAGTTCCCTCTGTCTACCCTGCCATACGGCATACAGCGTGAAGCTGAGAGAGAGAGAGAGAGAGAGAGAGTATAAATTGCAATATACAATATATAATAGACATAATCGAAACAGCACGACACTAGGCTATGCATCTATATAAGTTTAATTTAACCAACACTTTAACTACTGGTGAATCTAAATAAATAAATAAATAAAAAAACTACATTTATAATTTAAACTGAAGAAAATCTGTAATACTATTATTTAAACTGCAGAAAATCTGTAGTATTATCTTACATAAATAAGAATGCAATTTAAAAACAATACATTTGATACTATATTATAACTTTACCTGAATGTACGTGGTCAGACAAATATAACCATAGAATATGGACTCTATTTATACTAATATTATAAAGATTACGAGTATGTTCGGTTGATCGGTTAGACCACGGAGAATAAAATTATTCGAAATTAAGGCCTTATATTATCTCTTTATTGTCTCGACTTTTCGGTAAAGCCACAGATAAAAGCTAGATAAAAGATACAATAATATATTTTATTGTTGGATTCTGGAGGTTTGAGGGAACCTTGAAAACTAATGTTTTCTGCTGATATGGAGGCATTGCGTGTTGAGACTTCGCGCCTTGTCCCGTTACCAGAGAGAAAAAAACCCACAGAATTGAACCCACAACAATCTTGCTTACAGTTGCACGCTTTTGCCTCTACTGCTGCGCCCCAACGGCCCAGACCTTACATTTATATTAAAAGAATAAATAAAAACGAATTTAAATATATATAATGCTTATTTTAACATTCTATCGTCGACCGACACAGGAAAGATGAGAATGCGATATAGGCAGGTTATCTTCACCGCGTCTACTTTTTGAAGGTAAAAACGTTTTATGGCGTGAATACTTTTTTATTCAGTCTCGGTTTTCAAACTCGATGGCAATATTTTTTATCTATATTTTTTTTGTGAAGCCAGTTTTTGTTGTTATTAAAATGTTACAACGTTTTACAATTTTTGTGATATAACTTTGTTTTGCGTCACTTACAATATGCAGAACGAGCTTAGTGTTAAAACACTCTGTACTTCGTACTTCAGGCGGGAATCAAAAGCAATTATATCGTTTACAGTGAGCCGTTATCAAAGCACGACCGTTTAATTAAAAACACTGCATTAGATATTTACCTACATATAAAAACTACTTAAATTTGGACGGATACGGAACGAATGCTAAGTTCACTCGCCTTACACTGCCAAGGGAAAGGCGAGAACTGCCATCTTTAGTTTCACACTATACCATTTAATTATAAAACCAATTACTTGTAATGTCAAAGTATACATTAACTCGGACGTGGGTACGACCTTTCTTCCTTAAGGCCATTGTTTTACGTAAAAATACGCAAGTCAATATAGTTTTTGTGGAAAATGCTGATTGGTTTGCCCTTTAATTGATTGGTATTCGTTAGAAAGTTGTTATAAGTGATGCTTCTAAGTAAAACAACTTACTAATAGGGGGAACAATGAACTGTGAAGTAGACGTCAAAATAAAAAAGGAAATAATCTAATAATAATTAACATTAATCACATAGTCAGGCCTGTCGTGGCGCACACGCGTGTGATTGTAAGGGACAGGTTGTAGGTTCGATCCCAAATAATAAGGAATATTTAATATTTTCATTTTTTCGCTCTGGTAACAAGGCAAAGCGCGGCGTTGAGTCCCGCTAGTCAGCACGCAATGCCTTAAATTCAGCGGAAAGTAGGGAACGAAAGTGGAACGTAGTGTCTTAACACTAGGTTCCCAAGTTCCCTCTGCCCAAGTTCCCTAAGTGCGGGATACAGCTGGAAGCTGAACTAATGACATACGTATTCGCCTTGTGGCACAACACTTGGCTGCGCAATAAAACGATTGTGGTTTCAATTCCGGCTGGCTCGGGTATTAAGACAAAACGCGGCGTTGAAATCCGCCACACACACTCACACTTAGGTACACTTGATATTTCTATGTGTATAGTCTGTCTGTACGTAATATGTTGTTCATTCTCATCATTAAATAAGTTAATAAATAGCCATGACCCAAGAGTTATGGCCTCCGTCCTATATTAGAAATGTCTGGCAATCTTCTAGACATGTATAAAGTAGACTATTCGTCTTTCTTCAATGACAAATTATTATATATTTTGCATAATAACTTACATATAAAAATGATTTGTTTATTTATTTTTTACTTCCAGTTCTATCCCATACACAGTAAGTTCTCTCTGCATCTGACGTAGACAGAGGAAACTTGGGAACCCAGTGTTAAGGCACTCCGTTTCCATTAGGCTATTTTTCGCCAATTCTAAAGGTTTTGCGTGTTGAGTGACGGAGCTTAACGCCGTGCTTTGTCTTGAATAGAACTATGAACTAAAATATTTGAGACGAAGAATTTATAAGTGTAAATCAATAGCAATTATTGAATGGGGCTATAACTTTTAATATGTATATAATATATAATGTAATATAAATTAATTTACACCTTAGAACTAATGTTATTTATGTTATTTTTCACAGGTTGGTTTTCAGCATGTGGCTGTAGAGGTGGGGCTCTCGCGACAGCTCGGGGCTCCATCGCCGCCCTCCTTCGAAGTCGGGCTTTTGCCCTCGTGTCTCCACGTGCCATCTCTGCCTATCGAGCAAGGCCTGCTTCTGGTAAGAATAGTAATTTTAAAAAGCTATGTTTTTTTTTGCTTATAATTCGGACGATATGTCGGAGCTGCACGGCCTCAAGTTAGGCCTTTAAAATATTTGCGAATAATACACACAGTCAAAAATATATATAAAAATAAGGTTACCGTACATATAGAACGAGTGTCTTAAGATATGTAAGTATATTATCATTGTTCCAAGCGGGATTCAAATAAACTATTTTGCAATGTTATCGCATTTGCTAATTTCACCTCTTGATAATTATATTTCAAGAATATTTTTGATAGCTATTTATATTATCTTAAAAGCTGTCGTGGAGCTGGCGAACAAGCGTGTGACTGTCAAAGTGACAGGTTGTGGGTTCGATCCCAAATCGAGCAATTAAAATGTTTAATATTTTCAAATGAAATATTTCATATTTTGATTTCGTCATTAAGATAAAAAGGTAGAGCACAGCGTTGAATACCGCCACTCCACACGCAATGCCTCAAATGCGGCGGAAAATTGAAGACCAAACGGAGTACACTAGGTTCCCAAGTTCCCTCTGCCTACCCTGTCATGTAGAGAATATAGCGTGAAACTAAAAGAAAAACAAAATTTATCTTAAAGATTCAAAAGCATAGGAATTTTCTGAAATATTAATATTTTCTTAAGTACTCCGTGGAATTTGTGTGACAGGACAAATGGGATGTTTGCTTGGCGGTAAACGTCAGACAAAGTACAATACAGTGCCGCACTGACTTTGCAATGTATCGTCACTCATGAATATGGATTTTAAAATATCTTCATGCCCGTACGCGTTATTATATAGGATGAAATATGTTAGAAGTTATTTCTAATAAACTTCGTTCAGTAAAATAAGGAAACTATTTGCTAAGATATAGAACCTGTGGTGGCGAAGGGGCACAAGCGAGTGGCTGTAAATGTTATAGGTTGTGGATTCGATCCTCACTCGAGGAAATTAAATGTTTAATATATTCATTTTTTTTCTTTCTGGTAACAAGGCAAAGTGCGGCGTTTAGTTCCGTCACACACAATGCCCCAAATTAAACGGAAAGTGGGAAACGATACGGAATATCTTAATATTAGGTTCCCTTAATCTAAGTTGCTACTTGCGGGATACAGCAATAAATAATAAAACTAAAAAAAATAATAAGACTTTAAAAATATTATTAATAATTATATTAACTCTATGTACAACTACATTTAGCATTTAAATAGCTTTTGGCGTTATTAATATTTTGGTTGCAACTTTCATGGTGTGGCACAAGGATGTGACTATAAATACAACGGTAGCAGTTTTGATTACCGTTTGGGGGAATATTTTTATTTTCTCCGATTTAGTAACAAGGCAAAATGGTAATGCCTCGACAATTGTGGAAAGCAAGCAACGAAAATATTCTAATACTAATTTCTCAGTTGCGATCTGTCTACGCTACGAATAAGTGACAAATGATATAACAATATTAATAATACCAAGAAACAAGTTCAAATACTGTTATGATTAAACTTTTTAAAGTTTTTAAAAAAGCTTTTAGCATTTTATATAGAATATCTGTAATATATTCATAATGTATAGCGTCGCTTGAAAGCTCTCGACGTTATAACTGACCTCATAAGATAATGCTTGGCCAGACTTATAATGAATATGAACTTGTGCTGAATTGTCCAATTGTTAGACAAATGCTGTTTTTTGCTTTCTTTTTTAAATATTGTCTGATACTTGAGAACATTCTAGCTCAGTAGACCAATGTAACTATAAAATGCATGATAGTGGATTCTTTTCCCATTCGGGCCCAACAATTATACTGATCTGGAATGTCTCAATTATATGCATATATTTCGAAAAGTATTCTCTTATTAGTAAGAGATGGGTAAATAAAAAATAATTGGATTAAATGATGGTCTTCTACTATTATGACTATCGAAAGTCATAGAAAAAATGATCGTTATACATTCAAAGAAATTTATATTTATATAACAATAGAGACATAATTGATATATGTCATGGCGCGGGCGCATATACTTACGAATGTATACTCTACAGGTTATGGGCTCGACACGAATTTGACGCAATTCCTCAATTTCAGCGGAAAGTGGGAAACGCAACGGAGCATCTTAACACTACTTTCTCAGGCTACCTCCGCCTACCACACGTATCTCACACACTTATTACTTTCAGGATTCAGCGTGAAGCTAAAAAAGGTTAATAAGATAATAAAGTTTTGATTAAAAAAGAAAGACATGTCCCGCTGAGTTTTTTTCGCCAGTTCTTCTCAGGTCTGAGGTAGTAACTTTAGTGAACTGGTCGTAAATTGTTTGAAGTTCAAAAAACGAAGCATGAACTACTTATTTTGAATGAAAATATTTGAATAAGATAAAATAAATATTTATAATATTTTTGATTTCTAACGATTCTACAATTGCTTTTGTTTCTACCGATGATTTCTCTGTCTGCGATATCGTATAATTATGTATTAAACTTTATATTCAACACATGCGATATCAGAATAATTTTAATAACTAATAGGCAGATGATATTCTATGAAATGCGTTTAGTACAAGTGTAAGTGTGTAAGCTTGAATTCAATCGAATGATGTCGACTGACAGCTTTATAGCTGGTTATTTATTACTACCGTTATTGTATTCAATATCATAAATTATATCTATTCAACTTCACGCCTTATTCCACACATAGCAATCTCTTGCTCACTAGGTTCCCAAGTTCTCACTTGGGAACCTAGTATTAAGACATTGTACCCATTTAGACTCTTCTCTTTCCCACTTCTTCGGGAAATTTGAGGCATTGTGTGTTGAGTAAAGATCGAAATCACTGCTTGTCGCGTTTGCAGTCGCACGCTTGTACCACTGACTTGTCTAAATTTTATCTATATTGTTATATATAGTAAGAATTTCTTTAAATGTTTTTCTGTGACTTTTGATGCTCAAAAAAGAAAACCAACACAGAACCCAATTATTTTTTGATTTACGCAACTTTTACTAATGATTTCTTCGTTCTGGTAACAAGGTAAAGCGCGGCGTTGAGTTCCACCACTAAACACGCAATGCCTCAAATTCGACGGAAAGTGGGGAACGGAAGTGCAACCGAGTGTCCTGACACTAGGTTCCCAAGTTCCCTCTAACCTGCAATGTGCGGGATAACGCTCGAAGCTTTTTTTTTAGTGTAATGTATAATATAATAATAATAATAATATGTATATCCGTTTCAATTTTGACACAGAAAGTGGCCGAGTGGGTGCGCAATACGAGCGTGCAGCGGCGCGACCGGGGACCCCCCTACGACTTGCCGGTGTCTTCGCTGACGGTAGCAAGGCAAAAGCTCCAAAATACGCACAACTCATCGATCCACAAGGAAATGTAAGTGTATTTTCTATTTTTGAAATACTTATAAATACTAAAAAAAAAATTTGTATTAAATTATATTTTTACTACCAGACAAAGCCCAGTGTCGAGTTCCGTCGCAATGTTCCGAAGAAATTTGGCAGAAAGTGGGTAACGGAGTGTATTAACACTAGGTTTCCCTGGAAAAAGATGTAATTAAAAAAAAAACAGAAATACCCCGGCCTATTAGTTTAATTCTTATATAATATCCTAAATATAGTCATTTTAGTTTGACTCAGTGTGGCGTTACTCAATTAGTTAAGCTATAAAAGTATTAAGGAATGCTGGTTGCTTCTAAATATGTTTAATATTACTTAAATTAAAATTTAAGAACGTGTAACGTGTAATAGTGTTATAGCCTATAGCTTTTTCTAGATAGTCTTAGCTAGCTAGATACATGGACTATACAACACAATCAAAATTTTACTTCAAATTAGTTTCTTCCTAAACAAACCTTATAAAATATAAAGTATAGATTATAAAAAGAATATATTAAACCTACAGTTGATTATAGTTATATAATGCTTATGGAAAGCATTATATAGCTATAATCAATTGTAACTCAAGCTTATGGAAATATATATTAAAACTACAATTGTCGCGTACAGAATAGGCAGGCCCCATATTGAAATTTATATTCCATTTATAATTTGCTCATAAATTTTCAGTTGGCACAAATCAACTGGCTACCTTAACCGGACGGACAGAAATCACTAACAGACTTAAAAATTATGTATATGTGTATCTATGTACATGCCTGTAGTAGCGCAGGGGCACGAGACTGTAAACGCGACAAGTTGAGATTTCGATCCTTACCTAAGGAAATGAAATATATAATATTTTCAATAATCTTTTTTCCTTCTGGCAAGGCAAAGCGCGGCGTTTAGTTTCATCATTCAATGCCTCAAATTCGGCGATAAATGGCAAACGGAACGGAGTGACTTAACCCTAGGTACCCAAGTTCCATGCCTACCCTACTAAACAGCGTGAAATTGTAAAATGTATTTCACATTTTATAATCATTTCTTATCCTCAACTTCGACATATATATACACCGATTTGAATCAAATTGGCTTTTCTAGCGCGAATCTTTTATGTACGACGTAATAGCCTTCTGCACCGTGCCTCGTAATTTACAATATTATACTAAAGAAGATTTACTTAATAGTTATTGTTGGGGCAAAGCCGCGGGCGGGCAGGGATAATATAAGAATGGTGTTTCGTTAATACTTATATACTATGCCTTTATATATTTTATATTTAATAAAACTTTATATTTCTATGTACAGGTTATAGTAGTGTTTGTAATAAAATCTTACTTTATCGGTATTTGTACATGGGAGATATGTTACTGATGCGTAAATAAAAAAGTTGTATCTTTATAAAATATTTTGTTCGAATAAATTTTAGTATATTAACTGTGTTATTGAATTAGCAGTAACTTTAATTTTATAATATAATGATATCGTTTTTAAAATAATAATGTTTTCTAGAAATATCTTAAGTAGACTTGTAATAATTCTAAAATGTATATCAGAAAGTTAGACATATATTGGTCTACATCAACAATACCTACAATATATGTTAGTATACATATGGGTCAAACTGATAATTTGTTTTCTTTAAGGTCGGTTAAAAAGCGGGAACTATCCCCTTATTTTATTACATTTCATAACAATCGTGTGTATACACTTATACAATTGCATACACTCTGGTATAATTGCATGTTGTATAAATTATACAAATAGACAATTCAAAGAAGATCTAGTACAAGCAAATCCGCAGGAGGTATTATAATAAAGAATTTTTACTTCTACATTATTGCTGGCACTTATACACCCACCGGCCATCAGATATATAATATAAATAAGTGACTTTATCGGCCAATAATAAATACGGTAAGCGCACCAGGGCATACATAATTCCTTACTTAATAAATAGCATAGATTATAAATTAAGAACAAAAATAAATAACATAAATATTAATCAAATATTTAAAAAATATTATTTAAATATACATTAGGGAAAGAGTATGGATCCGGCACTCAAGATAAACTTACGTGGTATTTTGTAGTGTCTAGTTATTATTAATGTATAATTGTAACAATATGTGATAGTAAATAAATAAATAAATAAAAAGTGGCATGTTCCTTAGTATAGCTGAGGCCTGTCGTGGCGCAGCGGCACAAGAGTGTGACTGTAACCGACAGGTTCTGGGTTCGATCCCCAGTCGAGGAAATGAAATATTTAATATTTTCAATTTAAAATATTTAATGTTTCATTTCTTCGCTTTGGTAATAAGGCAAAAGCGCGGCGTTGAGTTCCGCCCCTCATCACGCAATGCCTCAAATTCGGTGGAAAGTGGGGAAAGGAAGTGGAAGGGAGTGTCATAACACTAGGTTCCACTTCCGTTCCCTCTGCCTACCCTGCCTAGTGCGGGATACAGCGTAGTATAGCTTGTAATAATAATATATAATAAGTATACATATATAATAATATGACAAGCACATTTCTTATGACAAAAAGTATAAAAGAAAATAATTACTTATTACTTCGAATTTGCTATATACTAAGACAAAGTGCGGCGTTTGGTTCCGATATAATATTTCGAAAGTAGACAGAGAAGAAATGGAAAAAATTGAGCTTAAAAGCTAATTTATCTGCTTGCTTATAGCTTATTAGTGGATTATTAGTGGATTATATTGATCTTCATAACTGGAATGTAGCTTTTTTTTTTAGAAAAAATATAAACAAAACTAGCGTCTGAAAGGTGCGTGTCCAACTCCCGCTACGTCCAAATGATTATTTATTTAAATAAATGTATAATTAAGCATTTATAAAAGCTATAGCTAAATTATTACCAAACTGCAATAGTTAAGTCGAAACAAATAAAAGTAACAAATGTGTTTCTATCAAGTATAAACAGCGCATGCCGTACTTTATTACTGAACCAATATCGATTAATCAAGAACATCACGAACGTCGAACAATGCAAAGCGAAAAAATAAATTCCTTGCTAACATCCATTTAAGATTAGTTACAGACTAGTCGAGTCTATATTTTTTTTTGTTCATCATACAGTAGGAAAGGTAGAAATTATATATAGTGCTTGGGCACTCCGTTCTCCGCGTAGCTTTGTTTTAGAGAGATTATGCATGGGGTAACTAAACTGAATGAGTTACTTTGTTTAACCTTGGCAAGATTTTTGTTAAAAAGACCAACTTCACACTTTTTTTTCGTAGCAGGGAAAGTAGTGGACCCTAGCTTTAAGACAATTTGGGGAACCTGTCTTAAAACTAGGTTCCTCTGCCTACCCCGCTATAAGCCGCTATAAGGATCAATGTATAGTAAGGACTTTTCGTTAAATTTTATATTAAAATAAATTAAATATGTTCAATTTTCTGAGTAGAAAACGTACCTATAACATCGCGTTTTCAGCCAGTTCGCCCAATGCGCCACAACAGCTTTTATTTCTTTTAACTTTAATCTTTATCTCGCAAACAAAATAATTTCAAATATACCCTTTCCCATGAGCGGTAATTATGTTATACATTATTTTAAAACAACACCATCAAAAAATATTACAATGTGACTATTGTAATATTTTTTCATTGTCGTTGTAAAAGAACGATGAAGATAATACCATTATAATAAGTATAATCTTGAATTTTGGCAATTATTACACATTTTGTGTGAAACTATTCATTTATCAGCTTCACACTGTAACTTAGTGTTTAGACACTCCGCTCCATTCTGCACTTTCCGACTTGTTACCAGAGCAAAGAAATGAAAATAATAAATATTTAATTTCTGCAAGTGGGAATCGAACCCACAACCCGACGTATTGCAGTCATACACCTGCGCCATGACGGACGACGGACTACTGCAAAGTATTCGAAACGTTTAAAAAAAAATACTTCAAAATAATTTTATTTAATATCACACCATTGCATTCTTGTAATAAAATAATTTTGTTGTAAGTACATACATATAGTTGACAAGTACAGGTTGTGGGTTCGATCCCAACTCGAGAGAATGAAATATTTAATATTTACAAATTAAATATTTAATGCTTTAATTGCCTTCTTGTACCAAGACAAATCGCGGCGTTTAGTTCCACCAATTGACACACAATGCTTCAAATTCAATTCGAAAAGTGAGGGACAGATAGGAGTGTCTTTACACTATGTTATCAAATTCCCTCTGCCTATCCTGGCATGCAGGAACAGCGTGAACAGCTGTCTTTATTCATTAAAGGTAGATTTAAATACTAGACTAGACTTAACACTTAATTTAAATTGAACTATAAAATATGTAGTCGAAACGGCCATTTCGTAACATTACATTATATACTATTATATTGTTTTGTAAGGGCTTCATTATAAAATCGCAATTCTCGACTCTTTGCAACGAAATTAAAAAGAAATACGTCCTTACACTCGAAAGAACATTAAGTACTTTTGTGTCTATTTTCCGTCGACAACCCATAGTAAGGCACAGCAGGACCTCGACAGTATAAATCTAGCTAACTTAACTTCACTTCCATTTATCCAAATATAACCCTTATTTTGTTAGTAGTAGAGTGTTTGTAACACGCAAAATGAAGTAAAGAATTCGTCTCTATGCAAACTTTGTGTTACAATTGATTGCAGTAAAATAGACTTTATTGTATTGCAATAAAGGTGGATACGGATGTAAAGGATTTCCTTTTGTGCATTCTGAGGGCAGTGTCCTCGGTGAACCGTGTTGCTAGGACGACTGAATAGGGCTGTCACGATTTTCTTTTTATTTCTTTTTTTTTGCTAAGAAAATAAAGGTTTAGGTTAGGTAACTGTCGGACTCTAGGACTCTATGGCTAGTTTATATTATCTATATATGTGTTTTTTTTTAATATTTATATAGTCTGTATACGTTACAAATACAGCTAAAATAATTAATATCAATTCTTTAAGCTGTAATGAATTAATTTATTATTTTTTATGCTAAAAAATATTTTATTTAATTTTTATCTAAATATAATTATTCAATATACATACGGTAAGTAAAACATTTTTTCGTTTCAAAATATTATTAATCTAAAAAATATCCCTTTAAAGTAACCAATTAAACCAATACCAAAGTACTAGTAAATCTTGTCTAATATCAGATCGACCCATTTTCTAATGATTATCAATATACCAATAAAAAATATGCTTTTTTTTATAATATGTACTAGTTAATGTAAATTAAAAACGTAAATTATGTAACAGTAAAGAGGTATTTAATTAAGTAATATAATTATTTTTAAAACCATATGCGCCATAGTCCGCCGATCTTTATATAAATTATTACTATATATATAATATTAAAAAAAAATATATATACATAAAAAGTAAATTTAATGTTTTATTTAACCTTATTTAGGAATGGTCTTAATATATATTTCTTATTTCTTATAGCCTAAAATTAGGCTATAAGAAAAAAAGGATTTCTTTTTTATAAAAATCTAAATTTACTTATCTTTTAAAAAAGAAAAAACTATGAAAACAATGTGTACTGAAGAATGCAAACGAAAAATTTTATACTTATATTGAAGTGTATTTAATTTGGAATTTATTATAGAATACATATAAATAAAATATTAATCGGACATCTGTAATTTAGTAGTGGGTTCGATCGTCTGCTGGGTGATTGGAATATGATTATTTCTTCGTTCTTCTCTTTGCCACTCACCTCGTGACTTTTCGAAAATTAAGTACGAAATGTCTTAATGATTCATTCTTGCTGCTAAGAATGATATAGAAAACGTAATATTTATTTACTTGGAATTTGTGGCTTGTTTATTTTTAAGCAAAATCTATACTTATATCTGTAACCGATCTCTGTCTGTACTTGGCAGATATATTTTAAAAAAAAAATGATATATCAATGTCTAGATTAGGGCCGAAAATATTTTTTATTATTTTTTCTGATTGTTTGTGCCTTTGTCCCGTATAAAGGCACAAACAGAAAAAAATAACCTAACCTACATCTAACCTCAGAAACGGCTAAACAGATTAAAATGCAGTTTTCACTATAATATTTTAGCATTTAGTGTATATTTACATCGGTTTATAAATATTTAGTTTAGCAATTTTTTTTTTAGCTTCACGCTGAATCCCGCACGAGGCAGGGTAGGGAACCCGGGAATCTAGTGTCAACACACTCCGTTACACTTCCGTTTATCACTTTCCGCAGAATTTGAGGCATTGCGTGTTGAGTGGCGGACCTGAACGCCGCGCTTTGCCTTATTACCAGTGCGAAGAAATGAAACATTAAATATTTAAATTGAAAATATCAAATATTAATACAAAAAATAAAAACAAAAAAATCATAACTTATTTAAATAATTAGAACAAGAAAATAATTTAAATTAATTAATTAAATAGTGTAATTCAAGCAAGCGAAGCCGCGAAAGGGTCGCTAGTTTTAAATATTTTCGCCGCATAACATTATTCACTTCGCCACTTTCATAGTCCACCCCTGGGATAGATGCAACAAGTGATGCACTCGACATTTCGTTTCTGGTGTAATAGGCTTAATTATATAAGTACACGAGACTATTACGCGAATAATACGACCACAATACAAAAGAAATGATGTGTTATAAAGAAATTAGCCGAGCTGTGATAGCACTTAAATGTTTAAAATACTTTATATATAACTGTTTTGTACACAAATCAAATTCGGCGAAAAGTGGGGAACGGATGTGGAACGGAGTGTCTTAACACTAGGTTCCTAAGTTCCCTCTGCCTACCCTGCCATGTGCGGGATACAGCGTAAAGCTGAGTGAAAGTACATAATTCAAAATATATGTGATTTTGAATCTTAAATTAGATGAAATAGACTACGGTTTGATTTTGCTATCTTTATCTTTTCGCCGTTCAAATGAGAATTTAGAAAAATCTTTACTTAGTTGTCCCCATGGAACATGTATATCAACTTCCTAACTTATAATTGTGGCGTTGAGTTTCGCCACTCAACACGTAATGCCTCAAATTCGGCGGAAAATGGGAAATGGAAGTGTCTTAACACTAGGTTCCCAAGTTCCTTCTGCCGACCCTGCCATGTGCGGGATACAGCGTGAAGCTGAGTGAGGGAGTGAATGAACTAATAACTATAATAACTTTGACGTATTTATATATATTTTTTGACGGACGGAAGATAATTTCAATATATTTTAAAAGTTTTTTTTTAAATTAACGTAAATATGTAGCAATATACAAGATTCTACATACAAGTGTAGGCTGATACTTATAACTCGAAAAAACATAATTATTAATTATTAATACATGATAAACTAATTCGTTTTTTGCACCAAATCGTCCATAATATCTTTCGTAATACAGTCATGCCTATCGATGATTCTTGTTTTTTTTATTTTTCTTTTATAAAAATCATTTAACTGAATAAATATATTCAAAAGATATTTTCTATTTTCCTTCTAAGTATGAAGAGGCCTGTCGCGGCGCAGGCACAAGTGTGTAACTATAAACGCGAGAGGTTGTAGATTCGATCCCAACTTGAAAAAAATAATATTTTAAATTTTTATTTCTTCACTTTTTGACTTTGATTAACTCGGCGAAAGGTAGGGAACAACCGTAACCTGCCATATACCTACGGGATGGAGCGAGAAACAGAAAAAAATATATAAAATTAACTAAAATTAGATATTTTTTATAGTGATGTAGTCTAGGTCTAAACATTTATCAGCGTACCGCCGCGAGCTATTCTCAAAGCGCACGACTTTAAGACGAACAGCAAGAAATGGTAATGGGATCCGTAAGTGACTCGTTGTCATGAATTAGCCTTCTTGTTACAATCTTTGCATGCTGTTTGTATGTAAATTTGCCTTTCAGGCACATTTCTTTTGTTTCCTTAATATAATTATGTTGTATCTATATTTAGTGTGTATATATAATTAGAGGTAAAATTATCTATATAATTAAAAAAAAATACACTGAAATTTTGCATGGACTGTGTGATTGGTCTGAGGATTTCTTGAAATTACTACGGACTTATTAATGTATACGTTTTGTGTACTGTCCGTGTCCTTCTACTTTAAACTTAAATATAAAAGAAAATCGTTTAATATCTGTATCGTTTAATATCTTAAAAAGTTATTCATAAACTAAGAAAAATGAAATATATAAAAAAGGACGTAAATTGTTGAAGCGCTATAGCGAATTTGTGCTTTTATTAGTTTATTTTTTCTTATATAGGGTATTCAAAGACGCTGGGTAGCGCAGGGGCACAAGCGTGTGACTGTAAACGCATTAGATTAGGTTCGAACCTGACTCGAGGAAGTGAAATATTTAAAATAGAAAAATACAGAAATATTTATTATTTTCAAGACAAAGAACGTTGTTCAATTACGGTACTTAACACGCAGTGCCTCAATTTAGGCAGAACGTGGGGAACGGAAATGTGGTGCCTCAACATTAGGTTCCCAAGTTCCCTCTGTGTACCCTCTCATATAAAAAAAAAGTTTTTTTATATATTTTTTTATATAATTTATAGTACTTTGTCTACAAATATTAAGCTTGTCTCGAAAACCTTTTTGACAGTAATGTTTAATATAATGTATTAGTAACCCCATTAGAAAATGACCACCATTTGACCGTCGAGTGGTAATTTTTGAAACGGTAAGTAAGCACACTTTCATCTGTTAATGTCTTGCTCGCGGACAAAAAAAAAGCTTGCGGTCAATTATGTAATTTCGCTGTTATTTATTTAAGTAATAACGTATATTTTTCGATCATAAAAGTTTTTGTCATTATTCTTGGGTGTCATTTCAAAGTTTTCAAGTGCTTATTATTTGTTTTTCCTCCATTTTATAGATTTAATGACTCTAGTGATGTACTCGTTTCTTCTTTTAAAGCTTTTTTTCAGCTTCGCGCTGTATCGGGCACATGGCGGGATAGGCAAAGGGAAGTTGGTTAAGACAAGACAAGAGTAACTAAGACAATCGGTACCGCTTTCTACTTTTCGCCTAATTTGAGGCATTGCGTGTTAAATGGCTAAACTCATCTGCCTTGTTACTTCTTGAAAATATTGGTGGGACTCTAACCCACAAACTTTTGCACACATGTGCCCTTGTGGCTTGACAGGCGTGTGGCTCAAAACTATTATTAATAAAAAGTCCTTACTTACTTACTATTTTAGTCAATACAATTTTTATTATTTACAATTTTTTTGTATTTTAAAAATTACTCAATAATTTCACCTTTCCAAATCTTTATTTTTACTTCTTGACTTCAAACAAAAATATATATATAAGCGATACCAAAACGCCGGATTCGTTTGATTTCAATAGAAACTAATATTCTTCGAAGCATGCTAAGTATAAAGATTTTTAAAATGGACTACCTGGTGCATCACAAAATGAGATTAACTTTAACGTAGACACAAAAAGATCTATACTTATAATATAATTAGGGCTTTCTGAGAAGTTCTTATAACTTGGAGGCAGACGATAGCTTGACCCTACACAGATACCTAAACGACCTTACAAAGGCGTCGAGGAACAAAAGTTTACACCGCTGCTAAGAAGATAAATACGTAAATTATAAATAAACGCAATATAATGGCAAGTAGTGTATTTTATTTATTGATAGAAAAATATTATAATTTTTATTTATTCATTAGTTACATATAAGTATTAAATATAAAAAGTTGTAGTCCGCAATTTTTTTTGATTTGACTTAAAGTTTTATTAGGAATTCAGGAAATTTATTATATTCATAGTGTTTTTTCTACACTCCCTACTGTACATGTAAAAATACAGTGTCCTACGTTTGTACGTTATCGGAAGATCTGTTATTGGAAAATAACAAAAAAGTTTTAAATATTATATAGCTGCATATAAATATTTAATTTTTAACTTTCGCTTTGCTTTCTCTCTTCTTTATCTTGTATCCCGCTTATAGCAGAGTAGACACAATAAATCCGAATCTATTGTTAACTTCAATTGGAATGGAGTTATGATGTGATTATAAGCTGACACCATCATGGCGCTTTTAAAATGTGCTTACACTTAATGTTTTTACGACTTCTGCTCAACATAGCCCTGCTCCTCTAAGGTTCCTTACAAAAATCGGTCCTATACTGCTGGCATCCAGCGACTTCCGGCGACCTTGATCAAATCGACGTAGATATAACACAAACGTTGCGTTGTGGGGCAGTAATTCATTGTATAAATACCATCAAAAATTAAAAAAAATATTGTGAATATTTTCAACTTAAATATTGAATGTTTTCATATCTCCGCTCTAGGAACAAGGTAAAGCGCGGCGTTCAGTACCGCCACTCAACACAATACCTCAAAGTCGGTAGAAAGAGAGTGAGGAGAAGGAGAAAGGAGTGCCATGTCCAGGTTACGGCGCGAAACTAAGCTTAAAATAATAATCACATCATGTTTCTTTTGTACATTTTTTTTTTACTAAATCATCATTTAAACACTAGCTACAATGTCAGTGCGCAAATTATTAAGACATTTAAGAAGTAATTACTTAATAGTACCCGAGTAATTGTCTATACTGCCTCTTTAATTGTAGAGTAGCTGTAGGGTTGTTCTCTTTTTATTGTTTTAACTTTATATATTTTTTGATGACGGATAAAAAATTAAAAGTTCTGAGATTTAATCTTATGGCTGTTTCGTAATAATATATTTTTTATCTTATCAAGCTACGTTAAAATTCTTATACAGTTCTTACAATTTATTCATGTTGTTGGTATAAGAAGGCCTGTCGTGGTGCAGCGACACCACACCCACAACCTGTCGGTAACGTGTGACTGTACCCGACAGGTTGTGGGTTCGATCCCCACTCGAGGAAGTGAAATATTTAATATTTTCTATTTAAATATTTAATGTTTTCATTTCTTTGCTGTGATACAAGGCAAAAACGCAGCGTCCCGCCACTCAACACACAGTGCCTCAAATTCAACGGAAAGTGGGGAACGGAAGTGGAACGGAGTGTCTTAACACTAGGTACCCAAGTTCGCAAGCGTGAAGCTGAGTGACTGAGTTAGTTAGCATAAGAACGTATGGCTTAGTTGAGTTGATATATATATATATATATATATATATATATATATATATATATATATATATATATATATATATATATATATATATATATATATATATATATATATATATATATATATATATATATTAAAATTTATCGTATGTCAATCTTATATAAATAGCTTTGGTATAACTTTATTTGCATGGCATATTAAAGTAAGTGACACATAAAATTCAGTTTCAGTTTAGTTATTTTGACTAAAATATTATCTAGTTGCCTATTTTTAGTATCCAATAAAATACAGAATTTATAGGATGCCTATCGTAGTAATAAATTTAAAGATCTATTTTAAACATAGGCATAGGAATATTAGTATGGACGTACGGCGTCAGTTTCCGACACCCACCTTATGACTTTTTAGTATACCTATGTTGAATTTTGATTCAGTCTACTAATACTTCTAATATTTGGAAAATACCTAACTAATACACAATAAATGGACCTAAACATTAATTTCTTATATATTAATAAAAAAAATAATATATAAGTTGTTATTTAATTAAATAACATAACTTAACTAACATTAATTGTTTATTATGTTAAAAAAATCATAGAAAAATAATTTTATATATCTTTCACCTAATGAAACTTCTGGACACTCCGTTCTCATTATAGACACTTTATTTGTATATTTCTGTCTCTTTTCTCCTTTGGTATATAAAATAAGTCGTTAAGTTCCACCACTCACGTGATCTTTCCAAATCAGCGCAAAAAGGAGAGTGTTTTGTGCAAAAAATTACCAAAGCCAATAAATACACTTAGTTTCTTAATAGCGGGGCAGGTGTGTAGATTTTGTTCAGATTTAAATATTTCATGAAGTGTAATGTTTAATACATTGTTCGTATGTCCAATGCACTTTAGTGGAATTATAAATAATTAATTAGGCACAAAACTTAATAATGTATCTCTTGTCTTGATCTAGTTGTATGAACGGTCTTAGTACATTGAGGCAGATTCTTTGATTTTTTTTATATATACTATTAACAAACTTGCTAGGAAAGTCGTTCTCATTAGACTCAAGTATTTTAGTAGGAAGCGTATAAAAATTTTAACGTATTAAGATTTTAACTTGCGCCACTTGGAAACTGTCCAAGCGCTGTGACCACTAAGCCATACTTTCTTGTACATATATTATAACTTTCTGATAAGAAAATAGGCATAACACAAATTAGGTACGCCATTACATCTACCAAATTCAACATGCAATATTTCGAATCCGGGTTTTTATTTTTAGTTTTACGCTGCAACCCGCACTTTTTAGGACTTGCAAGGAAACTTTGGACTTGCAAGGAAACTTTGGATCCTAGTGTTAAGAAATTTGGTTTTCAGTAAGACAGTTCTGGTCCCCACTTTCCACCAAATTAGACGTATTGCGTGTTAAATAGCGGAACCCTAGCCCTCACTGACCAGTTTCCAGAGCGAGAAAATATAACAAAAATATTTCATTTCCTCGTGTGGAAATCGAACTCACAACCTGTCGGATTTATAATTCACACTTGTGTCCCTGCACTTAGGCACATGCAGGATACAGCGAAGTCAATTTAAAGTCTCAGAAACTCTGCATTTAGGACTCGTCTCTACCACCTAACTATTACTTGGAATATTATAGTTTATGAGAAACGCAGCGCACAATGCATGAACAATATTTAAAATAACAATTTTCAACTTAATTATTATAATAATGAAGCATAAAATAAAGCAAAGCGTAATTTATATTCTGCGACAGTTTTTACAGTCACGCTTCGGCCATGGTCAGTATAGAGTAGTATGTATTTGAAAATCATTGCACGAATGTGTTTACCAGGACGATTGTCGTGTTAAATTTCTTTTGCCAATCGAAATTATATCCTAATTCAATGAAATAAAAGCTATGGGTGTTTTTTTTGTTAACATGAAAACTTTTTGTGTTGCCTTAAACTGCAACTCTAATGCAGTCACTTTTAATAAATGGTTGGAAATACGACTTTATTACAAAGCGATAAAGGTTGTAGTGGTTCTAGGTTGAGAAAGTTGCTGTAGCTAAATATCGGTCTATTTTGAACTATATTTGGGTGAACTGTGATAAGTTTTATTGTTTTTCCGTTAGATAGACCATATTTTGAAATTGTTTTTTTTTAGTACCACTTACCTTAATTTTATCGAGGTTTAGCGACTGGAAATGAATGATTTTGTAAATTATTCCAAGGAACAGTGTGTCATTGTGCCATCTTGGCTAAGAATAAAAGTGTCTACAGCATTTGTTACATGCAAAAATCTATAAGCTTTAAGTTTTTGCTGTAGGATTGGGGCTCTAACCTTGTGTTAAGCTTCTCCGTATCCTATAATATATACGTTCCGTATAAAATACTCCGTATAACATGTTTTAACTAAAAGAAATTTTTTATCAATAACTTTAAAACATTAGACCCTCTTCCGTAGATAACCTTTATTTTGTTTATTATTTTTGACAAGAATTGTTTTGTCAAACAACATTTAACATATTTATAATTGACAATTTGACATAAAAATAGACAATTAGTTATAAAAAATTGTAACATGGATCCCAATAAGTTTAAACCATATAAATGGCTATACGAAGCTACAATATATAACAAAAATGACGATAAAATACCAGTTCAATGGCTTGAAGAAAATGCTGACATTATAATACTTCTTTTCAATGCATATAATGTTGATAGAAATGGTATTATAGGAAAATTCTACGAAATATATGAAGATGCAAAATTTCTCAACTTCCCTATAGAGGTGATTTATATACCCATGGACGATACTGAAGAAGAAAGTGTCAAAGC
This sequence comes from Eueides isabella, assembly GCA_019049475.1. Lineage (NCBI taxonomy): Eukaryota > Metazoa > Arthropoda > Insecta > Lepidoptera > Nymphalidae > Eueides > Eueides isabella. The sequence goes on from CM032407.1 coordinate 3,396,902, forward strand.
TTATGAAAACCAAGCTAATTGGTTTACAATAAAGTTTAACGATCCTCTAGTGGCTATACTTAAATATATGTATTGTGTTACCAGTATACCGCAATTGTTGGTGATCAAAATTGATGGGACAATTGTTTCCAGCCATGGAATACCTGATTTGGAACAATATGGAAAAAATGCTCTCATAGCGTGGACATCTAAAACCGCCTCAACAATGAAACCTCGGAAATTGAGTAAAGAGTTCATGTTTTATGGAGAAAAATGGAATTATATGAATAATATGAAACCAGAGAAGGGAAACTATCAAAGAAAATTTAAGAAGGAAGGAGCTGACAAAGACAAAAAATCTGATTAAAAGCTTTTTAGTTATAAATAAGAAATATACAAAGAAAATATTCTTATATTATAATTTCTTATATAAGTTATGTTATTTAATTAAATATCTACTAATTCTATACATTTTGAACATAATAAATTTTATATTATTGTGGTAGTCGAACTTGCTATTTTTATAAGGGTATTTCAAACTTCGCAGTAGTCCGCAGTAGGTGTGCGAAGGCTGAGTGAGCGTCAGGTTTCTAGTTAAAGAGTTTCATACAAAACGTTTAGCTTCTGTAACCCGCACATGACAGAGTAGGCAGAGGAGACTTGGAGACATTCCGTTCCGTTTCCCACATTTCGACAAATTTAAAAGATTCTGTTTTGAGTGGCGCGACTCAACGCCGTATTTTGGCTTGTTACCAGAGCAAAAAAATTAACATTTAATATTTAATATATAATTTCCTCGTGTTAGAATGGAATCCACATAACCCGTTTCAGTCGTACGCTTATGCTCCTACGCTACAACAGACTCAAAAATTTATAAATATGTTGAAAATCAAAAATCTTATTAATATCTTTTTCTCAAATCCGATCTTTTTATATAAGAGAAGTGATGGAATCTTTGACCATGATTTTCACCAATTTCCAGATATCAGATTAATTTAAAACTTTGCACACCTATCAAGGACCGATGACAATGCAATAATATAAAAACAGTTTCCGATTATCATTATGAGAACCTTCAGGATTAATAAATTATGTTACGGATCCCTCTATCTCTCTTACTCCTCGAGAAAGTGATAGAGCTAGCGCATCTGCGCATACTAAAAAACAAAATAAAAAGGGAGAAAGTAAATAATAGTTTAAAAGAGAAGACTAAGCGTGTTTTTTTTAGTTTTATAAACTATTTAATTATTTAATTAACGGTTAAGTCATAAAATTTAGTTCAATCACATTTGAGCGACATTATTTAAAGAACATGACACCTCATTAACAGATCGTCATAATATTTGACAAGTAATCGCTAAGTAGGCGTGAAGATAAAACTGTTTTGCATGCAAGCTCAACTTTATTTTATACTTTTTTGCAACTAGGGTTGTCCCGAGTTGAGTTTATTTTTGTGAATGTTTACACATTTTTTTATAAAGAGCTTCCTGTTAGAAACTGAACTTTTATTATAATTATTTATTTTATCAGAACTTTTATAAGACTAGTCAGAGACAAGATACAAAAAAAATATTAAGTTATTATTATTCTACATTTCTCTCTCCATATTAAGCATTGATTATATAATAATATTGAATAAGTTTAACTTTAAAGTGTTAGAAAAATGTTATGTCGAAAACGTATCAAAATCCAAGAAGAGCGCGTTCAAATACCACTCACAATCTTCAAATTTCTATACGATTACTAAATAAGTATTTCTTATTGGTTTGAAAAAGAATAAGAAATGTGTTTTATACATTCCAACGCGACAGTTTCAAATGCTTAGCCATTGCCATGTAATATTTTTTATTTAATTATAAAAATATATAATAATTAAAGAACAAACAGTAAATATTTAGGAGAAATGCTGTTAGCGTGTTTGTTTGTAATAAAATAACCACTAATATGTGATATGTAGTATGATAAATAGGCGTGAGATTTTTATAGTTTTGCATATACAAGCTCAACTTTTTAACAACTGTTTGCAATATTGTCTTGGATAGGGTTGGCACTTAATATATACACATTTTAAATTATAATTTCCTTGTTTGATTGATTTCAAACTAAATTTAAACCGCGGCCTTTAATTTCAACACGAAATGCTTCAAATTCTTCGGAAAGTGGGAAACAGAACCGAGTGTCTTGACACTAGGTTCCCAAGATCCCTCTGCCTACCTACTATGCCATATGCGGAATACAGCAAGGAGCTAAAGAAAATAACTTAACAAAATTAACGTACAGCATAGTGTTTTAACACTATCTCCATTTTGGTTATTCTACTATAGTAGTGAAAGTAAAAAAACCTTATGTAAAAATTAAAGTTATTAAAATAATAAAATAATTAATAATATATTAGTCAAATTAATTAAAGGATATTAAAATGACAACCCTACGTGTGGTGTGATTAAATAACTTGTATTCGCATCAGATAAGCGTTACAACACTACAGTATTTGGGTTATATCAAACGAGTTACAAGTGCTGCGATGCTTTGTGAAATAGATTATAAGATAGATTCGTTGAAATTCAGTGTACACAGATAAGAAAATAATAGGTGTCTACTGAACTTTAATAATTATATTCTGTATAATAATTTCAAAATTGAAACTCGTTCCAATGATTAATAGTGTTAGGTTAATCAATTATTAATTATTATCAGTTTGTATGAATTCACCAAGTATTTATTATATCACTACTGTGCAATGTGCACAGATAACTAATAATAGCTTGAATGAAGTATGCATACGAAATACTATTTTTTGTTTATTTTAAATATTTTGGGAAATTTTCTTTTAGAGCTCTCTTGCACTGCCCTAAGAAACCATGTATGCCAAGTTCTACGCTTCTGTCTGTCGTTCAGTCACTAACGATGGAGTTTTTATATATAGATATAGATTTTATTTTACTTTTTCAGCTTCACGGTGTATCCCGCACTAGGCAGGGTAGGCAGGGGGAACGGAAGTGAAACCTAGTGTTATACTCCGTTCCACTTCCGTTCCCCACTTTCCGCCGAATTTGAGGCATATATATAAAGATATAGATAATAATAATAATAATACTTATATTATACCTATAATATTGTATATATCGTTACTCTGACAACATGACAGGATAAAGAGGCCTATCGTGGCGCAGTGGCACAAGCGTGAGACTGTAAGCGCGACATCTTGTGGTTCGATTCCCACTCATTAGTCGACTCGACGAAATGAAATATTAAATATTGTCATTTCTTCGCTCTGGTGACAAAACAAAGTGTAGCTATTAAGTTCTGTCTTAACACTAGGTTCCCAAGTTCCCTGTGCTTACCCTGCCATGTGCGTGATGCAGTGTAAAGCTAAAAAAACTATAAAGACACATTTTTATATACACTGGCACAATTACGACGTAATTATGATTCCATTCCGTTTCTTTCCGGTCCTTCTTAGTACAACTGTATTTCGAGTTGACGGCAGCTTTTTTAAGAATTGACAACAATCAACGCCGACTTTTGTATTAAATTAACATTGATTTTATTTATTTAATCCATTATTTTTGCCTAACTACTTTGGATAGACAAAAGCTACTTTTAAGTTCCGCCATGTAACACAGTATGTTTCAAAACCAAACAGAGAGAGAAACGGAGTTTCTTGACACTGAGAAAAGATATCTCCGTTCTCAACTTGTCACTAAATTTAATGACACTACACTTTGAGTGACGGAACTTAGCCCCAGTGAAATTAAAATAAATCATTCATCAAGCCCACATATGTTGTGTTGACAGTTAGAAATGCTAATATTTTCTTTATATATTTGTAATTTTCTTGTAGGTCTCCATTTTGCTACGTTAAGTAGTAAGATTAATCAGTGATCGTAGCGTCGCTCGCGGTGAAACGTGTCGTAGGCAGATTACACACTGATAAACTAATGGTTACATGTTTCATTTTGATATCAAAATGCTAGTTTATAAATATTTTTTTATCTATTATTTAAATTCTGTTTCTCAATTATTTAACGCCATTTCTATATATAAATATTGTAGGGCCAAAGTTTTAATAATCAACAAAACAAAGTGGGAAAGCTTCTAATTGTACAGAAAATGTTTGAGAGTACAATTCTTGGATTATTATTATTATTTTTCTGCTCCGGTAAGACAAAGTCAAGTGGTGAAAGTCGTGAAAATATCAGAAATCAAACTGTTTGAACTAATTTTCTCTTTCTATCTGTGGAACAAATAACGAACCTTAGCGGGCCAACGACTTAAAACTGAATAAAGCAGCGGCACTAAGACTAAGTCAATTGTTTACGTGCTAGATGATAAAAATTATAATTGAAAAAGAATTAGATATGTTAGATAAAAGATTATATTATTTATATAGTAGTTTATGCTTTTTTACTCTTTTTATTAGTTTTTGTGATTTTGTCGAGTGTGTTGTACGATGTGCCATAAATAAGCTACAACATCCAGCAATCTATTTTAACTCTACTTTTTATAGATACCGTAAATTAAACAATTGAAATTTATTAAATAAACTTATTTCCAGTCTCAGTATTAAAAGTTAATACATTAAATAAATTAAGAGTACAAGTTTGCGAAGAAATACACATAACACTGTAACCATACTTTGACAATGGCGACCATGTTGGAATGCCATAACGCGTGACGTTGAATGTGTTGTAGTGAATGGCCAGCTTTATAGTTATGTCCCTTGTACACGTGAACATGAAATAATTATAAATAGGATTCAATTAAATAGTTATATGCTCTTTCCTGCTGTATGTATAGGCCGAGGGAAACTAGTGTGGAGAGACGACGTTCAGTTCTTCAGTTTCCGCTTAGTTTTCGAAAAATTGAGCGTTGAAATGTGGAATTCAACGCCGTGCTTTGTCTTGTTACCAGAAAAAAAATTGTTACTCACAACTACCACGTTGCGTTACGACGGCTACAGTTATATAATTTTGAGAAAAATATATAGTTTTGTATTGTACATTAAAAAAATAAATGTTGTAGCAATGGAAATAATGCTATTTTAACAAGAACGACCAACAATTTACGAGTCTAAATAATTTCGATGAAAACACTTTTTTCGCTGATTGAAGTAAAAAATATTACGAAATGTGCCCTTATAGGACTAAGTTTAAATAAAACTAAATATAAAATTGACTTCATTCTTACTTGTTATTGAATTGAAAATATGAAATTTCAGGAATTCTTCGTCCCAATCAACACAAAGGGCGAAATGTACGAAGTATGCCCGGAGGAGCTGTCACCGGCGGAGTGGGAAGAGGCCGCACCTTCAGCTGCTGTTCCCCCCGAAATATCATCACGAGCTCATCGACTCCCACACCTCTTGAGCTTGTGGAGGCTTCCCACGCGAGTGAGACTGCTGGCAGGCACCGTTCCCATTGAAATGGCGCATGATGTTGGAGGTAAGATAGTTTTTTTTTAATTTTAAGTTCCTTTTTAATTAAACGAACACGAAGATATATAAAATATTTTTAAATAAAATAAAAAAAGAATTATTAATTTATATAATATAAGCATATATATTTAACATTTTAAAATGTTATTACAAACATTTTGTAAAGAAAAATACTTCTTTAGAAAACTTAATATTGATTATATCAGGATTTAAGCGAATTAGACGCGGACAGGTCAAATTTCTTTTATATAAAAAAAACTATATATATTGTAGATACATGAATAAGTACTATTATAAATATACGCTTTATGTTTTTGAATTAAACAATCCTGATAACAAAGATTCATCTTAGAAAAGATTGATATTTTCTCTTTTCCTTATCTGATAATGACGTACTGAAGAGGCGTAATCATTTTTTTTTGCAATGAAGTAACAAACCTCTGTGATATCATAATTGTAGTTTGTAATTTACCGATACAGACGATAAAATATCGATAATAATCTTTATTGCTCGCACAGCGTTGAGATGATCCTATAAATAAACTTGCATTACTAGACTTACAGACCAGTCTGACTTGTTTTATTTGTTAAATTAAGGCTTTTGTCATGCCCGTGCACTCAAATAAATCATCATTCTTATATAAAGCCTGCAACAATAAATACACATCAATTGTGACATAGTACATGTTCTTGAATAAACGTTTCTTCCTTTTATTTGCAGAGGACCTTTTGCTACGAGCGGCGATCACTGAACCTGTATTAGTGATGTGCACTCTCCCGGAATATAATTCCTCGCCGTCCAGTCCGAGCAAGCAAATGGATCCAAGATACCATGCAAAGGAGACTCTGCAGCTCCTTCCTTTAAACAGTAATATAAAGATTCGAAGAACTCAGCTTGGATTTGAAAGTGAAAAAAGGATGTTCCTCTCTGCGCGCCTCCAAAAAGCACTAACCTTCTGTCAACTGAATGTTGACAACTGGATCAGGCAGATCTCTTATGCAAACTCAACTGTTGTTAGCAAAGCAAAAACAGTTGGTGACCTCATTAAAGAAGACCACGAACCAGTGAAATTTGAAAAAGAAAAGAAATTTACTCTACAAGGCCTAAAAATAGACACGTCTAGGCTGTTTGGGAAAAGTGATAAAGTTTTAAAAGATATACCAGATGAAACTGAAGGTTCAATCATATTTTTAAGTAAAAATGAACTAGAGCATATGAACTATGATGTATACAGCGATGACGAAGGGAAAGACGATAAGAGTGAAGAAAAAGTTGAACCAGAGTTATTTTCTAATGATAAGATGCATGTATTCAGAGAAGATGCTGGACCTAAGAAAACTAAATGGTTCAAGAATCTTAAATTATTAAAAAGTACAGAAAAATTAGATGACAAAATTACAGCTATTGAAAATAATGAAAAATACAAGGACGTTAAGGATCCATTTGACCCTTTAGGAGAAAAACATAGTTCAATAGAACGCTATCAAGATATGGCTAAGTTAATTGAAGACAGATTTGGTGTTTTAAGAAAGAATGATGGAACTGCAGAGAAAAGCCATTCTTACAAAAGTCTAACGACTTCTTCCTCTGACATGGGTACAAGTCAATGTAGCTCTAATCATAAAAAACCAGTTCTTACTAAGTCAGTATCAGTGCAAACAGGTATGCCTGACAGCTCATACACAGAAGAAGAAGACAGCGGCATAAATATGAAACATGGCAGAAAAAATCTTAGTGTCGATCAAATTAATTATTGTGGCTCAATGGAAAGTGACTCAAGTTCTGGTAGAAAATTAAAATCCCTTGACGAAAATATGCTTAAAAAATCATCTGCTAGTAAATCTTCATCTAACCTTGAGCGGAGACAAAGAATACAACCAGATTTAATACCTGAAAAAGCTATGGTAAAATCAGAATCATATAATCAAATTCAAAGCTGCGAAGACATTAATATGTTTGGAGCTGGATCTCTATACAACGACAGTGATTTTGAAATTAATTATAAGCAGCACTCTTTCATTACTGAAAAACTATGTTCAGAATTCCACGTTAAAACGAAAAGAGTTCTCAGTAAATCCACTTCTAATTTACTGCATCCTAAAAAATCAAATGAGCAAAAAGAATCAAATAATAGTAATAGCATGCCAACAAAAACTGAACGCTCTAACGAAAGTGAAAAGTTGGTAAACTTTAGAAAAAAAATTGACAAGCCAAGAGCGCCTACGCCCAAATCGGAAATGGACGATGGTATCGCTGTAGACATATCTGAAGAACCACAGGGGCAGAAAAAACTTAGGCGATCCATATCCTCCATTCAAAAACGAAAGTTACCTGTGATCGAAGATCTGCCATATGGTCAAGTAGCCGATGCGGTACACATAGAGGAAGAGATATTAGATTCAGATTCTAGTACAGATAATATTTACGCTGAAATATGCGCTCCCAGCACAAAACCCAGTGACGAAGAAACCTATGACTACAATGTTGATGTTTTAGCAACGGACCCTGTGATATGCAATGTTAAAAAAGAAGTGAATGATCGTAATGATGAAAGGGCGAAACAATTGAATGGTAGTAAAGAGAATCCTTTTAGGCATATAGAAGTAGTAGTAATAGAGAGGGGTGACGCCGAATTAGATAATTCTAGCGTCATGTCGAGTGAGTTGGATGAAACAGGAAGTAAAAACGACGTCTCCATCATAGGTTCTTGGGAACGTGATGTTACTAAAACTGAACCAAAAAATCACGCTATTAGATTAGAGATAACAAGTAATATAGAAGATTATCCCATTGACAATCAAAATTTAGACAGCGAGGTTCATTTAAGTAAAGATAATTCGTTAAGTTTTAGTAATAGTATACATTTGAATGGTACATATCCCAACGAGGCCATCTACGATACTTTAAAGTAGGTTAATAATATAATGTAATGTATAGTACAGAAAAACTGAACAAACTATAGAAGCATTATTTTTTCGATTATTTTAAGGATGAAAATATTTGTATTCAAAAAATATTTCACAATAATTCAACGTTACCTTGATAATCGTAATTTTGGTGATTGACATTTGAACATGCAATTATAATTAAATAAAGAAGTATCTAATTAAAATATATATAATTTTTACTCTTTAAAATTATTTAATAGATTCTGCCTAGTTTCTTAGATACACAGTTCACATAAGTGTCATATTATGATCTTACATTTATAAAAAGGCGTCTCTGAAAATTTAAAGTTTATTGACATTGATTCATTGAATCTCCTTCACGTTAGTAAAAATTTATAGTTTATTTATAATTATAAATTGCACACCTGCACCAAAATTTCATACAATATATTTGTATATTTTTTAATTATATAACAGATATACTATGTTTATTAAAAATACATAAAGTGAAGCTGTTGAATATTATTGCAATCATTTTCATATTTTAAATCGGTGCTAATATTTGGTGCACAATGTTATATGTAAAGTAATTTAAATTTATTTAGCCTTATTTCACTTTTAAAAACTGGCCCCAAACATATATAATATTTGTTTTATTTTTTACTAGTGGTTTAATTTGGAATGCTACTATGTTATCTATTTATGTCTCATATAAATTATCAATTTAATTTATGCCATTGTAATAGCTGGCGTTTGGCAAAAATATTGATATAAAAAACATAAAAAAATATAATTTATAATCTGTATAAATTACTGTAATGGGCTATATTACTAAGTATCACATATCACATGACAATTATTATAGTTATCTTTGTAAATTGTTTGTACCATATAGTTCGATATATGATGTATTATAAATATTGATTTAAGTTTGACGCTCTTTAAAATGAAATGTAAAATGTGTTGTTTTAGAGCTTTCAACAAATAAAAGAATTATAAAAAAAAATCTTGAATTTTATTTTGTAACACCTATAATGAATAAAAATAAATAGTACTTAACAATCTACACCTTAAATGTTGGGTGAACACATTTCAACGATTAAATGTGCCACAACCTGTAAATAAAAAGACACCACCAAATATATACAATCAAATGACATGAACACTGGATTAGTATAATTTACTTAATTTAGGTTAGTTTACAGTTTAATTCCATTGTTTCTAATATATTTATAAATAAAATTACTAAGAAGGCTAAATACAAACATTAACAAACATTGAATACTGAAGGGACGGGGAACTTTACGTGAAAGGACATCGTATATAGACGAATTAAATTAGGACAGGAAAAAAGGTTATGGGAAGTTGAACATTCGTCCAGTCCACATCCGCACAGTCCTTGACCCTGATATTGGCTGATTTTGCACAGGTGTACACGCATGGCCAAGGCATAGACGACAGATATTCGATATAACTCTTCATTCAATATATTTTTGTGTAAAAAATCAAGGGTGCTTTGGTATATAAAGTTGGAGAACAAAACTTACCTTTCCCAGATTTCATTGATGTCCAATAAATATTCCACAACACATCCAATCGAATTTTTGCAAGAGACTACAAATCTTGAGCCGAATTTAATTTTCTTTAATTCCCGTAATTTCCGTTCGTCATTTCCCGTGATACCAGAAAAATAAGGAGCCCAAATTAATACGACAGATAAACTGTCTCTTTGATGGTATGACAACAAGGTTTTGTGGATCTTCACGACAATAGCATATCTTCTCTGCTATGAAAAAAATTCTCTTTAATAGATGCAGAAAACCGAGAGAGTCAGTAAAAATAAAAAGTCTGTCGATAGTCATGAAATCAGGAAAACAGGATTGCTTCTAAGTTAGCAACAACCTCATTTTTAAACATATATTGAGCGACTTTATTAAAGGCCCAAGATGTGATTATGAGAGGGAAGTAAACCAGGGTTTTAAATTAAAGGAATAAAGAGGATTAGTTGTAAAATACGCTATAGGATTAGGGAGTCTAGAAAATTTTAATAAACTATCGAGTACGTAGGACCAAACATTACCTGTTTGGTCTGTCAGAAAGAAGTTTAACATTTGGGATAACTGAGACAGTAAAGCATGTGAAGAAGTCTGTAAAAAATTGCAAGCAAAATGGTCTAATTTTGTCTGAATTTGCAAAGACGAATTTAATACAAGGATCAAGAACAAAAAGCCGAAATCAATGAGATAGCGGGTGTGTCCCCCACCACACGAAAGTGACATTAATGCTATTCGGGCGGTGCCACTTTCGCATTTCTTCGATATAAATTCAGCATGCGCAGATCGCGCATGTGGGGAACGGAAGTGGAACGGAGTGTCTTAACACTAGGTTCCCAAGTTGCCTGTGCCTACCCTGCCATGTGTGGGATACAGCGAGAAGCTGAGCAAATCTATTCAAACGTTTATCGAAATATATTCCTAAGAATTTAACTTTGCTTACCATAAAAATAGATTGATCCTTCCACGATTAAAAATGAAACTTAAGTATAAATCACTTTTTAGTAATATTCACCGCCTGCGAATTAGCTGGTGATAGGGATAAACCTCATGCCTCACATCCGCTGCTGATAGGGATAATCGGACAGCCATTGGTCAAGATAATGCAAAGTAGTATTAATTTGAAAAGAAATGTCCTCTACAGATTTTTAAGTACTGTAGAGAATGATGTCATCAGCACATTGGATATTCAGATCATCAGAGGACATGTGTGTATATGCTATATAGCTAAAGGTTGATTAATTTGAAAAGAAATGTCCTCCTATGATGACTGACCCTTGCGGAAGTCTCTTCGAAATGAGCCTGGGAGACAATGACGACGATGTCCTCTCAGACGTGTTGATTACAAGGTCGAATTTTCGACAGCAGTCATCTAAATTGTCGACGTATCTTTGCATATTCTCTATATTGTCAGCCATAAGGCAAACATCGTCTGCATAACGAATTTCCAATATAAAATTTCGATGGACTTTATGTTTTGCTCTCAAACGGGTAAGGTACAATCTTGTCCATGTGAACATTTAATGAAACACTATTATTGGTGTCCCTTCATAACCGCAGCAAAGTATATAGCAAATAGGGTTGAAGTCATTACAGAACCATTTTGGTTACATTAAACTGTTCAGTAAAGTCATTTGTGTGGCTTATATGAGCCATCATGCCTTCATGAAATTGACGCACTAAATTTGGGAACTTTACAGGACAACGATATTTGTCTAGTAGTGTCCAGAGGGCAGATCTTGGAACGTGATCAAAGGCCTTTTCCAAGTCCACAAAACACATGTTGAGGTAACAACTTCTTCGCTCAAGGGATTTTTCTTGTAATTATTTGATAACAAATATGACATCAACCGTGTCTCGATTCGGTCGGAAACCACACTGGGTACCGGAAAGGAAGCTTTCAGCTAACGTACACAGGCGCTTGTTGATGATATGAGCCAAGATCTCGCCAGCTACTGAGAGCTAGCAATTCCTCTAAATGACCTGCAATCTGATAGGTCTCTTTTGCCTTTGTATAGTTTAATAATAGTAGCATCCTTCCAGTTTTGTGGAACAAGCTCATCAGTCCAAATTTGTTGAATTAGGGCAAATAATCTAGATTTAATATTTGGTCATCCGTATTTGAAAACTTCTGAAGGAAGACTAGAACAAGGCTCTGCACCTGGTGACTAGCCGTTTTTCAAAAGATTTATACCGGAAATAAATTCTATAAATGGCGTTGGGCATCAACATATCTTCATTGAAATGCCCAAGCCCAACGGAGGACTTCTTCGAGATCAATCAGTCTCTTCAGTCAGATCAATCAGTCAAGACAAATCTCATCAACAGCAAAATGCTTAGCTGTGCAATTTAAACATGAAGATGAGTAATTTCTAATTTCACATGAATCTTCACTGTGGGGCTGTGTGCACCATAACATCTAGGTTATAATCTATTGGATTAACAGTTTTATTCATCAGAATTGCACTTTAACGTGATCAAAACGACAACAGTTCATACACTGTTGTGGGAAATTTATATGGAAATTTATAGCTGAACACTCCTTTCAGGCAACATTTGACCTCAGAAAATTACTACGGTTTGTATTGGAGTCCAGTTCTTACTTTTTTATTGTTTTTTTTTTAAGCTTCACGCTGTATCCCGCACGAGGCAGGGTAGGCAGAGGGAACCCGGGAACCTAGTGTTAAGACACTCTGTTCCACTTCCGTTCCCCATTTTCCGCCGAATTTGAGGCACTGCGTGTTGAGTGGCGTAACTAAACGCCGCGCTTTACCTTATTACCAGAGCGAAGAAATGAACATTAAATAGTTAAATTGAAAATATTGAGGCCTGTCGTGGCGCAGCGGCACAAGAGTGTGACTGTAACCGACTGGTTCTGGGTTCGATCCCCAGCCGAGAAGATGAAATATTTAATTTTTTCTTTCAGCTTCACGCTGTATCCCGCACTAGGCAGGGTAGGCAGAGGGAACTGATCTAAAACCTAGTGTTAAAACACTCACTCACGTAACTCACTTTCCGAAATTGAATTGCATTTGATGTATTGCGTATTAAGTGGCGGAATTCAAAGTCGTGTTTTGCCTTGTTGCTAGTTCGAAGAAATGAAAATATTTAACATTCAAATCGAAAATATTTCATTTCTTCGAGTGAGGATCGAATTCATAACAAGCAGCGTTAAAGTCACATACTTGTGCCGCTGGGTGCAGCGGTGATATAATCTATATTGATTGCAATGATATAATCTATATTGTGGCCGTTTGTGGTGACAAACGACCACAATATAGATTATATCATTGTTACCTATATGTATACATATTTATATAAATATATGTGTGAATTTTGTTTTATGATTTATTTCTTTTTTTTTCTCTTTCTTGCATTAATAGATTGTTTACCTCGCGACTCTCTCTTCCACTTTCATTGGTTGGCTGGAAGAGATTTCTTTTAGAGATAAGCCCGCCATTGTCAACTTACTTTAAATTATTATGTCCCTTTTGTTTTTTTTTTCATGCAATAAAGAATATATATTGTTTCAAGTAATCGTTTTTTAAACACAAAAAAACAAAACACAACTTGACAAATATACTGTATTTAATCAATTAATTTACAATTAAAATTATAAATAGTACCGACAAATAATTTCAAACAACTGGACAGAAACATATTCAACATTAAATATGACAGTCAACATAACTTTGCAAACACAAAATTATTAACTTGTGCGTTTAACTTAATTAAATAAAACAAAAATTGAGGAATGAAAATCAAATTTCTTGGTCAAAATGCACCTTAATAGTAAAGCTGGGACCACACTTGACAACCAAATATTATATATTAAAAACATATTTGAAATAGTTTATATATGTATAATAATAATAATAAAAAAAAGGATACTATAAAAATTCCCAAGTGTGTGCCGAGCCTATATTTATTTTACAATATACAAGAATATAGTACATACAAAGAGATTACCTGAGCTTAATCTAAACACAAATTGCATTTGCAGCTACAGGGAAATGGATGAACTTTATACAAATTAAATATATAATATATATTATATATATGTATATTTAATTCATACAAAGAAACAAAGATGTTATTTTTTTTTTATTAAATTGTGGCAAAAGTATTGAAATAATCAGTATTAAAATGTATTTTTCATTTTAAACAATTTACATATTAAAATTATAAAAAGCCCTTCTGAAAATTCATTAAAAAATATTTACATTTGGCAAATAGAAATATAAAATATATTAGAAGGGATATGTATTAGATATATGAGAGACAACAAATTAAAAGAAATATAAAGGAAGGATACTTCAGCCACAATTTTGTGATACTAAAATTATCAGTCGGGGATCACAGGTTAGGCTAACCTAATAGATTGTATGATTTGGAAGACGGCCGAGCCACAGACTACAAAAATGAAGAGAGCTAGTAACCATGGTGCAACTGGGTACTGATCGTCCTTTTCCTGTAAGTAAAGATATATTTATTATATTATTAATAATTTTCGTTACAACAATAAACAGAAATATCAAATAATAATAATCTATTTGAAAGTAACATAAATTGTTTAAATTTTCAACAAATTTATAGTAATATATATAATGCAATACATTCCGTATTAATTAATTATATTGGATGTACATTTTCTATGTTTTAAGCTGTTTTTTTTAGTTTTAATCTGGCTGGCTGAGGAATCCAGACCAACAAAAAAAAATATTAAATATTTTATTTCCTCAAATTAAGACACTCCTCAATTCTTGCCCTATTCGACACATTGTTTGCTGAATAACGGGATCAATGCCACATTTTACCTTAATCAGAGCAATGAAACGAATATTTCATTTGAAAATATTAAATATGTCATTTGAAAGTATGACATTTTTGATTTCTTCAAATGAGGATCAAACCTGTCAGATTTACAGCCACACACTTATGACCTTAGGTATTAACAAAATTAATATATGAGAGCATAATTATATAATCATGGTATTAGTTATAATGTTTCCAGAAATATAATTTAGCTTAACTTAAGTTTTTATTTGTATATTCTAATGGTTGTTAGTTACTTAATCACCTATGAGCAGTAGAACAGATTTAATTGAAAAAACTAAAATAATAGCCAATTTAATGTATACTATATAAATGTTGATGATATTGGCATAGTCTTGGTCCAACTTTATGCTGTATTCTACACATGCAAAGGCAACTTTACAACCAAGTATGAAGTGTAAAAGTTAGAAAATGATTATTATATATTTTGTTCCTTTTTTGAGTTCAATTTTAATGTGAATATAGAAAAATTCCATAGAATTGGCATGTTCATCTAATGAAATTCTAAATACTAACTTCTATAACAAAAGCAATTCTAAGAAAAATCACATAAATTCGGCTCGACTGTTTGAGGTGTGAAATAAAAAGAGAAAGTTGCTAAAAAGTCATCACACAATATAATAAGGATTAAAAAGATTTTCAATCAATATGCCATAAGTATTGATATTGTTGCAGTTTCACAATTGTTTTCGTAAAACCATGCTTGCCGTCTACTAGGTTAAGACGGAAATCAGATTTTTAAAAATATCTTATTTATGACATTGTTTAATACTGAATATATAAACAAAAAATATTTTATTGAAATTTAAATTTCTAATCATCATATTTTAAGTATAATAATCATTTCTTAAAGATAATGAACACAAAATAATTCATAACAAGAACTGATTAGTGATAGTACAATATCAATAATTAATTAGTCCAAATAGTGAAAGATTATAGAATATTTAAGGATTAAATTGGTTAGAATATGTTTTATTCAATCTTAAATATTTGTTAATAAAATTTAAAAATTATGATTTATTATGGTGGGCTACAATTTGACTGTAAAAGTGAAGGAAGAATATATAAAAATATATATTTTTTTACTTAAATTACAAAACATAAAAATTTTAAGTAGCAGGTTGTTTTAGTGATTTTCTTTATGTTTATAAAATGTTTTTAATATTAATATTTTTCTTTCCCAAGTGTGGAACAACACTTTTAATATTATTTTCTCTTTGTCAAGATAGCACAGTGTTGATTTCCGCCACACAATATCTTCAAAAATTAGAATCAGAAAACAAGCTGTTGTAACTAAGTTTATTTTGCTCACCCTGCTACATGAAAGAAGAGAAAAATTAAAATACCTTAGTGGATTTAGGAACATTCCCCCTCATGGTAATGTTTTTGCTTGCAATTTCATTTGCAATACGCATTCTCTGTTTGGGCGCCATTCTTCTTGTAAAAACAGTGATATTTGTCCTGGAATCAGAGAGTTAAAAATTTATTACAATATTTTTTTATATGTGCTATATACAGATACCCTAATTCTTATGTAATGTTTTAAATTCTTTACAGATTAGAGTAGATGAAAATAATTTATTCCTTAGGGACTGAAGTAGGAATAAAATTACAATAATTGTATGAGCGCAAGCTTCCAGTCAAAAGCTGTGCTGCTATGCCACATCACCCTCCTTATTTACTTGTACATAAGAATGTAAACAGAAATAAATATAAAATGATTATAATTAACAATATTAAATAAAAAAAAAACTACCTCATATTATAGTTCCTAATAGAAAGCATGAAAATTGCAATGCATGTTATAGGAAAGTGAAAGCAAAATTAAGATATATTTTTTTTAACATATATGTTTATTTGAAAATACTAAAATTTGAAAATAGCAAAGCACAAATTGCAGCTTGTGGAAACCATTTAAGTTTTAGTTTTTGATTATTTTTTTTATTAGATTTACCATAAAAAAAGTTTTACTTAGTCTTGAATAACTATTTTAGCAAAAAATATTTACAATTCATATAAATTACTTAAAATATTACATTTTGCAGTAAGCTTTAGGTGTCCATATGGTAATTAGAAAACAAATATTTGTTGCTCAATCACATTCAATTATATACATCAACTATGTAAATTATAATAATAAGGACCACATTTTATATTTTTTATAATAAATAGATAATTTTGAGAGCTATAAGATATACAAGAACTGTTCAGGCAGAAAATTTTGCTTAAAAACAATACAAAAAAAAACTGGAAAAAAACTTGGGACAGCTGTTTGGTTTATAAAATAGAAAGTAGCCTAGACCAAAAACATATTGAAAACGAAAGTTTGGGTAGCTAGGATATTGTACCGATAATATATAATTTAACGCTAAGTTAACTACCACTGATTAACGAGAAATCGTTCTAGATTTTCCATAACGTAAATATTATATCTTGAATTGGATATACTTGATAACTTAAATTTAAATAATTGATACATTTATTAAGCACTAAGAAAACTTATTCTAAGTAAATAATAAATAGAAAATACTCACAATAATCTTAAAATTAAAGGCTTTTAAGCCAAACACGCACAAGCTATCTTGACACGTATGTAAAAGTGAAACAATTTGCCGAAGCGAGTTTATTAAACGTCAACACGTCGCGTTTGTACGTCACTTGACGAAATTCCTTGTATTGTTTGCGCATGCGCGAGGTGACACGCGTCAGTTTTGTGTTGCCATTGTTTGAAATTTATTTTTGTAATTAATTTATTTACTCATAGTTAACAATAACTATAAATAAATAAATAAATATGCTTAATTTAATGTATGAAATACTCATCTTAAATTTAACATTGCGTTGGTAATAATATTAGTTGATAAAAATTGTGATGCTATGCAGCCCCATCTAGTGAACAGGGTATATATTATTTGGTAAGGTAAAGCTAAGATTACATGTCTTTATTATAGTATTGAGCCTGAGCTTTGCCCTAATAGATGGAACTAACACCTTTAATTTATGTTAGCCACTAGATCACGCGAAATAATTATTTCAAAATCACATTTGTTTTGAGGCCCGTCGATTGCAGAAGTTACAAACGTGCTACTGTAAACGCTACAGCTTGTAAGTTTTCATCTCTACTCGTAATTAAATACCTATTTAATATTTTCTTCGCTCTATGACAAGACAAAAGCGCGGCGTTGAGTTCCGCCATAAATAGGTTGATACATAATAAGTACATATTTAATGTTGAGTCATGTTTATTCTGTACTTACCTAGTAACTAAATTGAGTTATGAATTGCCCTCTATTAATTGTAAAGGACAATTAAAGTACTTATGCGCGTAACTATTAAGTCATTAAGATTAATGAACAGTCTATTGACGTCTCAAGTAAGTAGGTACCTATTTTCAACACAAACGGACAAGTCAGCTTTTTCTGTACATGAAAGATTATGGCAAAATAAAAATAATTTATAAGTAGATACTATAAGTGCCTATATTAATCACCATTACCTGTTTGTACTTAAAAAAGAACTGTAATAATATTAATTTTTAACCTACTCAGCTTCACGCTGAATCCCGCACATGGCAGGGTAGGCAGAGGGAACTTGGGAACCTAGTGTTCCACTCCGTTCCACTTTCCGCCGAATTTTGAGGCATAGCGTGTTGAGTGGTGGAACTCAACGCCGCATTTTACCTTGTAGGTACCAGAGCGAAGAAACGAAAACATTAAATTTAATTTAAAAATATTAAATATTACATTTCCTCGAGTCGGATCGAACCCACATCCCATCGGTTACATACGTTTGTGCCGCTGCGCCACGACAGGCCTCATTTTTAACCTAATTCTTATAAAAATGGTAAGTTATCGTAATAGAAATCCATGTAGGTATTGTGCCTAGCTAATAAATATTTCTTGTTTTTAAAATAACTATATTTCAGTTGTACCCTAATGATTCATTTAAATTAAGTTAACTGTTCTCTTCTCAACTAGGTAGGTATCTACAGATTATTGTAAAGAATGAAATGCTTTTTATTTCTACTATTTGTTTGTTTAGCCTTTTTTTGACGTACTAAGTACCTATCTAAATATTAAAAAATAAAATAAAGTAAGTATAGACATATTATTGCGATTGACTTTTTTCTAAGTAGCACCTACGTATTTACTTAGAAAAAATGTTTTGAGAATTAGTCTTAACATAAATTAGGTGAATCAGGAACCTTTACAATGTAATAATACTTACTTACAGGTAAGTCATATAGTTATAAGTAGGAAAGAAGTATCTAAGTAGATCAGTACTACTCACCTAAATGTTTATTCTCAGAAGCAGATGCGATTAAAAAGGAAATATGTACCTACATATATAAGTACCTTACCGCTTACAAATCTTTGTACCTACTCCTATCATTGTTAAACATACCATAGCACGTAGGTAGGTGTATACGCTATGATTGTACAGTCAAATGAAAGGAATATTTACTTTTTAATTTGTTGTTTGTTTTCATTTGAAGATTATAGATGTTTCTTTTATTTTTTCGTTGGTATATAATTTTATACACAAATGATTCTAGTAAATAATGGATATAGGTATTTTTTAATTATGTAATTACTTTAAATGCTTATTGTTAAGAATGGAAGACCTAACCAATGATCTGAGATTCTCTTTTGCTACATACATACATACCTACATAGGTAAATATCGATTAAGTGATATATATTACCAACTTTTGTTATTTAATATTTTATCATTTGATATTTTATATATTCAAAATTTGGTATTTCATCATCTTTTTTAAACCTTTATACATTTTATTAGAAATCACAAGACTAAGACGTAATTTTGATAAGTCAATAGAACACGTCAAACATAAAAGTACTTGCTCCTTAAACAGAAAGAGATAGACATATATTATGTTGTGGAAAACGAAAAAGACAGATGTATATAGGATGTAAGGACATGATAGGTGTCAGGAAAGTGACCAATCAGAATGATTCATTATCCTGTGAGGGAGATCCTTGTTCTGTGATTGGTGGGAATAGACAACGACGGCCACGCCCCTTATAAGTCATTTGAATTCGAATATCGAAGGGAGAAGGTTATAAGTAACCGTGATAGATATGTGTATAGATGTATCTTGATACTTATTTTATGGCTTGCAGTTTTGTTTGTTTGTTTCTTTAAAAAGTAAACGTTTACTGATTTTGATATCTATGGGTAGAGTGCTACTTATTACTACCTAATTCAAATTTAAATTTCTATTTATTTTCAGTTCCACTTACTCAGCTTCACGCTGTATCCCGCTCATAGCAGGGTAGGCAGAGGGAACCTAGTGGTAAGACACTCCGTTCCACTTCCGTTCCCCACTTTCCGCCGAATTTGAGGCATTGCGTGTTGAGTGGCGAAACTCAACGCTGCGTTTTGCCTTGTACCAGCGCGAAGAAATGAAAACATTAAATATTTAAATTGAAAATATGAAATATTTCATTTCCTCGAGTGGGGATCGAACCCACAACCTGTCGGTTACACTCACACGCTTGTGCCGCTGGGCCACGACAGGCCTCTTCAGTTCCACTTAATTAAATAATATAAATTTTAAACTGTACCTAACGGTCAAAAAACCTTAACAAATTTCTTTACAGATAATTGTACATTTTTTGTTAAATAATAAATCTTTACCTACTATAGAAATACTTATTATTTATTTAGGAAACGTATAAAAAAATTAACGTAGCAGGATCTATACCTGTTACTCTTGGAAACTGTCCAAGTACCTACAAGAGGCACGGGTTCATATCTCGTTTTGTTAATTTTTTTCTAAATTAGCCTCTTTCTTTCGTAAATCAGGATTAAAACGTTAAAAACAATAAAAATAGTCAAATGCCTACTAAAGAATTATTTTATTCATTCCCTCGAGTGGGGATCGAACCCACAACCGGTAAAATCACACGCTTGTGCCGCTGCACCACGACAGGCTTTGTCCTTATCAGATAAGTATTATTAACATTCTGAAATCTCGCATACCTATTCACGCTTAATACAAGTCTATAGATACAAGCACACTAATAGCATGTGTGAAGACGTCCACCATAATGGCAGAGAAAGAGAGAGAAGAAGTAGAAGTTAAGAGATCGTAGCGTTTGGTGCTCCGTTTCCCCTGATTATCCCGCTAAGGACAAAATGTGAAGCTAAGCTAAAAGCGTGTACAAATCAATAGTACCCAGTTAAAAACGCTTTTAATACGTCAAGCTGAAAAATATCTTTACAATATTTTTTTTCAGCTTCACGGCATAAACGGCATAAGCAGGCAACTTGGGAACCTAGTGTTAAGACACTCCGTTTCGTTCCCTCACTTTCCGCCGAATTTGTGGCATTTCATACAGGGTGGCGGACAAACCAGACCCAGTAAATGAAAACATTCGAAATTTTAATATTTTTTATTTCCTCGAGTGGGGCTCGAACCCACAACTTGCCGGTTTTGCAATCATACGCTTGTGCACTACTTCCAATAATTGTATCCTTATGAAACTTGGTAGTTATAAATTCATGGTGTCAACGAGCTGGTGTGATGATGGAGCCAGGACGTACATCGTGGAACTCTTCAGAGGTCACTAGTCAAGCGTTCGAGTTAAGGCTCATACAATTTATAGGCCCAAGTATATAGGTATTGTACCCACTTGTATGACTTGTTGTGAAAAGTGTAAAAACTTAACGTAACGCGTAACGTTGAAAAGTGAAAAAAACATGGTAGGTATAGAAAAGTGAAAAAAAAAAAATACTAGGTATACCTACCTATGCGATCCCCAAATCAACCCAACTACTCACTCACACGCAATGCATAAAATCAGCCAAAAGTGGGGAAAGGAACAGAGTGTCTTAACACTAGGTTCCCAAGATATTCAGCCTATCCTGTCGTGTGCGGGAGGCATCCTGTCGTGGGCGTCAAGTTGAAGAAAAATTAAAAAAACCGCAACAAACAATAAAACAAATATTCATTTTGTTAGCAAAAAGAGCAACCCTCATCCCCTATTCACGTAATACGCCAGGATGTGTATACGTAACACGATATTTTATTACAGCACTATTGCGTAAGTAACTGCTGACTGTTCACTTTCGGTTGCACCTTGCTGGGGTATGGATGTAATGGGAAATTACTCGCCTTTGTTATCATTTTTGTACATTTTTACTACGTTTTTATATATTTTCGAAGTTTTCTCTAGCTTCACGCTGTGTCCCGCAGAGGGAACTTTGGAACCTGATGTTAAAACCCATCCGTTCCTATTAAAACACTTCCGTTTTCTTGGTTGTTAAGTAGCGAAACTTAACTCCGTGCTTTACCTCATTACCAGAACCTTACCGCTTTGGAAGAAAGAAGATACTTCACAAAGCAGCACGCCACGAAATTTAATGTCATTCTCTCTACACTACTGAATAATAATAAATAAAATTTATGCTATTGTGTCTATGTACTAAGTATCTATCTTTATACCTATGGAACTACGGACAAACTAAAATTCTATATTAGTAAATAAACAAGTATAGATATCGTGCATTTAATGTAAGCGCAATAATTACCCTTAGCTCAGGAACATTCACAGCTATCACAATGGGCCAGGATGCGCTCTCGAAATACGATATTTTATTAGAGCATTGTTTAAACAATTGCGTAAGTGACTGTACTGTTCTGTCTGCACCTTGCGTGGATGGTTTTATGCTGTTTCGTTATTTGTTTTATATTTTTAGCCAAAAATATAGATATTAAAAAAAAAAAAGATTTATTTCTGTGTTTTAAAAGACATTGTTGGACGTGAAAGGAAGGTCCTTGCTTGATACGTTTTTTTAAGTTATACTTCGTACGTCGTATAGGTATATCAGGGAAGGCAAAGGGAACCTATTGAAAAAAACCTGTTGCCCATCTTTCAATGAATGTTAGAGATCTGTCTTTCTCTTCCTTTCTTGTGACCAGAGTGAGAATTAAAAATAATTCACTCTCTCGAGAAAGAATCAAACCATTGTATGAAGAATAATTTCAATATATCTTAGATTAATATGTTTTAGAAATGACAACCATAGCTTTTTGACGACGCGTACAAGTAGGTATTATACAAATTTTATTGTTTTAAATCACGTTCGTATAGAACATAATCTTTTGATATGTTTTATATCTTTAAAGTTTTATTACACACCTATAATACTAATATTTTTTTGAATAGATACAAAATTTATTGCATACCATGTTTTGGATCTGATCTTTATAGAAGAGACTTTTAATTCTTTAATATAAAATACAAAATTGCAAATATCGGCATAAGACCGTCCAATTCAGTATTGAGCGGCATACGTTTCGCGTTAGGGGAGGTGGGGTATATCGGGTTACGCCTGTCGGCCCCGGTTTGTATAATTTTAGATTCACGCTGAAACGGGGGATGGTTTGGACGCTAAGTATCCTTCTTATATCTATTTAAATGTATAAATATGTATATATGTAATGCTCCTAAAATTAACGAAATAATTTTAATTTTATTTTCTAATTTAAAATATTCAAAAAGACAGTTCTGTTGAGAAAAGTCAGCAACAAACTTTTATTTTAGTTTTACACAGCGGCAGGGTAGGCTGATGGAGCTTGGGAACCTAGTGCTAAAACACGCCGTTCCGTTCCCCACTCTCCGCCGAATTTAAAGCATTGCGTGTTAAGTGACGAAACTCAACGTTGTACCTACTTTGTCCTGTTACCAGAGCAAAGAAATAAAATATTAAACATTTTATTTGAAAATATTTAATATTTCATTCGAAAATATTTAATATTTCACTTCATCAAGCCGGTATTGAACCCAAGACCTTTCTTTTGTTTGTCAACCTGCCGTAAGATTCAATTGATATTAATTTCATACATTTTTATCCTGTACCTAATTAAGAAAAGAATGTAGGTGTTATTTGTCAGTTTTAGTGTAAAGATACTAAATTTTATTTTGTCAGGTGGGAGGCGTGACAGGGTAGGCAGAAGGAACTTGGAAACCTAGTATTAAGACACTCCTTTCTGTTGCCTACATTTCTCCGAATTTAATGGATTGCGTGACCGTGTTCGCGTTCATTTCCGCCACTCAAGCGGAACTCAACGCCGCGCGTTGCCTTGTACCAAAGCGAAAAAATAATTGACAAAGATAGAATACTAACATATTACATAACTAGAGTAGATGTTACAAATGTTATATGTTCCCAAAAAGGTAACCTTACAATGTTTTATTTCACAGACTAAAAAAAACATATACCTATACCTATATATATAAAAAAAAGAAATGATCGACATCCAAAGATTACGGCCCACACGGATTTCACACATCGCTTGTTAATAATATACCATTAAATTGGATTTCGGTTAATTTTTCATACGTGTGGTCGACGCTACTTGCATTACGTCGAACCTCTTCACAACTCAAGTCACGCAGAATAAAAAAAGAAAAAAAAAAAACTCTATTTTCGCGCGCATTTTATAGATTTTTAAACAATTTTAACCTAATTATAAGTAAGTATCAAATTTTGAGCGTGGTAGGTAAACTGTTTTTCTTTATATAAGTATATACTGGAAAATAAGAGGCAGACGAAGATAGTGTGTAAGTAGGCCATGTATTTTGTTCTAACGTTTTCCTGATACCTTTTTAATAGGTACTAATAATATTTAGACGGAGGAATCCATATTATATTGTTATTATCAGGCCGAAAGAACAATGATTTTACAGGTAAATTTCACGCTGCACAGGGTAGGTACATGGAACTTGGGAACCTAGTATTGAGATACGTTTCGTTCCCCTACTTTCCGCTAAATTTGAGGCATTGCGTGTTGAGTGGCGGAATTCAACGCCGCGTTGTCTTCAAATAAATGAAGTCTATAACCATGGCGTATACTCTACTTTAATATTATATCACGTTTATTCAGTCAGATAATACCATCTGAACCACTCTAATTTATTATTATTATGGCAATAATTTTGTTAAGTATATTTCTTTTATGCCTTATTCTTTTTCCATCATCAGTTCAGCTAGATATGTACAAAGGGTTACAATGGAGTTTTAATTAAAATTTTAATGTCTTGTATTTTATGTAAAATAATAATTAATCAACTTCACGCTGTATCCCGCACGAGACAGGGTAGGCAGAGGGAACCCAGGAACCTAGTGTTAAAACACTCCGTTCTACTTCCGTTCCCCACTTTCCGCCGAATTTGAGGCATTGCGTGTTGATTGGCGGAACTCAACGCCGCGCCTTTGCCTTATTACCAGAGCGAAGAAATGAAACATTAAATATTTAAATTGAAAATATTAAATATTTCATTTCCTCGACTGGGGATTGAACCCAGAACCTGTCGGTTAAAGTCTCATGCTTGTGCCGCTGCGCCACGACAGGCCTAAAATAATAATTAAGTATAAAAAGCAAATAGGGCACCAAAATAATAGAAAATTATTTGTATACATTTAATCGTAAATCTCCATTAAGTTAAAGATGCGCAAAACCTGTCATTCGAAGCTAATACGTATATACATACGTATAACGAAAGTAAACTTATTTAAGCTCTACAATGGAATAGCGACGCTTCGGCGCCAAACGTCCGTCTGTGGATAATCCCTATAGAATTTGCTTAGTTTTTGTTTATTTTCGCAAATGTTCACGCACATTTGCACGTTTTACTTTAATTCTTGATAACGTTTTGAGATAAACAGATTACTTATTTGTACTTTGTTCTAGAGTGTAGTTTGTTTTTTCTAATATTGGTCAATGTATGTCTCCAGACACCGAAAGTTTTTAAATACAAATTAAAAAGATTATCTTTTTGTAAAGGGGCAAGTGGATCACGTCGGTATTTAAAAGAGAAAATCGGCACGCTACGTTATAAAATGCAAAACGTAGTAATAATAGAATATTATTTAAAATGTAACAATTACATAATAAAATTATCTCTTTGTCATTTAAAGATGACATTCTACATTAGAGACTAAGATAGGCTAATGTTGTAACAATTTGTTTGGATATTGGAACATTTTCTTTTTAATATTAATTTCTATTTTACTACATTTACGTTACGAAATTTGAGGTATAATATTTGAACCCTATACCTGCCTAACTCTGACAGTTTGGGATTCAATCCCGGGACTCGAGGCAAGGAAATATTTTATATATTTAAATTAAATATTTAATCTTTTTATTTCTTCTCTCTGTTAACAAGGCAAAGCGCATGGGAAAATTAACTATAACACGTATAACATTTCAACCGTGTTTTTCTCTAGTTATGAATTTCGAGTTTTTCTCGATCAAAAATTCAGTATTCCACTTTAAGTCGACTAAAAGAGACACTGTCTAAGAAAACTTAACCAATCAGCTAGAGAAAAGACGACAATCTTTTTTTAGTACTACATAAACTATTGTATCCTCTTGTCCTTATAAGATTATTGATAACATTGTGGCATACACAAAGCTCGGGTATTTTTAAAGAGCTTTTTCGCTCGCGCGCTTTTATTCACTTATAGGTACTTAGATGAGTATCAAATTGAAATAAAAAGCTAATATTCTTTTGTAGGGTCACCAATATGAGGTTAATATGGATAATAGAATAGTATGTTTTGTTATTCACATAGATACAAATAAAATTTTACTATTACTTACAAATAAAATTTAATTATTTATTGATTTTATTTCTATACTCTGGTAACAAGACAAAGTACGTAATTGGGTTACGCCACTCAACACGCAAGCGGTAAGTGGAAACAGAATGGAATTCTCATTTTTTTCTGACTACCTTATCATGGGATACAACGTGAAGCTGATAAAAATTAAGCTATAGTAGAGCAAGTGGGTTTACATCATATAATTCCGCCATTCAACATCTATGTCTCAAAAATTCGACAGAAGTCAGAGAGAACAGAGAGTCGTTGTATAAAGTTGCCTATACATATGCGGAATACAGCGTAAAGGTAAAAATGATATGAAGTTGCTATGTCCATATTAAACATAACTTAACTTAGCTTCACACTTTATCCCTAGCGGGGTAGGCAGAGAGAGCGGAGCGCCAAACGCTACGGTCTCGGCATACCTCTTTCGCCTCGTCCACTGTCATCAACCTCTTCATGCATGCCCTCCTCATGCTTTTTACGTGACCTTCCTGCAGTATCGTCGATACTGTGTTTTCGAAGGTCAACCGTCAAATTACATATTAAACATAAGTTTTAAATATATAAAAAAACAAGGTAGATTATTTTCTATAATCTGTAATAACTGTCATTATTTCATACAGATACCTACATGTTTACACCGCGTTAATTAAATAAAGCTTTTATATACGATGTCAATGTACTACTAATCAAGTTAGTCGTCTATTATATTAACTTATGTAATATTGACGCTATGGTTGCGCAGTTGTAAAACGTCTCACTTTAATGATAGAGGGTTCGGTTCTCGTTTCGGGTAACGTTATTTTAATTTGAAATCCGGTGCGCTTATCTAGTGAATCTGGGTATTAATATCAAGATTTCTATATTGGTTGATTTCTTAAAATCTTATAAATACATAACTATTTTTTTACTTCAAATTTACGACACAGATGCTGAGACTATTCAGTAATCTTATCATCTATCTTAGTTATTTTTTTTCTTTATATAATTGTTAACTTAAATTTATTTTGTAATGGCAATGTTAAGTGAATGTTTTTGGAGACCATCAGGCTATATTTTCGTAATTTTTGATGAGATTAAGTGTCGAGTGGTAGAAAATCTTGCAGAGAGAAGTCTTACATATAAAATATGTAATTAAGTTTGTCCGTTTTTACCTTCGTACTTTATATAAATGTAAAAGTATTAATTTAAAGATATGCTTACCGTTGACCTTCAAGCTTTTTTGATTGTCGTAGGTAATAAAAATCTTAAAATGTAATGTTATGTTAAATACATAACTATTGTTTTTTTTTGTTGCACGATATATTTTGCACATGGCGGGGTAATTACGCCGTTCCATTTCCCATTTTCCGAGAAAATTTGAGACATTTCGTATTGAATGGCAAAACTCAACGTCGCGCTTTGCCTTATTATCAGAGCGAAGAAAATGATAATATTAAATATTTCTTTTCTCGAGTAGGGATCGAATCCACAACCTGTAGCTTTTAGAGTCGCACGCTTTAAACTAATAAAAATTGCGTTATTTCTACAAAATATGATTGGCTAACAAAAAACTATTCATCATTAATTATAATATCCCAGCCAAATTAAAATACGTCGCCAGTTCACCGTGGTTGAAACCAAAATTATTTTTTGCTTAAAAGTGAAAGCTCGATTTCGGACAGAGCTTTTGCAAACAATGCGGAACGAAGGCGCCACTGGCAAATAAATAACCTTCCTTGGTACCTTACTCTTGCCTCCTTATCCTAAAATAATAGAAAACGTCACCCGAAGAGAAAAGAGATGACAGATGACGTTTTCTTGGCCATCGTTGCGTATCGGCATAGCGCGTGACTATAAACACGATGGTTCTGAGTTTGATTCTTTTCCTTGCTCTGGTTACAAGGCAAAGATTTGTTAGTCCAGTGCTCTCAATACGCAATGTCGAGAAGATCGGGCCGATCGGGAGAAGGAATTGTCTTGACAACTAGTTCTCTCCGCCTACCCTGAAGTGTAGCTGACATACTATTTCATATGAATATCGTGTTTAAATAGACATTAAAAGAAATATTAAATATCATATAAGTATTGCGTAACATTATTTTTATTTATTTTAGTGTGATTTCAAATTATTCACCTCAGTATTTTTTTTATTTCTTTGTATTTTTTCAATAAAATAGATCAATTCTTTGGGTTTTTTTTAACGAGGCCCGTCGTGGCGTAGCGGCGAAAGCCTCATTAAAAGATGTAAATTTAAAGAATTGAAGTACTGTACGTATGAGTGTAACATCAATAAGTTGTGGGTTCGATCTTCAGTCGAAGAAATTAAATATTTAATATGGTACAAGGCAAAGGCGTTGAGTTCAGCTACTCAACACTCAATGTCTCAAATTTGATGGAAAGTGGGAAACCAAACGGAGTGTCTTAACAATAGGTTCCCAAGGTCCCCTTTCAGGTGCGGGGTATAGTGTCATACAAAAAAAAATCTTTAACGAATTTTAAAATAGGTAGGTAGATATCGTCGTAAACTTCAGTAAATTTCTCAGATTTAGGTATATTTTAAGCTGGGTCACATTAGCAGGAAAGCATGATTTAATCTAATGCAAATGATTTCTTCAGCTGAGCGGCGGAAGTGGTGACTCTGGGTGGAACTCAACGCCGTAAATCAAACATGATTTTTTTTTATAAAAAATATATAAGATCATATAAAAATTAAGCAGTAAAAGTCTACATATTTAAACTTTTATCAAAGGTGAAATTCTAAATCATAATAAAGATGTTGACGCAAAAGTAGGCGCCGGCCGCAATACTTACGTTATTACCGATTTTAATGGTCAACTTAACATTTTGTATATCCTAGCATTTCTTTTAAAATACAATTGCGTATTTGGTTTCGTTACAAATTATAATGGTTTTTGTCAGTATTGGACGAAATTTGCACTTTGTTTGTACGCAAAAAGCATTATAGAGTTCTTGAGTATCACTTTTACTTAGTCAAGAGGCTACGGTCGGGTAGAGATGTAGAAAAGTGTCTTATTGTTCGTTTGTATGTACCTTTGTGTTATAGGCAATTTGGAACTTGAGGATTTATATTGTAAAGTTATACGGGTGACAGTTTTTTTTTTTTTTTGTAAAAGGACTGAATACGCGTAAGGACTCCATTTAAACGTTTACGCACAGTATTAAGTACTGCTTTGTAACACACACGAAAATCTTGAAACCGGGCAAGCATCACATATTGACTACTAATATCTACACTGTAAAAGTAAACAGAGTCAAGATTACAAGTGTCGAGTGAAGGAAAAATATAGTAAAATGATTAAACAAAAGAAATATTTTGTATATCTTAATAGTTTTCAAATTATTCTTATACTAACCAGCTGCGCCATTATATTGCTTTTAGTGTCTCGAAATTAATAATATGTAGATTGACTCTGCACCATTAAAGCGATAATATATAGATATCTTAAATATATTCACATTTTTAGAACACAAGGACCTTTTTTAACGACGCAACATGAATTGCATAGAATCAGGTTTTTGGTAAGCGACTATAAAAAACTTCATGGAATCTCAAAAAAACAATATCAATTAGGCTCGATAATCATGCGGGGTACCCGTATCTTTTTTAATGGCATAAAATTCCAAAAACCTTTATATTTATACATACAATATATATGTATAATACAAGCAATATATAGCTTATGAATGTATGTTAGTGTAATATTATTGTTTGCTATTTAAACTTACAGTTAGCAGGATAGGCAAAGAGGAAACTGCTTTCAGTCTAATTGGTAAATAGCGGTGTTTAACACAGTGCTTTGTTTAATAGAGCGCAGAGATGCAGGTATAAATATTTATATATTTTCGTGAATTACAGATACTGTCCACAACTGTCGCATTTACCGTAATACGCCAAGAGACCCTCAATATTAAAATAGAGGGTAATGTTTTAGTCGAGTGCCTAAGTGATATCATTAGTTTTTTATCAACGCTGAATTCGAACATGCACCTATTGTTACATAATTTCTTCTTTATATATTATTTCTAATTTCTTCATTATATCACATAAGATACTACTTTTAATAAGATATTTGATATTTTTTTGGAAACACGGCGTTTCGAACGCTTTGCAGTAGTCCGTGGTCACGGGTTAGACTATTTTTGTTTACACGCTTACACACGCATATTTATTCCATTTCGTTGACACAAAGAATGCGTATTATAATGTAATAATTTGTATCATAAAAGTATACTGTCTACTGTAATGTCAGGTTGGCTCTTTTGATAAAGCTTCAGACTATTAACTGCATTTAGAAGGATAGGCAAAGGGATTTTATATTACTTGGAAACATTCTCATTTTCTGTCTAATTTATAATTTTCGTAACATTTTAAGTTGAATGGCGGAACTCAACACCGCGCATTAACCTCTTCCCAGAGAGAAGAAACGAAAATAATTTAATTTCTCGAGTTAGAATCAAACCTAGAACCGTCGCATTTACAGTCAGATATCAACAAATATAACATATTTTATCATATCAAATGTTTTGTTTGATTAACAAAGAACCCCAAGGAAAACATATTTTAAGCTTTTAATTTACACCACAACAAGGCCTGCGGGGTTTCACTGTCGGTGTACATTTTTCAATGTTCCCTGAAGGGTTACGAAGCCTCACAAATTAGTGGCTTTGCTTAAGTTAAAAAGTTAAGGCAGTCTGTTTTACGGCTTCCAGCGGAGTTTTACAGGGAAGGAAGTATAAATAAACGGTAATGTTTGTTTACTTTATGTACCTATTTAAGTTGTTCTTTTTTTTATTGCCTGCCTGTTTGGGGGGAAAATGTGGAAAGTTTTTGTAATTCAATAATAATTCTTTTGAACTTACTGCGAAAATAAAACCTGAACCAGAATAATATTCTTTTTTTTTTCAACTTCACGATTTATCTCGCACATAGCTTGGCATAGCAAGGAACTTTCTCTTTCTCTTTTACTGCCCAATGGCGGGGACCATTATGGAAGACGATCTTTGATGATGTTAATTCATTTTACAGATGCGGGAGCTGTAAGGCTCACTCACCGCATGCTAGCGACTCACCTCTCTGAGGACGCCAGAGACGCCAATTTCCAGTTGGCACTGGAGTTGTATAAGGCGCACTCACTTCCTAGACGCGGCACCCTAGACAAACAACCAGACCCGTAGTTCCATCTCTGGTCTGTCCCCGGGTTTCTAAGCAGCCAGGACCCGTGTTGCTCAGATATCTCTGAGGATGCTTGATGATGGATGATTTTATCCCAGAAAACGTCCGAGAATTTTCTATTTCACAATTTAAAAAAGTTGTGAAAAGACGTTTGTGTGTTAAAGGTTATTACCAAATTAACGATTTCATAAATGATAACACGCCTTGGGAATAAAATGCTCGCTCCAGGCTATTTCAAATGTATCATTGTCACAATTGATTATAGGATGTAAAATTTGATTAAAAAAAAAACACATGTCCCGCTGAGTTTCTTTCGCCGGTTCTTCTCAGGTCTGAGGCAGTAACTTTAGTGAACTGGTGGTAAATTGTTTGACGTTCAAAAAACGAAGCTTGTAACTTCTTATTTTGAATAAAAATATTTGAATTTGAATTTGAATTTGAATTTGATGCAACAGGCAGCCGCCGGGCACTAATTACAGCTCTCATCTGCCTTACTACTGTCCGAGCAGCCGCGCCCCTTTAAACACAGATACCCTCCAAAGCAGGTACTGGAATCAGTTTGCACTTTTACATAGCAGCGTATGCAGAGGAAACCTAGTTTTAAAACAACTCAACAGTCCCAATATTGTTGTTTTAACACATTCATTTACTAAAAACAATATATAAACAAACAATAAACTTAAAACAAACGAAAAACTAACTAATTATTATAACTTTAGAAGCTTTCGTCTCACAAAAGCTGCTATCTACGTAAAGAAGTTTAAAATGATACATTTCTTTGTATCTATGAACATCTATTGATTTCTAAAAATATGCTAATAAAAAATAACTATTTTTAAAGAGCAAAAATAAAAACATATATAAGATATTCTAACAAAAAAAAATGTCAGGTTAGGCTAAAATAAATATGTGAGGTTATTAGCCCCACGTAAATTGTTGTACTATATTTTTTAATTATTAATTACTCTCACTCAGCTTCACGCTGTATTCAGCACATGGCAGGGTAGGCAGAGGGGACCTGGGAACCTAGTGTTCAGACACTCCGTTCACTTATGTTCCCTACTTTCCTCCGAATTTGAGGCATTGCTTGTTGAGTGACAGGAATCAATAATATCTATAATAATTAATAATATCTACTAGTTTTAGATGCACACTATATTTCCTTCATGGCAGGGTACACAGAAAGACAGAGAGACAGAGAGAGAGAGAGAGAGAGAACCTAGTGCTAAGACATAGGTACTTCCACTCTCCGTCCATATTTCGAGACATTTGATATCAAACTCAACGCCACGTTTGCCATTCTTACCAGAGCGTGGAAACGAAAAGTATTCCGAATACCTACGCCACGACGTCTTAATAAATATATATGTATAAGTAGTTGCTTACGTACATAATCAAAGTTCAAAGTATAGCCAAAACCTTATTTTCTATAATGTAGGTAAAGATCGTAGTCAAACATTGAGTGTGTTTCTACCGTCACGCCTAATGAACAATATCATTTTACCAACTTGTAATTTGAGGAGTTAGTATGTAACACTAATTATTATAACAGTAATAAATCTAGATTGTTATATTTTTTTATTAATAAAAATAATATATCGTAAATATAATTTATTTAAATAAAACTATTATAAGAGTTTATAATATAATAATTATATTTTTTTCCCGCACGAAACAGGGTAGGCAGAGGGAACCCGGGAACCTAGTGTAAAGAGACTCCGTTCCACTTCCGTTCCCTACTTTCCGCCGAATTTGAGGCATTGCGTGTTGAGTGGTGGAACTCAACGCCGCGCTTTGCCTTATTACCAGAGCGAAGAAACGAAACATTAAATATTTAAATTGGGAATTATATATATTTCATTTCCTCGACTGGGGATCGAACCCAGAACCTGTTGGTTACAGTCACACTCTTGTGCCGCTGCGCCACGACAGGCCGCTTTTTCCTTGTTGATAGAAATATTTTATTACTATAGCAGTAGGTACTAAGTACCTATATCATTTGACTTTGTGAGTGACTTTTCTGTGTCGTTTTTTGCATAGATAGATAATATAATAATTGCTTCAAAGTAAGGGTTAAGGGGTATGCAGTAAATGTCTAATGATGTATTCGTCATCGAAATTAACACCTGTTTTCATAAACGAACGGCGAATCCCACTTACTCTATAATTATTTTTTTTAATTCGGCTTATATGCCTATGATGGTACAGAGGCTTGAACGCGACGCGTCAGGCGTGAGTTCGATCCCTTTTTACTCGATTACATAAAATATTTAATATTTTAAATTTCGTCGCTCTCTCAACAGGCTAAAGCGCGGCGTTGAATTCCGCTACTCAACGCGCTAAATGTCACACTAGATTACCAAGTTCCCTCTGCCTACCCTGCTATGTGTGGAATACGGCGTGAAGATATAATAATTAATTTTAGCTTTTAATTATTGGTGTTACAAAAGCTTGAGGTATGTCTCTGGAAAACTTTTTGGAAACTGAGAGTCGTAATAATAGGTTACCGTTGTCTACCATGTATGCAGGGAAAAAAAATAATTCCTTTCTTACCATGATTATGAATTAAATTTTCTTTTATTTTAATTGAATGAAACTGAATGACATGATCATATCGACTATCAGAATAGTATATTTTATTTAAACTAACTACTTTAAATAAAATATACTACGATCGTCGTCGTTCTTCATTCTTGTAAAAACGAAAACATTGAGGTCCGCCAATTAACACGTACCTATTATTTCGAAAATTGAGCAGAAAGCTCGGATCAGTGTGATATGAAACACTGTTCCGAGGATAAATATAAATCTTACAATAATATATATGTATATATAAAAGTATCCATCTAGAATTGATCTTAGAGGGAAGGCTAGGTTCCCTAGCTACGAAATTGACATAAACAATTTAATATTTACAAAACTAAATATTTAAATATTATCTCAAAATAAAAATCAAATATGATTAAACAGGTTTATTAAACAGAGAGCGTGTCGGTGCCGTCACGGCTCGCGCCCAGTGTCGCTTTACCTACTTGTAATATGAGTAGTCTCGGTCTGTGACAATGTGAGACAGAATAGACTGGAAAAGCTCAAGTATTAGAGATAGATGAATTTAAATTAAATATATATCGTTATAAAAGAGTAATATACTGTTATATACGTATAGGTAAAATGCAAAATTGGATTTATTCAATTTTCATTTGGCTTTAAAATTAACTATAACAATTTTTTATTAATTAAAAAAAGGAGTAGGAACCTATTATTTGTTTTTAATAAATGTTACTAAAAGGAGTAGGTACCATGTCGCATCGGTACAGTGTCTTACTGTAAACTAAATGGTTATGGGATCAATTCCATGACGGAGAAATTTTTTTTTATATTTGGGGAACAGAACTGGAACAGAGTGTCTTAACACTAGGTTCCCAGGTTCCCTCTGCCTACCCTGCCATGCACTTTGCCTTAATACCAGAGCGAAGAAATGAAAATATTAAATATTTCATTTGAAAATATTAAATATATCATTTCCCCAAGTGGGGATCGAACCCACAGCCTATCTTAACCTAAAATTTCTTCTTTTTAACCTAAAATTTCTGCTTAGCAGGTTCATACATAAAAAAAAACCTAATGTTAATCCATTCCGTTCTCCATGCTTAATCTTTGCCGTAGAGAAGTAAAAAAATAAATAAATATACTTCCTTGTTTTTTTGGCTTTTTAAGAGTATCCGCGCCGCATTGCTCCAAGACAAAGTTAATCTGTTTGCCGCCGTGTATGCGCGTTGCCTCACTGTCAATATTACAGATACGTACGCCGCGCCGCGATGTATTTGCTCTATAGTGTTCCGGTTTTCACTGAAATTGGGATTATAAGATGTTTTCTGTTTAATGCTTTAGAAATATTTGAATAGATTTTAAGAAACTATCTTATTTATAGAAAATATCTCAATTGTTTGCTGTAATTATGATATTTTTTAAAATTATATCAATTATTTTATATTTAATGTTTTTATATTAGGAATGTAAAAGTTTGATTGTGTTTCTCGATACACAGAATTGTAATATATTTAAAATGTTGCTGAATTCGTTATACCTAATATATGAAGTAAAGTATATCAATAAATTATATATTCTTTAGGTAAATTCTTTAACTCTTTATATTCTTTAACTCAACACGCAATGCCTCAAATTCGGTGAAAAGTGGGAAACGGAAGTGGAACGGAGTGTCTAAACATTAGGTTTCTAAGTTCCCTCTGCCTACCTACCATGTGCAGGATACAGTGTGAAGCTGAGTAGAGTTGAGTATATATTCTTTACTGCACTTGAAAAAAAGGTATATGAAAAAATAAAAATTAATGTAAACTCACAAAAAATTAAAGAAAATTAAATATTATTTTAATTTTAGATTTTGTAAAGTGTTGTAGTAAAATTATATACTAAAGTGGGTTTTTCCAGCTTCACGCTGCACATGGCAGGGTAGGCAGAGGGAGCTTGGGACCTAGTATTAAAACACTCCGTCCCGTTCTCCACTTTCCGCATTATTTGGGGCATTGCGTGTTGAATGGCGGAACTGCAAACGCTGAAATAATTTTAAAAGACATAAATTATGAAATCGAATAATTCTTTAATACCTTCAGCAACATATTCGTGTTTTCTTTATACATAGATACATACATATTTATATAACTAGAGAACTAATTACAACAAGTACGCGTTGCCATAGCATTGTGCATATCACTTCCTATAAAAATATATGTTTAAATATATGGTAATGTGTTCTTTTGTTAATTACTGCAGTCTTTCTATATATAAACTATAGATCTGACAAATTTTATACTGAGATCAGTATAGCATAAGATCAATATAGCGCGCAATTTTTGTAAAATCCACGTTATAGAACTCTTGAATTCTACCATTTAATGCTTAATATCTCGAATCTGCGCGGCAAGAGGAGAAAGGAATGTCTTGAGACCTATCCTTGTCCAGTAGCACAACCTGCATCGTTTACATTCACTTGTAAACGATGCAGGTTATGAATTCGATCGCCACTCAAAGATATGATAAGGTAACAAGGGTAACCACGACGTTGAGTTCCACCACCCGAGAATAGAAATGGGTGTCTTAATATTATCCCAGGTTCTTTCTGCCTAACCTGCAATTTTCAGGATACAGCTGGAGCTGGAACGTTTTAATACCACATACTATATCTAAACTACTATACTATATGCGGAATTAAGTGTTAAATTGAAGAAAAAAAACAGATACAAAATATATCTCAAATTATATTAAAATAACTATTTCTAATTTAAGTTATTTCGAGCAGCATTTTAGGTGCATCCAATATTAGGTATTTTTTAAGTGCGTGTACCTTATGTTTTGTTTGTCAGCTGCGTCCAAATCGATGGTGTTTGTATTGGACGGGTATTATATTATTTCAAGTGGTAGTGATTTGTGGGCTTAACTGTAATGCCTATTACGTTATATATAAACATTTAAAATAAATATATAGGTAAGTTCTTACATATATAGCTTTGTCATGGTAATATCAGAATCTTATTGAAAGAGAATTCTTGAAAAGAGCGAAAATCACGATGACGTAAGCATAATCTATACTTATAATAAATCTGTAACTGATCACCGTCTGTAAATGGAAGATATATTAAAAAATATTATTTATATATTATAATATTTTTTTTTTGTCTGTTTTGCTTATGCTAGAAACGGCTACACTAGTCGGTTTTGGCAACTTCCCCTCTCTCAACATTTGTGTTTGTTTTATTTAAATCTATTGAAAAATATAAAAGTTTTGTCTATTTAAAATATATAAGTAGTAGCTACGACAAAATGGCTAAAACAAATTTATTCATTTAGCTGAAATTTTAGTTTTCAATGTATTGTTATCGTCTTCAAAGTAATATTTTAGAACGAAAAAGTTATTGAATCAAAAGGTATCTATAACCCAAACGCAGGTCGCTGGTTATAAATCTTTTATATTGATTTTTTAATTTTAAAATTAGACTTACATAAAGTTTGCTCATATTACATTTATTTTCATTTGTATCACTACCTTTCTAACGTATTATGTAAGCATAAAAGAACTCAATGAAATCTTTGTTTCTACTACATACAAAGACACCTACATATACTTTAAGACATTCAAAAAGCTCACTATAAATAACTAGAACCAATATTTGCTAACTAACCGGTTAATTTACCGCGTAAAAGTAAAATTATTATTTGCAAAGAATACTAAAAAGTGAACAAAAATTGGCAAACGCAAATATTTGTTCCTTTCAAAAGTATTTCGCCCTCTGTCTTGCCAGTGTCAATAATTAAATAAACAAAGTTAAATACATCGCTAATGAGGTTTTAATGTGTTGCCTACTGAGAAGAGGAAAAATATTAAAACCGTCTTTTTAAGTTGAAAGTAAATAAACATAAAAAAATCCAACTAAAATTAAAACAATCTAAAAAAGCTAAGTGAGTAAAGTACCTGTACCTAGATATTACTTTGAGTTGAATTTAATATGAAAGTTTAAAATTAAAATATCATATTTTTACTAAAGAAGATGAAATGTAAATACCATCTTGAATAGTCTTAGTAAATAATAATATTAAAAAAATATATTAATTCTTGATATTATAATTAATAATATTTAAAAATAAACAGCAACTTGGGGCGACCCGTACGCCATTAAAAGCTTAAGTTCCCTCGAATTGGAGTGTTTCTCAATTAATGACGGCCTTTCACATAATAGTAAGTCACGTGCCTTATAACACATTGCCTTTGTTGTCTTCTGACAAAGCTCCGTATTCTATAAAAGCCGGGTATTTTTCGAGTAATAGGTATTAGGCAAGTTATTCTTTACATAATATTAAATATTTGTTTTAAACTTAAGTGTATTTTGATATGAACCCAGAAACCTAGTGTAAAGACACTCCGTTCCACTCCCGTTCCCCATTTGCAGATTTTTTCCCCCAGAATTTGATGCATTGCGTGTTGAGTGTCGAAACTCAACGCCGCGCTTTGCCTTATTACCAGAGCGAAGAAATGAAACATTTTATTTAAATTGAAAATATTAATTATTTCATTTTCTCCACTGGGGATCGAACCCAGAACCTGTCGGTTAAAATCACACGCTTGTGCCGCTGCGCCACGACACTAAACTTTACACTATATATCATATAATTTTAAGACACACGTTTTTGACTTTACCCCAAAAGTAGGTAGTATCCTACCTATACCGAATGGAAAAGAAAAATTCAATGCCGGACTTTGAACTAAACTTATTATTCATTTTGAGTGTAGATTGTAACGATAACAGTTGTGATGTGTTTTACTTCATCAAAATGGCTACACTTTAAAAGTTTTAATTTTATTTTAACAATTAATTATTTTTTTTACTGAAATCATTATCACACAAACAGTTATGTAAGACAAAATTATATTTTGGATAAATTTCAATAAACATTAGTAACGATATTATAAAAATCTAGCAACAAACAAGACGCCAGTTGGTAACCATTTTGTACAGATTAAATATTGACATTGATATATAATGATATTGACTATATAGATTTAAATATAATTAAATAATTTATACTATTCATTAACTTGGTAAAAAGCATAGAAAATAAAATTGTCAGTAAATGTTTCATTAATAAATAATCTTTAAAAAAATCTTAATGAATCATTCTCATTATTATATTTCTGATGGTTTCATAACTATAACCTACATTATATATATTCTTTACAAAATACACATAAACATTATACAATGTGCGAATATAAACTTTAATATTAAAGAATTAAGGTTATATTTTGTTTGTTTATTTCATAGGTAAAATAATAATTACTTGATTAAAAATTGCTTTTATTATCTGTGTATATTGGTTATTGGTAAAAAAAAAAATATTCTTTATTAATTACCATTTATGGGCGTATATTTAATTTAATTAAACGAAATTATTAAAAAAATTGACAATTTAGTACCAGGCTTTCATAAGTTGCGAGACGATTAAAATAAAACACTCGCTTAAAACTGCTCCAATTTCCACTAAAACCAGATGCACGGTAATTTGATATACAGGCTGAGTTTTTTTCGTGTATTTTCGTACGCTTCCGCTCTCGGAGAATATTTTTTTTAAGTTTTTACCTTATTTTTACTTTGTTTAACATGTCTATACGGTTTACTGAAATGAGGTATTTTTGTGAAACGCGGTGGGAGTTTTGTTTTTATATTTTATGGACTTTTAGAAGTTTTACATCTGAATGTGGAGTCCATGGTGCTCATATGAAAAAGAAATGATATACATCACTATGGAACATTTTTAACATATAACAGTTTTATATAAAGGCAAAGCGCAGCGTTGAGTTCCGCCACTCAACTGATTCAATACTGAAACCTAGATCATTGCGTGTACATTCAGCAATGCCCATATACGTAGCCATTGAGGTATTGTTTTAAT
Organism: Eueides isabella; assembly: GCA_019049475.1. Taxonomy (NCBI): domain Eukaryota; kingdom Metazoa; phylum Arthropoda; class Insecta; order Lepidoptera; family Nymphalidae; genus Eueides; species Eueides isabella. Next base: position 3,436,881 of record CM032407.1, read on the forward strand.
TTAATTCATTAAATCTCAGTAGCTTTAATGAGAAACAATATTTTTAAATAACAATCGATTTTTGCAACACTGACAACGTGTGTCTTACACTGAGTATTTCACAATGCATTATTTTTTTGAGTATTATTTTACACATAACGTAGTTTTTAGATTCTTAATGGCTATTAAATGTGTTCCTATTTATTTTTGTATACTGTTTCAGTCCTGTGACGGCCCATTGTGGTTGCCTTTGCGGTCGCGGTGAGCCTGCGTAACTTAGAACATACTGTATATATTTAGAATGTTTTACATACATTAAATTTTCAACCTTATCACACATTCAAAAGGTTACATTTTTTAATAGTAAGTGCTTTAATAAATTCGATGTCATTACAGGCGATATAGCTGTTGTGTTTTTATGATACCCCAATGTAATGATCTAATTACATGATTTTTTTTAATAACTTTTAATTTAATAAATAAATTAACATTGTATGTTAATTAAATTAATTAAATTAACATTTTAAATACGTGGCGACGTGAATTATCTGTTTCAAAATTACAAATCGGCTACGTGAAATTGTGTACAGCAGTGCAGTAGGTACATATATATATTATATTCAGACATTATTAAATTAATTATATAAATTGAGATATTTCACTTCCGGAAATGATTCCGAAATAGTTGTGGGGATGATTGGTAAAAAGTATTTTAGTTATTGTTTATAAAATCAATTAGTATACTATGCCGAATATTAGGAAAGAGAAGCTTAATTTAAGCGTGGACAATAAAATTCTTCATTTTTGTGATACCGCTGTATTCTTGGGAGTAACCCTAGATTCGAAACTACAATGACAGACTGAGCTCCGCTGCATATGCTGTTAGAAAAGTGAGGCAGTTTACGGATGTTGATACTGCACGCCTAGTCTACTTTAGCTATTTTTGTAGCATATTGTTCTACAGAATATTTGTTACTCTGGGGCAATGCTGCTGATATTGAATCTATATTCGTAATTCAAAAAAGAGCAGTTCGAGCCATTTACGGCATGGGAACTCGGGAATCCCTGAGAGATTTTTTTAAAGAAACGGGTATTCTTACGGTGGCATCACAGTACATATATGATAATATAATATGTTCGGAAAAACGGCCACAATTTATTGAAGTACAGTGACAGACATAATATCAATACAAGAAGTAAGAACACACCTAGTTTTCGTCTTCAAAAGGTTAGTAAGACTTTTATGGGCCATGGTACACGTATGTATAATAAAATTCCACAAGTATTTTTTATTTGCCACTTAAAAAAATTAAAGTTAAAGTTAAAAATATATTGTTGGGCAAAGCATATTATTCAATTCAAGAATATTACCATGACTAGAATGCGTGGGATTAAATGCTGTTGGTACTCACTCAGGAAGCTGTGTTATATATATTTCTTTTTAATTGATATTTTGAAAAGAGCAACTGTTGAGTTTCTTGCCGGCTCTTCTTAGCAGACCCGCCTTCCGAGCCGGTTGTAGCCTCCTGTAGGACTGACACTACAGTCAATTGTATGTAACTTGACGATTCAAAAGTGGTTGTAATGGCCTATTTGAATAAAGAATATTTTGATTTTGATATTATAAAAAACCATCTGACACCATCAAACACGAGCGGCCAACGCCCCTGGCGTTCTTCAGAAATCGACTAAAATAAGACTGAGTGCCAAAACGCTACGTTGGCTTTGCGTATCGAAAAAAATCTACTTCCCTCTCAAAATCAATATATAAACATTAATATTTATTCACGTTTACATTTTCCGCCGCAAGAATAAATAATGTATAATAATAAAATGTACATTTATTAGAACTATGTACTAAAGCTGATAGCTGTATTATTAAACTAAATTAAAAATCACAATTACGCGGCACGCGCCTGACGGAATTAATTATCGAAATCCGATTCTCCCTCGTTACGGTAATAGCATAATTTGACGTGCTCACTACCTATGCGACCCTGGTAATGATTATCAATTAACTATATAGGTGCGGTTCATTATAATTATAAATTAAACGAATATACATATAACATTTTATTTTATCTGTGTACAATATTTAAAAATTTATTGTAAGTAATATTTTTTATCTGTAACTTAAAATTAATGATTTCAAAAAAGAGCGGCAGTTTAGCAATTGATGTCAAAAAAATTTAGAAATTATAACTACTCGTAAATTTTATACAAAATTGGATTAACCATATTATTTCTCTTGTATAGAAAGTAACTAATTTTAAGATACTAACAATACTTTTATTTTTTAAGTGGTCTAAAATACTTTTATTTAAGTAGCAGTTGTTGTTGTACTTATTGTTTATTAATTAGACCGCTTGAAATATTTTGGATTTTTAAATATTATGTAAAAAGTAATTCCAATCAATAAGCAGCAGTGTAGACAGAGAAAACTTGGGAACCTATTGTTAAGACACTCCATTCCACTTCTGTTTCCCACTTTCTGAACTGCCGCATTCGAGATATTGCGAGGTGCGGTACTCAACGCCGCGCTTTACTTGTACCAGAACGAAGAAATGAAAATATTAAATATTTAATTTGAAAATATTAAATATATCATTTTCTCAAGTGGGATCGAACATACAACCTGTCGTTAACAGTCACACGCTTGTGACGCTGCGCCACGTCAGGCCTCATTTGTTTCATTACTTTAAAATAAATTAAATAATGAAATAAATGTAACTACCGTGTCTTTTTGATTATTTTACGAAGATTACACTTTTGTATTATTAACTGACTGTCTAGTGTTTATAATCATAGAAATATCTAAATATATGATTTTTTTTAATTTGTATTAAGGGCAATATTTGTATTTAAAATATCTTACATCTATCCTTTGAAAATGAAGCAATTTATATTCATGTACTTTCTATCTTATTTTGGTGAGTAATAGGTAAGTATTTTTCTTTTTTATGTGTGAAATAAAATATATTTTATATCTTTATTTATATTTATACAATATATTTAGTAAAGCTAACCCATCATTATAGCCCACCAAAGCATAAGGGTGGAATATTTGGAACCGCACGTAATGATTCTGAATCGAGTCCTCCCCAAACAAAAGGAAGGGTCTGTTTGTTACCATTGCCCCTTTTAATAGAACAAACAGTATAATGGCATCGCCTACATTTAGGCACGATTTGGTTTTTAATTTAATCATCCATTATCGTAATTTAATAGCCTTGCACATTTATCAGTTATTTGGTTTATTTTCATTTTCGACTAGGCGTCGCCGGCAACTTTATTTGCGCGGACTGTAAGATGTAAAATGAAAGAACAAGTTTTCTCGTTCCCGTAGGATTTTGGAAGCTACTACTGCTTTGCTTTCTTACAAATTTTCTGCCTTTAGTTCAGTTCACTTCCTTGATGTTTCATCTGTAGGTACGGTGTCAGTCATTCCGACACTGGCAAAAAAGTAATAACAAGAATTATTTTATTTTAGTATTATTTTTGTTAAAAACTTATTTTTGTAAAAAATACATAAATCTGGATCTTGAGAAATTGCACCTTTGACCTTTCTCGTGTGTCGCAAAACCATTTATTGTAACCCTTTGCTACACAATAAAAGAAAGGGTGAACTGAAAGAAATATAACATTTATGGATCACTGCTGTCAGCAATAAATAATTAAAAAATATTTTATAGTTATTTTTGAGAAAATAACATTTTGAATTTGTAATATTTGCATTTACTCTTATTTTTTATATTAACTTTTATATGTTAATGAAATTAAATGAACTAAGACCATCGATTATACCAACTAAATAATTTTAAGTATATCTTAAATTAGTAGAAAGACAAATAGATATTGGTTAAAAGTGTAACTTTGAAAATAAAAATTAAATCATAAGTTAGAAAAATATAAAGTAGAGCATAATATTCTTATCATATCTTTAAGACAATAGATACTTATATCCTGTTATACGTAAACTTTCAACGTAACACGATATAGTAGAACCTCGAACTTAAGTTATGGATTGGTGAAATAATAATATTACAAATACATTTTTTTCTTTGAATTTAACTTATCTTAACTTAGCTCCACGCTACATCCCTAGCGGGGTAGCCAGAGAGAACGGAACGCCGAACGCGACAGTCTCGGCATACCTCATTCGCCTCGTCCACTGTAATTTTTACTCTTTATAAATGGGTCTTTATAAATGGGTCTTTTTACGTATTCCTCCTCTATTATCGTAGATACTGTGATTTGAAGGTCAACTTAGGTCTCGCCCTCCCTCTGTTACCACTCACTTACCTTCATAAATCTTTTTTGCCAGTCTTTCTTCACTCATTCGCTAGCAGTGGCCAAACCACCTGAGCACGTTCTTCTTCATTCTCAATTTCTCAGATTTTTTTTAATTACATACTTTTAAATCTAATCTATAATGATCTCTACTGACTACTCTACTTTAAATCATCTATCAACTTAAGTCTCGCCCTCCCTCTGTTACCACTCACTTACCTTCATAAATCTTTTTTGCCAGTCTTTCTTCACTCATTCGCTAGAAGTGGCCAAACCACCTGGGCACGTTCTTCTTCATTCTCAATTTCTCAGAATTATTTTTTAATTACATACTTTTAAATCTAATCTATAATGATCTCTACTGACTACTCTACTTTAAATCATCTATCATTCGAAGGCTTTTACTCGAATGTTTTTTCGCCAATTCTCGTAGTGTTTACTTTCCCTAAAGTACGAGGGTAGCGAGGGCGGCCGGGAGTGGTTCGCAAACAAACGGCGCCGACCTGCCGTGGCCACCTGCTTCATATATCTAATACGTATTTTGATTTTACCTTAAAATTAAAGATTTTAAGCTAATTTTTGGTTGTTGTTAGATTAAATCTTAAAGATCTGATGATGTACAAGCAATATTAACTTTTTATCTTTCATAGCTTTACGTTTTACGTAGAAAGCCGAGGTAACCTTAATCGCTTCTTCAAGCGGTAATCAAACCCATAACTGTTGTTTTTACATACAAATATTATACCATTGCTCCACGACGGCCTTTTAACATTTTCATATATTGAGACAGTATATTACTAGCAAAAATATTTTATTATGTAATAATAAGGCACATCCCTTTTTAATTTTCCATAAAGTTTAACGCTAAGTAGACACATAATTACTAATAGATGGCTTTAATATACTATTTTTTGTTAGACTATAGTTTATATGATACAAATATTTAGCTACGATCAAATACATGATTATAATGGAAAAAATATTTTTTTATTATTATTATTTTTTTAGCTTCATGCTGTATCAAGCACGAGGCAGTGTAGGCAGAGGGAACCCGGGAACCTAGTGTTAAGACACTCCGTTCCACTTCTGTTCCCCACTTTCCGCCGAATTTGAGGCATTGCGTGTTAAGTGGCGGAACTGAACGCCGCGATTTGCCTTATTATCAGAGCGAAGAAATGAAACATTAAATATTTAAATTGAAAATATGAAATATTTCATTTCCTCGACTGGGGACAGAACCTGTCAGTCCCACGCTCGTGCCGCTGCGCTACGACAGGCCTGTATTTTTTTATATTTAATTTCTTTTTATTTATTCGCTCTGGTAGAGAAAACATGGCATTGGGCTGACTGGGAAGTAGAGTTTCTGAAAACTAGATTCCCTATGCTTACCCGGTTATGGGAGAAACAAACGTGAAGCTGTTTAAAGCAAGCTGTATTTGCTCTTGTACATGTGTTCCTAAAGTCCACTTGTTAGGGCGATGAAGAACGTAACTTTAAATAACTTTTACCCGGCTACACAAAGAAGGGTAACAATATTCTACCATATTTTATAGTAACAAGCAAATAAAATATAATTTTTTAAAAAATATACCTCACTTTGGCAAGGTGATGGTAGGTTAAAAAAACTCTAAGCAGGATAAATTATTTTAACTAAAGCTTTTGATTTTAATAGAAATAGGTAATAATATGAAGAAACTGTGAAAAGGTTACTTATGTTTATAATAGACATGACCCTTGAGAAAAAGTGTAACCTCTACAAAAACGCACAATAAGGTTAATTTGTGACCTTTTTGCTTATTTTTTTTACTTAAATTCAAGAAAAAGTTAATAGTTTAACCCTTTTAAAATGAACCCTACACAATGGTTCGATTTAGTTTTTGTATGAGATTATTATTTTAAATAAATTACATAATTTTTTTTTTTTTGATCTAAAGCTTAATTTTTCAATGAACTTTATGATATAAAATAATAATATATCCGTTATATTTTAGTTACCCACCTATTAAACTGACTATTTCAGTATAGGATTTTTATACATATACTTCCCTTGTAATATTTTATTATAAATGGAAACTTTGTGTTAATTTAAATTAACGTTGTAAAACCATTATCAAATATTAGTGTAAAAAAAGATACAGAGTTTTATGTGCTCAGTTAATAATAAATTGTAATGTTTTATGCTAAAATAATAAAGGCAATGGCGTCGATGCGGCGATGCAAAAAAACTCAGTAAATGGCAGCAGTTAGAGACGTATTTCTCGATTACTTTCGTTGTTTTCAATGAATAAATATTTAATTCATGTTAAAAATAAAAATTTTCCACGTCAATTTTGCATTTATTTATAAAGAAAAATCAATATTCAATATACAATTTTATATTATAAGTACATAGTATGAACATGCATGCGACAACCGGAGCGTGAACTAGAAAGCCAGCGATATTCGTGGGACCGCGGGCTGTGTGGTGAACCGCGATAGCATACCTAGATGTCTAGCTCCGTCAAATGTACTAAGAATGCTAATAATATAATGAAACGACAATATGTTTGCTTATTGCAATAAGAGTATGATTTCATTGCGTTGCTATATATGTACGTATGTATATGTATATGTATGTACGTATGTATAACCTATAGTGGCGCAGCAGCATCAGCGTGTGACTGTAAATAGGATAGGTTGTGGGTTCCATCTGAACTCAAGGAAATGAAATATTTATTTTTTTTCGCTCTGAAGACAAGGCACACTAAATACGCAATGCCTTAAATAGGTTTCCAAGTTTCATCCCCTGTCATGTACGGGATATAACGTAATGCTAAAAATCATAAGTGCTTTTGCCGTGTGAGTCGTAAAAGGCGACTAAAGTACGTGTGGGAGAATCACGCTGTCAGCAATGGCAATACTCATGGGCACTCACTGGTCAGACTCGACCGGCGAATATTACCACCCCCGGCGTTTAAAACTTGGGTAATGCCGGGCCCCGGTGCCCACCCACCTTAAAGGCCGGCAACGCTCCTGTAGCTCCTCTGGAGTAACTCCAAAGGTACAGGAGCGTTGCGAGGAGCGTGGAAGACGGTTAACACTTACTATCAGATGACCCGTACGCTGGTTTGCCGTGTCTTGTCTATAAAAAAAAATACCAGTTGAATAAAATTTGTATCATCTGCTATTGCATTTGGCTTATCAGGTCATAATAACTTCATGAAACAGTTTGGTGCTCTCACTGTATTATTATTATTATCGAGTATAACCAAGTTCAGCGTTGATTTCCGTTACTTATCACGCAATGTCTAATTCAGCAGGAAGTAGGGAATGGAGGTGTCTTTATGGGAATGGAATATTTAAACTACAGGTTCCCAATGTCCCTCTGTCCCTACCCCACCATGTGCGTCAAACTAAAAAACGAAAATATATGTCATCAAGTTATGTAATCAATCACATAAAACAAATTGTGTACGTTAAAGAACTGAAGACAGAATGATTTAAATTAATTTTCTATCTTGTAAAGATAATCGTTGTGGCGAAGTAGTGTAAGGATTCGTATGTTAAAAAGCTGATGTTGGTTCGTTTCCCAACCGGGGAAACGAATTTCATTTTCATTTAATAATTACCACGCAATGTCTTAAAAATTGGGCGCAAAATGCGGAAAAGAGTGTGTTAACACTACGATCGGTCTGTGTCCCTGTTTTATGAGGAACACAGAGAAAAGGTATCAGAAAGTCATTTTAGTTGACCATAGATAAATTACATAGATTACATTACATTTTAGTTGACCATAGATAAATTAAAACAAATTATCAAATCCTTGTCCACCAAACGTCACGTGGCCTAATCCGCTCCAAATCCGTCAAATCCCAGTACATTACTAACTACAGTACCAGGAGAGTATAACGTGGCGGAAAGTCGTTGACAGCTGATTGACGTCTCACTCCGGCATGTTTATCTCATTTCTATTTACCAACTTATATTTATGAATGAAAAATCGAATTTTAGCTTTTATTTACAGGGAAATACAGTCAAGGATTGTTATTTCTATAATTTTGTATTAGAATTTGTATGTTGGCCATACGTTACTAATGTATGAATGACTAACAAGACAGAACTAAAGTAAATATGGTAGAAACGCGCCAGCTGTGTCCGGTGGTTGGTTTAGTTTTAATTGTAAATGGGTTTTAATTAACGGCGGCGATGTTACGAATGTTTTATGCAGGTGTCAAACAGGTAATGCTCGCCAAAAAAAATAAAATAAAAGAAGTTTAACAGTATTTGCACCATTGAGTGGTAAAAAATAATAAAAAATATTTAAATAGAAGTGAGATTGTCAATTACTACATGTCACTCAAAAAAAAGGATATAAAAATTTGATCTCAGCCTGTAAGTTACATATAATATTAAAAAAAAAACAATATATAGTAAATTAAATAATAATGTATCCACTGAGGCCCGAATAACCCTTTCCTTTCACAATTAAACAATAAAAACATTTCATGTAATTCAAGACATCACATTAAAATTAAAGGACGAAAAATATTTTTTGAATTACTTTATTATTGTAACTGAAAGGGTCATCGATACAAAGCGTTATAATTTTTGGGATTTATGTGAAAAAAAGCGATGGTTGACCCTTTCTGTGTAGCCATTGTTCGAAAAATATATTTTTTATTGATAGAATGGTAACTCTAAACCGCAAGCACATGCACCGATGCGTCTAAGAAAAATAGACTTTTACAATATTCCCTAATTCGTGCAAAAATATCGGATTTCCTCCTTTCAACTCGTTCGAACACAATTTTTCGGTTGGTAGCTCTGATTGTGCATATGTTTTTGATAAAGGTTTTACAAATAAATTTTAGTTTTTACTTAAAAGTAGAAATGAAAGCATATTTATGTTTGAGTTTTAATTTTTATTTTTATTTAAAAATTACATGATGGAAATGTGTATAAAAAGGTTGATTGTATTACTCTCTCTCAGATTTACGCTGAGGATTTATACTAATAACACTAGGTTCAGGCGGGATACAGCGTGAAGCTTTGAGATATACAAAAAATCCTATTACCTATCTACAAATGATTTTGGATTTTTATATTATTAAAAAAAATTAAAACAAGAACAATCCAAAAGTTATTTTATTCTACAAAAATATATTTTCATATTACCATTAATATGCATATTTTCATATCATTTCACTTTAAAATATATAAATGTGCCTAATAGCAGTAAATAAGTCAGTTTCTTCAGTGATAAAGTAGTAGGGAGCGCTTCAGACACGACGCCGTAGCAACTGCATTCAATATCATGAATGAACTAGTATAATTACATGCACAACTCACGTCTTACGTCAGCATGGAAAATATTAATAGATTATAATAGACGTCTGTCTGTTCGTCTTCCGCATCTAGTGTTAAGAAGTCAAGTTAGAATGACTCTGGAGACTACCTACATACATATATACAGTACATTTATGAAAAAAAAGAAAAGAAAAATAAGTGCTATTCTAAGCTTAGAAAAGAACAAAAGTAGTCTTTTAAAAAAATATAAAAAAAAAAACGCAGCGGGATGAAAACCTCCTAAGTTTGTTTTTTTATATACAAATTGCATTTTGTGTGAAGTATAATTATCGAGAGATTTTTGGGAAAAAAACATCAATAATTTATATAAATTATAAAATAACAGAATACATAAAAAAAAAACATTATAATGAGGTAATTTATTATATTGTTTCTAAATGTACTTTACAAAATAATGGCACTTAAATTAAATTTTGAAATAAACGACAGACTAAAAATCCACATAACCATAAATAAACAGAACATCAATTTAAAAAGTAAACAGTCTAATTTTAAAAGCGCTCATTAAAATGGATACGCAGAAGTGTCGTACGCTCTAGGTATGTTTTTAAACGAAAACGGTGTCGAATGGCAATAATATTTATCATGTCAAAGGGTTTGGTTTTCTACGCTTGTCAGGGAGGGGGCGTGTTCGCTAAATTTAGTAAAGATATTATTTAAAAATTGAATGTATCTTTGTTATGACATTTTAGTATATGGAAAATATTGTAACAGAGTAAAAATATGTAGATTATTTTTTTTAAGGCAGAAAATCTATATTTGAATTTATCACTTATTTTTGTCTTTTTAGAAATATTGCGGTACACGGCCTTCCTTTCTCTCTTCAGATTATTTAATGCAACACGTTGAAAACGCAGCCCAGGACAGCCCAACGCAGGAACTCAAAGTTATGAGCTTAAATCGTTAGCACCAAAAAATATAAAATAATTTAGTAAGCTTTTATTTTCCGATCATAACATACATACATCACTTAGTGCCAAATGATATCTCGATCTCCCAAATTGGTAATTAAAGTCCACATCTATCGCACATACAGGCGTAACGTTTTCAACTTATCAGTCACGTTTAGTTAATTATATATATTAGTTAAAGATAACAATATATTTTTTTCTTTTTTTCAGCTTCACGCTATATCCCGCATATGGCAGGGTAGGCAGAGGGAACTTAGGAATCTAGTGTTAAGACACTCCGTTCCACTTCCGTTCCCAACTTTCCGCCAAATTTGAGGCATTGCGTGTTGAGTGGTGGAACTCAACGCCGTGTCTGCCTTGTACCAGAGCAAACCAATGAAAACATTAAATATTTAAATTGAAAATATTAAATATTTCATTTCCTCGAGTGGGGATCGAACACACAACCTGTCGGTTACAGTCACACGTTTGTGCCGCTGCGCCACGACAGGCCTCAAAAATAACAATATTATATTGATTTTACAATTTTAAATATTAGTCATATCTAATTTTCGCATTTTATCAACAGAACTAGGTGTTTAGGTCATCTGCCCTATAATTGTGATTTATGGTCCGACGGGCGAGTGCAGTCATGCTTTAGTCATCCAGTTATCAACTCATTAAGATAATATACTCCGTTTGCGTACTCTATATAATAATGTGGTAGATAAAAGTAATAAATCAATTAATATCGCTTATAAAATGACTTTTTTCAAATCGTTGTGGCGCAATAGCTCAGTCTGGCTGACCGTAAACGTAAAGACATTGTTGGTTTGATTCCCAATCGAAGGAATGTATTATTTTTGTTTCCTAACTCAGGTAACTAGACTAAGCGCGGGGTTGAATTCCGCCACTTAACGCCAATGTTTTGTAAATGGGTACATGGGTAGCGTTTTAGATCTAGGACCTATCTAACCTAGCTACCCATGTATGGGACAAAGAGTATGACAAATAAACAACAAAGAAATCTTTTTTCTGCCTACTGCTTTGAATATATGTACTTACCTAATAATTTGTTTACAAATATTATGTTATACCAAAGGAAACATACGAAGATCTATTCAAATTATTTATTGTAACCAAATTCCCTGGAACAGAAGGCTAGCTAGCATTAAATAGATATTTTTTGTTACCACGAAGTTGACAAATGCACACGCTTAATCGATTCCTATACGTATTAATACACAACTACCACCAAAACAATTCGTTCATCAACCAAGAGATCACACACGATACAAAAAGGGTTTTAATAAAAAAAAACTTGAAACGGGCTCCGAGATAAAAGTCCTTTGCCTTTGAGAAAAAAAAATACGAAAAATTAAAAAGAAAACTTAAGGCCGCGCCACACTGTCTGCTATCCGGTTTCTGACATATTGGGTTACGGTTCACTCGACTGATGGCTTTACTTTTATTCGGTGACGTAAAAAATTTTAATTTTTCTTTATTGAGATAAATTGTACGCGACGATGATGTTTTTTATGAGTTGATTGTTAAAATATTAACACAAATAAGTTTTTTTTTAGAATATATTTTTATGAAAACTGCCAGCGAGGAAAATAAATATTAAGATACCTATATATTATAGAAGTACATACTTTTTTGTAACTTTTTACTTTTGAATACATCGCAGATGACTACCATTTAAGCCGCTCGAATCGTTGGGGCGCAATAATGTATGTAAGGCTTGGCACTTTGTCTTTGGCGTTGTGCGTTCTCTATAGTATTTATATTAAATAGTTCTGCGAAGAACCGTTTAACTTTGTACTTACTTCCAAAATATCTTGCCACATAGTATGGTTCAATCATAAATACCACTCCCAGCACCTAATACGTGGCACTCTTCTAAAATGCGATTCTGTATGAATTTCATCCTATGCGCGATATACAATAGTATAGTGGAATGACCTATTTGTGGCTGTGTTTTCGGATTGATACCATGTGTGTACCTTTAGTGCTCCACTTTAAAGGCCACCAACGCACCTGTAGTTTGTCTGGTGTTATACGGGCTCGTAGCGTACCTTAGGGGAACGCTCGTATGTATTATCCTTTGCAAAAAAATACATTCAAGTTTACAACAGAAAACCGTTTAATTAAAATATATTATTATTTTTAAATCAGCATAGTCAAAACACTTCGTTCTCTGCTTTCCGGTCTGATTCGAGAAGTTGCGCGTTCACTGGCGGAACATTGTCTTATACCTCAGCTTTGAAACACTAAACACGTTTTATTGCTGTTGTGCCATAAAAAAGTATTTAAATTAAGTTTTTTAAGTTGAGTATTGTTATTATATAACATTTTAAAAATTGTACATCAACTTTTTATTAACATCTACATAATACAAATTGCCACTGATATTTCTTTATTATTTCGGTTCTACCATATAGCAGACACGACTGTGTATGTAAATTCATTATTTTCTATTTTTCTAATCTTTTCTTTGATAATTTATCGCTAACTTCTCGTTACTTGGATTCACAAAATGCTAACATGAAGAAAGTAATAACGTAAATGTATATAGTAATAAAGTTATACATAAAAATAAGTATATTTCTCTATGACTTCTACATACGGTTTTTAGACACCCTAATGCCTAGTAATACATCTAACATAATTATTTTTGTGATACAACAAAATTTACAATCATAATATAATTAAAACGACAAGAATCTTTAAAAAATGTATGTTTTCTTAAAAAGTAAGAGTGTTACTGCCACAAGTATGTCACCAACTTCCTTTTTTACTATAAAATAAAAAGCTCAATTTTTGTAGGGTTTTCCAGAAAAGCTGTAAATATTCTAAGCTCGTAAGCACATCGTAAAGCATATAACATAAAAAAATATTACCTCGTACCTAATAACGTCGACATTCCAAAGCGATAAGAGGGCAATTTTATTATTAATACACAAATTTTACAGGGAAATTGTTATATCATATTTTGCTTAATGGTTTTTCGGCGAAATAGGATAAACTTGAAACAAGGTCGTATAAATTTTATAACTTTTTATTAAATATTTCTCTCATTCTAAGACAAGATAATTTAGTTAAAAATCGCTCAAAAATTCGAAACTAGTACTTCGTGACGTAATGTATGTAGATTCGATTCTTGTATTGTTCACTAGTCAATTTTTATTTGTGAAAACATTGGCTATATTTAATGTCAAAAAGTTTAATCATAATTTATATATTACTATATCTTTATACATTACTATATTATTTAAAATCACAACGATTTCCGCCATATATTGAAAATTAGATTTAAAGTAATAAATAATAAAGGTTGTCAAAGTGGGGAATGGAAGTGGAACGGAGTGTCTTAACACTAGGTTCCCGGGTTCCCTCTGCCTACCCTGCCTAGTGCAAGATACAACGTGAAGCTGAATAAAATAATAATAAAGGTAAATTAGACTATGTCTCATAAGAATATGTTTCAATATAACTTCATTGAAAGATGATAACCACATTTGTGTTCTTCAGTGTTGCTAGTTCTATTTAACATATTAAAGTCCTAATTGAAGTTGAATGTAGTGATTTAACTTATAACTCAAAGTTACGCGATTTTGGTCATTTTAATATTAAGAAAAGGCTTTCAATATATGTAATATTATGATTCATGCTAGAAATTTTACGGATCGTTAGAGCCTAAATATATTTTTCAACGAAAATAACTAAGGACTATCCTAGGGATATACTAGGAAAATAACTAATAACTAAAAAATATCTTCTCTTACCTAAATATTTACGCCAATTTCACGATAGTACTTCATAAATATATGAATTTATAGCTTGTAATTCCGATTGTAACCTATGACTTAATAATATCTTATATATACCATCGAAAGTTTCGATATATCGATACCATGGCCACTAACTTACCCACTCAACTTCACGCTGTATCCATCATATGCTGACAATCGGATAGGCAGAGGAGACCTAATATTTAGACACTCCGTTGCAGTTCCCACTTTCCGCTGAATTTGAGCACTGTGCTTTCTTACCAGTACGAAGAAATGAAGACATAAAATATTTAAATTTAAAATATTTAATATTTCGTTTTGTCGGGAGGTGATCGAACCCACAACTTATTGCGTTTAGAGTAACATGCAGTGCCTCTTTGCCACACCAGGCCAAACAACCAAAGCCAAGTTATCTTATTCCTGGTTCATATTATTTCTAAAGGTAAACTATATCATGTTCAAGAAGATAATAAATACTCTTTCTTTATCACAAAAAATACTCTACAATGCAGAATATTGTGTCTCTAAAATAAGTATTTTTTATCGACATTTTTTTTTATCGCACGTAGGGCTGGGATGATGGTAAAGCGTTTCTTTCTCCGCTTTTAACTAATTTCCTCTTTTGGAATCACACATATATAGGTCGTACTTATATATAAGTACGACCATATAAACAATTATATATTTTATATATACAAACAGTAAGGTCTAAGAATATTAGCTGTTCTGAATTTAGCTATAATGGACTGGATCTTAGTGATTTTTCATATTTATTTTCTTAAGAAGAAAAAAAATTCAAAAAGCCTCTTCAAGGCGGCCACGACCACACATCGTACATGTAAATTAAAACATACTATGAACATTCCAATGACTTTCAGATTACCAGGCGACCATAAATGCATAGTAGTAAAACATTTCTGATAACACCGCGTCAGCAACACGTAGGCGGCGCCTGTATGATACTGCACACTTATGTATCTCTGGTATTATATTATTATAATAATAATTATATAAATAATTTAATTTGTTCACTAATTTTAAACACAGATAAAATAAAATGTTATTTGACATTATTTTATACAGAAAGGTCTCACAAAGTGACTGACTGTAACAAGATTTATTAAGAGTTTTTTTATCTGCTAATTTATCTAACATTTTTACTTTTGCTTGTATTTTTGACTTCATTTAATTCAAGCTTCTTTTGTTCTCTTTTTTTTTTTTTCTTTTGAAAATAAAAATGTATATTAATTACTAAAGATTGACTAGACGTTCAAAAGTCGACAGAAAATTATAATTTTGAATTTTATGAAACAACTAAAGTGAAAGCCTATTTCAATATTTAATATGACAATGTCAATGATACTGGTTGAATTAAAAGTAGAAAACACAAGGACCTTGGCTGTATTAAGAATAATAGTGATGATTGACAGACAGTAGGTACCTATGTGAAGCGAAAAGTTTATTATGCTTTGTTTTCTTGTTAGTCTTCTTTTCGCTGTGACCACTGGATATAACATTCTAATAACTCATTAATTGTCTAATTTATGGATTTTAGGTAAACCTTTAAAGTTAATTAATTTGTTCAATGTCATGTAGAAGTGACTGTAGTTTAGAATGAAATACAGATCGTCTATGCTGTAGTTTTAATACAATGTAATGTTTTACTACAGTTTAATATACAAATCTAACAAAAATAATAATGTAATACGATTCTCATTTTATTTCTAAGAAAACTTGTGTAAACAAGCCTTTCATGTACCGAAACTTTTGCAATAGACTTACGTAAAATAATAAAAATAACGTAACCTTGGCAGTGGTGACACGGTTTTCACAAAGACTATAGTTTTATGTAGAAATGGCAACTTCTAAAATGTATTGTTAAGAAAATGTTAAGACTTAAATATATATTTGATCATTACGATACGGCTAACAGTTTTTTGTCACATAATCGCAGTAAACTATATCGCAGTATACGATAAACCTTTTAACGAGGCAAATAACGAATGTTTTAAATATTTATTATAAGCTTTCTGTAGATATGTATGTGGTAAATTTATATTCTCAACTATAGATAGTAGAGAGTTCTACGAAAACACAACCATAAAAATCATATACCCATTGTTTTGGTTTTTGTTAAATTAAATCAAAATATAATAAAAAAAAACAATTTAACAAAAATATTAACACACAAACACACAGTGTGGAAGTAAACTCGCAGTTTCTATGTGTCTAGTGCTGAAAAGTTTTCTAGCAGATTACTCACTTAGCTTTACGTTGTATCCCGCACTTGGCAGGGGCTTGGAACTTGGGAACCTTTTTTTTTATCATGAGGAAACCCTTTTATGAGTACTCCACCCGAGTGGGGACTCGAGTGGGTTATGTGGGACTAATGGACCGGCAGATATAGGCCATCCACACTACCCACTAAAACCTCACGGTGCTCCTCCTCGACCGTCACAGGCCGGGGCTATGGATGCCAAGGATTCGTCCATAGCCTCGGTGGCGGGAGCCTGCTAGGTACGTCACGGAGTCGAGGGTGGTGGGTCACCCTCGACGGCCTGCTCTGAACAACGCGCGGGAGCAACGTGCACGCGCCTACCTCGCGCCAGGTTAGTAGGCGATCAGCTTCCTCAAGATGACCGCCCTCTGGCCGGTGGAACTTGGGTACCTTGTCTTCCGTTCCGTTTCTAATTTTTCGCTGAATTTGAGGCATTGTGTGTTGAGTAATGGAGCTCTACGCTTTGCCTTGTTGCCAGAACTAAGAAATAAAACCATTAAATATTTAAATAGAAAAATTAAATATATTATTTCCTCAAGTGGGAACCGAACTCAAAACCTGTCTTTTAGAGTCACATGCTTGTGTCTGCGCTACACCTGGCGTCTATCAGATCAGGTATTTTCCATTCACCGCCCCGTGCAAAACAAACGCATTACATTATAGACTAAGCTATTTACACCAGTTTGAATGTAAGCAGCTTAGACACAAAAATATAGCCTTAGAAGTGTAAACAGTCCCATACGTTAATTTCTGACATTTATTTAGTGTATGGATTTATATCGTAGTCTATTCGTACATTTACTCCGTTATTATAATCCGTCCTATAGATAAAAGAATTTTCAACAACGGCTCGTTCATTTTTACTTTTTGCTATTATAGAAATAAAACAAAATTCAAAAATAGTACACAGCCGTAAACAGAATTCACAATAATATTATTAACAATAATATTATAAACTAAAATTTGCTTAAATTTTTCACTTTTGACATATTTTGTAAAGTAATCTTTTTATATATAACATTATGTAAGTACATCTACTAAGATCTTGTTCTTTGCCTCGTAATCGCCAACTCGCCGTTATCGTAACAAAGCAGACAAGTCAGCATCGGCGTGGGAATGTCTCGTCTACTTTTTATCATATCGACACGTTTATTTTTAATGACGCTGTATAATTTATACATATATCATATTAAATATAATATTATGTATAAAATATTTATAATTATACCAAGTTGGAGCTATTTTTAACTTTACAGCTTTAGGTAGATCTTTATTTATACTCATTTTAGACTTTTAGACTTTTTTGAGAAACTGTACGGAAACTAGGTTCTCTTTGCCTATCCCACTGTGGGGAAAAATGTATAAAGCTGTTTTTTTTCATATGTTGTTACAAAAGAAAGAAAATACTCTATGGTTTCTGTTACTTATTTAGAACACTATAAAAATATAATTTATATTTATTACTTTTTAACACAATTTGTAATGTTTTGTCGAATTATTACATTATTTTGTTGTGTTTACTTATATCTTTCAAATATTTTTTTAACTTCCCGCCATTAACCATTAACCATTCTACCTATATATTTAATCAATGGTATATATCAATGATTAATTGATTAATTTACTAATGGCTACTGATGCTTACTTAATAATAATTTATTTGTAACTAAAGCAAAAAGTGTAAATATTTATCAAATAAAAGTTATATATTCAGAAAGTGTAAGATGAGAAGAGCATACAACAACGGCAGTGTAAACGCACCTGACATAATCCACGTCGGAAGTCCGTCTGTTTGTTCTCCAACTTTATATGGGTTCCGTCACTTCCACGCCAGTAAATATAGTGAAAACAATTTTATATTGACGTTTATAATTTATTAAATATAGATTATATATGATATCTGCTGATGCCTTACAAGTTTTTAAAGGGCTAGGTAGTGGAGTATGTATTAAAGTAATTTAGTTATGGTTGTTTTTGTTAAAACTCGCTGAAGTGAATGTAAAGGTTGCATCTCGTATTTAATTAGAGTAAGCGAGGGAAAACTAGTGCTAAGAAACTCAGTTTCTCAAGCAACGCTTGTAATAACAACGTTGCTTGGATTTTTTGTACTTTCTACTATCAATATTATATATTATATGCCACCTATCATTTGAAATCATATGAACGTAGATATTCATATAACATATATTTCTATTCTGTGTTAAATTTATCTTGGTAAATTTTGTTGTCATTATTTATGATTATTGGGAATATCGGTTTATTAAATATTCTTTTTTAATTTAAATATAAATGTTTTACTATTTAGGTATTACAAAATAATATATTTTATCGAGGTCGTCGCAGCGCTGCGGTCCACGTGTTGCCCCTTCCTACTTCTTCTATGTGAAAAAAGCTTAAAGCTTCTTTTGTTTTTCTTGATTATCTGTTTAATAATAATATAACTCAACTCAGCTTCACGCTGTTTCCCGCACATAGCAGGGTAGGCAGAGGGAACTTGGGAACCTAGTGTTAAGACACTCCGTTCCACTTCCGTTCCCCACTTTCTGCCGAATTTGAGGCATTGCGTGGCGGAACTCAACGCCGCGTTTTGCCTTGTACCAGAGCGAAGAAATGTAAACATTAAATAATTCCATTGAAAATATTAAATATTTCATTTCCTCGAGTGGGGATCGAACCCACTATCTGTCGGTTACAGTCACACGCTAGTGCCACTGCGCCACGACAGGCCTCCTAATAATAACATGTAATTTTTTTTAGAAATTCTCATTTATAAATCTCATTATGCACTCTATAATTAATGCATAAAAGACACTAACTAATAATAATATTATATAAAGTAACGTTCATAGTTTCATACATTCTAAATTCGAGTGTCCACCATATGACAGCTGTCACAACGGCGTCACGCCGGGCGTCCGGTTACCGTCGCGTCGCACGTACCGGAGCGCGCGACGCTAAAAAGATCATTTCCGATATCGAAATAGTATTCTAGATTATTGCTAATGTTAATATTCATTTGTTTCTTGTAATTTGAGTGTCTGTGCATTTGTTTTTCTTGTGTAGTTTTTTTAAATGTCTTCCTTAAGTCTACAATATTTTCTATCTAAGAATTTTGTTGCTTGTAAAGTGTTGGAACGGAAGTGCCTTAATGAAAATGGAGTTTCTTAATACTAGGTTCCCAACTTCCCAAGTCCTCTCTACCTGACCTGCCATGTGCACAGTATGCAGTTTGTTTAAGGAAATGTTATTTTTCTTAGAAGCTGTATTTAATAATTTTGTTATTCGTCTTCGTATTACCTTATACCTATATACCTTTCATTTCAAAAATAAAATATACTCCGTTTACATCTAATTTAACTGCTATTCCATTCATATGTATATTCAAAATAGCAAGAAAAAATGTAATTTCTTTTGTTGGTAGAACCTACCTACCAAAATAAAAATTCACAGTGATGATCAAAATCTCTAGAGTTAGAGAAAGCCATGAAATATGACTAGTATAACAAAATACATGCATTTATATGTTCCACCGGAAGTGTCTAAATTGCTGTTCATTTCGTAGCGTTTTCTTCGCATTAGGTAAATTTAGTGGAATAGTGTAATGAGAATAGACACTAACTGAACAAGACAGCAATTTAAACTTATCTATTTAACATCAGAATTCATAATTTGTTAGTGTAGGAATATTTAACTTGGCCGTGTGTCTAAAGCTGTTACTTTAATTTAATTGATATTGAAATTTCTTCTTTTAACATAACAAAATAAAATATATATGTATAAAATATTTTATGACTAGCTAAATTTAAGTCATATTAATGGAGAACGTTAATATAAATATTTAATGTTTCCTCCAGTAATTTACATAATTAATATAATCGTAACTGTCAGTTGAAAATAGTGAATATTTTCTGAATGTACCTACACCCTAAGCAAAAATAATTACCGGCATAATTTTGAAAATAAAACCATGACTATAAGAGATAAATCCAATAAGCTTCCCCTCTTGGCACGAATAATGTTCACAGTTCATCTCAAGGGACGGGTTGTTATGGGGAGATGGTGTGGTGCTAAGTTACTTTATTTTGTGTTATAAGCTTGGGGAATTGATTTTTATATGTTGATATGGGAAATTAAAAAAAGGATTCTTTAGTTTGAAACATAACTTCGTAGATGTTAATTTATTTAGGTTTTTATGTTTTATTTGAGGTTAGCTGGAAGGCAAAGAGGAAATAAAAATACTGAATATGCTAAATAAGATATAAAAATGATAATTAAAGATGGCATATCTTTAATTATCATTTTTTAAATCTAATTATAATCAATACTCATAATAAATCTGTAACTGATCGCTGTCCACGTGGGAAATATATTTAAAAACATATTATAGAAGAAAAAATGAGTTAATAAATAAATAAAAATTATGCCAACTTAAAATATGTTTAGCTCGAAAAATTTAGTTGAATTTGTTTATCTATTTAGCTGATATTTTAGTTTTAAATGCATATATATTATCTTAAAAGTGATAATTGAGGTCGAGTGAGGCCTGTCGTGGCGCAGCGGCACAATAGTGTGACTGTAACCGACAGGTTCTGGGTTCGATCCCCAGTCGAGGAAATGAAGCCCCCCAATGAAAGTGGGGAACGGAAGTGGAACGGAGTGTCTTAACACTAGGTTCCCCTCCCTCTGCCTACCCTGCCTCGTGCGGGATACAGCGTGAAGCTGAGTGAGTGAGTAAAAGTGATAATGTTATTAAAACAAGATAGTAATTGTGATTAGTAAATAAATAAAGAAATTTTACTTCAACGGGCAAATCCGTGGGCGGAGGTATAGTCTAATAACATTTAAAAATATCTCTATAAATATATATTTTAAAAAGATAAATTGTGAATGAAAAAACAGTAAATTTACAACTAAGAAGCTCACCTTCTCCTTTTATCAAACAGTCCTAAAAACGTAGGCAACTTTAGTATAGAGATATACATAGTAAGAGAACTTATCGACGATATTTACTACTGCTATTAGCATTCTACCTTGACTTTTGGCTATCGTTAGCTAATAAAAATACCTCTTCTTTAGACAAAATTTGTAAAAATCTCATCACATATATATGCTTATAATGCCAATTATTTTAATATTTAGCATAGGAATTATTATAATTAACTTATAAATAGAAATCAATACTTCAAATCATAAACACTATCTATATATATTTAATTAAACAGAAAATTATGATAAATTTTCCATAAGATTATAATTTAATATAAAATGAATATCGTAACACTGTATTAGCGCACTCATGTGGCACTCAATTACGTCCACTTGTTATAATTTAGCATTTGACGCGATTTGCGATAGCATCGCTATACACATTTCCCCTGTTATTTGTCACTCTAAAGTCCTTTTAGGGTGTACGTTTGTATGGAATAACACGGTATTATATATTTTTTCTGTAATGAAAGCCACATTTAAGAAATTAAATCCACATTTTGAAAAAAATATATTTATTTATTTAATGTATATAAAGAAGACATTACAAATTTCTAAGTCTTCTAAATATTTTTCTATCGGTGTTATATATTTTTTTCAGTTTCAGAAAAGTTAATACTCCGTTCACCGCGCAATACCCAATTGTCGAGACATAACAAGAACTTATCGCCGCTCAGCTAACTATATATCATATACATTTCCAGCTATATGGCCTTATCTTGAAATAAGCTACACGTTGGAAAAATATATTGAACTATATTTACTTTGCATTTAGAATAACTTTGTAATGATAACAATTGAAGGTAACAAACTGGAATAGACATGAAACATTTATATCCACGGTCCCTTATAGTACATACAAAATAAAGCTTCTAATTCAAAGCAAATAAAACATACAAGCATAATGAGATCGTTTGAATGAGGCTATTTTTCATATTATATTTACCATAAAACATTATAATTTTAATAGACCAAAAAGGTTGGAAGCTTTTACCACCAGGAACGCAGTCATGTTGTATTTGGAAAGTCACCACACCAAAGTATAAATTAGAGCCTAAGATAAGATATAAAATGGTATCATCTGAGAAACAGATGCCCGTGACTACGGACTACTGCAAAGTTTTCGAAAGGTCTGATTCCCAAAACATAATTATAATAAATATACACTAATCTCGTTAAGGAATTTAATTTACAAGTTTTTTTTCTGCATTTTTATGTAATGCGGAGCGTATTCAACACTTATAGAGTACTTTTTAGAAACTATAAATTTCTATATTCTCAGCAGACCCGCCTTCCGAGCCGGTGGTAGCTTCCTGTAAGGACTGACACCACAGACACTTATATGTAACTTGACGATTCAAAAGTGCTTAAATGGCCTAATTGAATAAAGAATATTTTGATTTTGATTTTGATTTTTGATATATTTTGGCACAGTCAGAGAATCAGAAGGCAAATGTGATTACTTACAATATAAATAAAGAATTCAATTGACATTTATAACATCTAATAGTTAATTTCAAATAGCCCGTAAACTTTAAGTTTGTCAACAATGTATAATCATAACGTTGATACGAAACCCTAGGAGTCTGATTTGCACTAGACTGATCTTTTCTAAGGCTTAACATAACTCTTTGGAGATGTACTGAATTCTCCATATTTTCTAAGAAATAAACTTTATTATATTTCATAATATGAACAGTAAAAATGCTTAATACAATGTTATGAGCCGGCACTCAAGGTATCCCTCCCATGGGCGTGCACGTCCTAACCGATTTGTCGGACATTTTCAATTTTATCCCCTGAAACCTCACACCGCGACTCAGGGGTATAAATTAAATAAGTTTATCTCGATGTTGGTGGCTTAGTATGATCTTTATACATTATCTTACTGTATCTTTTATCTATATCTACTTATATGTATTCATAAAATTGATTTCATGATCGTCTCGTAAAAATGTATGGATGGGTATTGATGGTACTTTTTTTTAGTGTAATAAAGTGTAAACATGTGTGTTTATTGATAGTATTATTAGCTGATTGAAAGCTATAATGGCGCAGTACAAGCATACAGTCGTACAGGTTGTGGATTCGATCAATACTCGAGGAAATTAAGTAGATATATAATATTTAACATTTATGTTCAAAGCCCGGCGTTCAGTCCCGCCACTTGTAACGGAAAGCCTCAAATTCAGCGAAAAGTAACTGAGTCACTAACTAAGTTCGTTCTGCCTACACATATACAGCGTAAAGTTGTTGATGAGTTTAGTTTGTAGTAGATACTATAGTTGATTTCCTTTATCAAAAATAAAAGGTCAAATATTATAAGGAAAATTACTACACACATAATTATCATATATAATTAATAATAATAACCACTATAGTTTAAATAATTTAACTTAATTAATTTGTGAACGGGATGCTTGCAGCTTCGATTTCCAGTTTGAGCAATAATTATATTTTATCATTCTTTTTCATTAAACGCGTTTGTTTCAAAGAAAGTGCACCGTTATGTTCTGCCACTCAAAGTAGTGTCTCGAATTCAGGTGGAAAACAAAAAACAGTGTCTTAACATTTTTTTCTATCTGTCTGCCGTGCGATATATATCTGCTATACCTATATAGTCATAAATGCGTACAGTATAAAGCTTTTAAAATTTTAAAAACATTTGTTTTATTCACATTGAAAGTTAAAGGAAAGAGTCAGTAGTAATAATAAATTTTAGTTTTCTCTACTTTTCCCTCATTTTGGCAAACCCTTGTGTCATCCTAGTCTTAAATGATCTTCCTATCCCAATCCACAGACCAAACGAAGTAACTAAAAACGAACTAAGATAGGCCTGCCGAGGCGCAGCGGCACAATCGTGTGGCTGTTAACGATAGGTTGTGGGTTCGATTCCCACTTGAGGAGATGAAATATTTAAATAGTTAATGCTTGCATTTCTTCGCTCTGGTAACAAGGAAACACGCGGCGTTGAGTTCCGCCACTAAACACGCAATGCTACAAATTCGGCGGAAAGCGGGGAACGGAAGTGGAACGGAGTGTCTTAAGACTAGGTTTCAGGTTCCCTCCGCCTACCCAGCCATGTGCGGGATACAGCGTGAAGCTGAGAAAGAGAGAGTAGCTAGAATTATTTACACATATAATTATTTTAATTCATTGTACCATAGTATCACTATACAATACCTATATTTATAGCAAATCCTCCTGTGAAACCTAACACCGCCGCTCTGGGGCTTAAATTATAAAAAAAAACATATTTTGACGTAGGTGGTTGTAATAACACAATGTGACGCCTCCTTTATATGTCAGTTATTGTTTTATTGTAACTTATTAATTTATTTTATTTTAACTTATCTCATTGAATTAAATGTGAATGATTTAAGAAACTGAGCTTCGTTTTTGTGTTGTTTAATATAATATTTGCCGCTCGCAAATTTGACATAATGACTCTTGCCACGTAACATCCATTTATAACTCCTAGATCGTATATATTTTAGCTGGATCTTCTTAGATGTTCATTATAACTAGCCTCAATTTCAACGGAAAGTCGGGAACGGAACGGAGTATCTTAACACTAAGTTTGTAAATTTCCTTTGTCTACCCTACTATGAGCGGGACATTGGATGTTTAAGAAAGTGTTGGCAACATTTGCTAGAATTTTATTAAGCTAAACATCATTGAAGGAGGCCGTGTGTGCCGTAGGAGCACAAGCGTGCGCCTACTAACAACGGTTTTGTGTTCGGAAGGCACTAAAAGTAAGAAATATTTTATATTTTCAATTTTAGCTCTGTGACGGCATAAAGCGTGGCGTTGAGTTTCCCCGCTCAACACGCGATACGCTCAGAATTTGGCGGCGAGAATTAAACGCAGTGTTAATAGGTAACGAAGTCATTAACACTAGGTTCTCCTATGTTATGTACGGGGTACAGTGTAAAACTTAAAAATAATATATGTATATATAATCACTTGCAAGCAAATATAAAATATAATCAAGCAATGTCAGACAAAATATTTTATCAGTGCATTACACGTTAAACATTTCAATACGTAATAACAACACTTAACTTTCCTACATTAGTAACCAACGAGGATATCCCGTTACTTCCAATAAAGCTTTAATTAGTAAAAATTAAAACAATAAACAACGGCCGTTAAATTTAGACGAATCGAAAACAATCACGGTTTCCGCTAAATAATTACTGAGCTTGAAAGCAAAAAGACAAACTGTTTTGTTATTGAAAGCTAATTTGTTAGCTTAGTGAGTAATTGTTCGACAATGTAGCCTAGGGTTGTTGATAAATAGAATTTATTTCATTATTTATGAACCTTATTATAATACAAGTATTATAGCGGACGAAGCCACAGGCGGCTAGTGTTCCGCCTGTGGCTTCGCCCGCTAGTAATTCACTATTTAATTTACTTATTTCAACTACTTTCTTGTTATAATAACATTATAACTAGTAAGACAACATATGTATGTATATTGGATTAAAAATTTACATTAATAAACGTCCCCTATAAGATTTTTTTTATATATCTTCTCTTGTCACATCACAGACGGTGATCGGTTACAGATTTAATATAAGTATACCTTGATAATATTATTACAGCAACAAATTCCTTTTTAACAATATTTTTGTTTTTTTGACAAGGCATTTACTACAAGTGATGTAATTTTAAATTATGCTTAATATAACAAAAAAATATATTAAGCATAATTAGTAACGGTGACTTTTTTTATTTTTCAACTTTATCGAGTCTAATAAATTATATTTAATAAATTTAAATTAAAGCGTATAAAAATTGTAAACGCAGCATAATAATCTTAAAAATGTATTTAATTATTATTATTATTTAAGTCTTGTAATTTCGTATTTTGAAACTATCGTTAGATTTAAAATATATATTAATGAAAATTCATATGAAGTTGAGGCACACGCGTGTTTCTGTAAAAGACATGAAATGTGGATTTGATCCCCACTCGAAGAGGTGAAATATTTAATATTTTCAAAAAAAAAAAAAAATCCTTTTATTATTTTAGCTGTCGTAAAAAGGCAAAGCGCGGCATTGAGTTCCGCCACTCAACACGCAATGCCCCAAATTCGGTGAATAGTAGAAAATTGAAATATTCTAATGGAAATGGGAATGTTTTCACACTAGGTTCCCAAGATCCTTCTGCTAGGTATTCTACTATGTGGAAAATACGGCGTAAAGATAAAAAGATATAGATAAATATTTAAAAAAACAAATTAATTATTAAAACGCATATTTTAAATTATAGATAGCCCTGCATTGTACGTGTTATCGGCCCGCTAAATAGGTACATTGGGATATTTTTAGTCCAAACTTAGACACAATATAACGTGAATTCAACCCGTTGTTGTATATTAATTTGTCAATCCATCCATATATAAGTTCTTATATGAGTATTATTCAAATTTTAATGTACCTCTACTGCCTTAAATGTTGAGGTTAAATTAAAGCCTATGGTTTGAATTT
The DNA here is from genome assembly GCA_019049475.1 of Eueides isabella. NCBI lineage: Eukaryota > Metazoa > Arthropoda > Insecta > Lepidoptera > Nymphalidae > Eueides > Eueides isabella. The sequence continues at coordinate 3,463,943 of CM032407.1, forward strand.
TAAAATTCTTCTCTTTTGTCTCCATATATTATTCATTTTGACGTCTGACTTTGAACTTTCGTGGGTTCGATACCTATTTGGAGTGATAAGTAATTTTTCTTTTCTCGTTCTTGTGACAAGACAAAAAAGGCATTTAAAAAACATAGCAGTAGTTGAGAAGCAAAGTGTCTAGATCACAACATTCCTTTCTGTAAATAGAAAACGTGAATCCAAAGAAAAGATTTCTTAGTGACGTTACTTTCTCTACCAACACTATAAAATATGTTAAGATAGAAGTCTGAAGCCTATCGTGGCGCAGCGGCACAAGTATTTGACTGTAAACGCGACACACTGTGGTTTCGATCCCCATTCGAGCAAATATGTACATATATATATATATATATATATATATATATATATATATATATATATATATATATATATATATATATATATATATATATATATATATATATATATATATATATATATATATATATGTATATATATATATATATATATATATATAGTATGTATTTTGTATTCTCATTTCTTCGCTCTGGTAACAAGGCAAAGCACGGCGTTGAGATGTACCACAAGTTCGACGGAAAATGGGGAATGGCAATGGAACGGAGTGTCTTAACACTAGGTTCCCAAGTTCCCTCTGCTTACCCTGCCATGTGCGGGATACACCGTGAAGTTCAGTGACTAAGATAGCAGTCAATACATAAACGTAATTTAAGACTTGGCTTAGACAAAGCGACATATTTATTCAAGACGCAGTTAAGTGTAAACTAACGAGAGCATTAGTTTAAATTAAAACAGCAAAGGCCGTTTTCATTTGCATCACACGTGACCGTCTGTCATGTCGTCTAGCCGCTTCATCATCGCTGAGAGCGATTAATTTGTATAAAGCAGGCCAATTCATAAGATGAAGCGATTTTAGAAGCTTGTTTGAATAAATATTGTGTGATGAAAGAACTTGAACCATAGAGCGATAAAAGAAATACTTTAATTGATTCTTGTTATGTAATATTATATGTATAAAGAGACAATCTATTTACAAGAAACATATGTATTAAGTATATAAATGATGTTATTATAGTATAAAATATTTATTTAAATGAATAAAGCAGAACAAAATGGCCTAATTAAATGGTATTTAAAATCATTATACTTATTTTACCCATGCTAATTAAGAAAATTCGTAATATAGACAATATTCGTACATTAATTTTGAGGTTGCAGTGTTTTAACAACTGGGACTAACAACTTCTATTTATAAAACAAAATAAATATAAATTAATTTATACATTTTAATATTCGTATTTTAAATAGAAAATTATTGCCTTCTATATTGTGGGTCATTTAAAACTGCATTTGTCGCGACTGAGCGAATTATTAGTTCATTAACTAACATAAGTTACAATCGGAGGCGTTTTGATCTAATCATTTTTAGCAACAGTTTAATCTCTTTTGGGTTATTTTTCGTAGATCCAAATAAAATCTTAAATTTATAATAAAAATATCAGGAAAACATATTATAGAGCAAATTTACATGTTGAGTAATTTGAAAATATACTCGAGATAGAAGCTTTACGGTGTATTCCACACATAGCTGGATAGACAGAGCTGGATAGACGGAACTTAACGCCGCATTATGTAATGTATATATTAATCTCGTAAAAGCTGTTTAAATACAAACTAAAATATAGTCAGTTTTTTACGCCCGTTTTTAAGCAAGCAAACGTTAATGTACTTTGTAACAACTTGTTTGCTTTCTATATACTTATGTATATATTAATTATATGGTGTCAAATATCTCCATTCTCTATTGTATATCTTATGACTACGATCTCTCGTTACTAATCATGTCATTAATATCATTAAATTGGATTTAGACAATCGTTTCTAAATTATGCCATTCGCTTATCATTAGTGCGTCGAGCCGGATGGTCTCAGTCTCACACCTATTTACGCTTCCTCTTATGTCTGTCTGGTGTCCTAGTACCATTAGATAAACATTAGCTTATCAATTATGTATATGATAAATTAACATTTTAATTTTCTGTTGATTAAATTAGATAAAGTTGCTATTTATTTACGCTAACACTGCATATTATGGAGATCTATATCTTCAATGCATGGAACCCAACGTGGCACAGTGGAGTGGAACAGTATCTGAGTATGCATTTGCTATGGGTTCGATGCTCGTTAGAAGAAATAATTTTATTATAATGCTTCAAGCTGGAATTTTTATAATTTAGCTGGAATTTAGCTGAATAAAAAGATAAATGCGTTACCAGGGTACGAAGATCTTATTAGGTTATCGAAGTTAAACGCCGCACTATATCTAGTTACCAGAGCGATGACATAAAAGCATTATTTATACCCAAATTGAACCCATAACCCACTGCGTTAACAACTAGACGCTGTATCGCTGCGGTCGATCTCATGATTATATCAGAGTAATTTCTTAGTTCTTTTAGAGCAAAATTGAAATATTTCTCACTTTCTTTCACTGTTATTTATGGTTACTTACCTTCAAAAAAAAAAAAAGAAAAAAAATGGAAAGAAAAAGAAGAGAGAAATAGAGAATCCATCAAGAATGCTACAAGTATCATTGTTAACTTGTTTATGTTTCTTTTTGAAACAGAAGGATTTGAACCCATTTGTTAATCACCGACATCCTTCAAGTGTTTCAACGCATGTGAATTATAAGCACACCTTTTGTATGTACATACATAGGTATATAAGTAATAATTGACTAATATGTTAACATCACTTTAAGCTGTTATTTCTAAAGGGAAGTAGTGGTTAAGACACTTGGACGCTATCCAAGCGGCGTGGTCAGTTCCGATACTTGCGATATTTTACTCACTCTCTCTCGGCTTCACGCTGTACTACGCACATGGCAGGGTAGGCAGAGTGAACTTGGAAACCTAGTAATGTTGTAACATAAGATTATGCAATTATTATAAAAAAAACGATAACACATTAAAGCTAAATAAGATATAATGTTGTGCACTATCGACCTATTTTTAATTATATAAATTTTATTTTAATTCGGTAAGAAATAATATCTCGGCGTTGAGTTCCGCTACTCAACACGCAATGCCTCAAATTCGGCGGAAAGTGGGCAACGGAAGTGGAACGGAGTGTCTTTACACTAGGTTCCCGGGTTCCCTCTGCCTACCCTGCCTAGTACGGGATACAGCGTGAAGCTAAGAAAGAAATATGTAATTATCAATTTAATTATACATAACAGGTGAAATTTTAATTTGTAAATTTAAAATAAACATGTACATCATTAATTATTTCTTTAGCAGGGTAGGCAAAGTAGACTTGGGAACCTAGTGTAAGACACTCCGTTTCCCACTTTCCGTCGAATGTGAGGCATTGTGTGTTAACTGTCGGAACTAAACGCCGCGCTTTGCCTTGTTCCAAAATCGAAAATATTGAATATTCCATTTCCTCGAGTGGGAATCCAACCCAGAATCTGCTCGTTTTACAGCCACACGCTTGCCACTGCGCCACGACAGACCTCAATAATCTATACCAAATTAACGGACAGCCTAAACTGGTTCTATAAATAGCAATGTACCCACAATATTCAGCATCGATCCACCTGTGTTGCCACGCGACGGAGGGCGCTATTCGACACCGGCGCGTAATTTGAAATTTGAGACTCGATAATGTCTGTGTTACCAGTTGATCCCCAAATTATACGTTATCCCTTCGATGTTGCCATACCTTATACGAATTTAATCAGTTTAGTTTAAGTTTTAAAGTTATAATGAGCTGCGTGTTTTTAGTTTGGTTGTTAGTCATTTAATACAAATTTGCCTTATGTATAATAAATAATAGCGCAATTGAGACCTGGCGTGGCGCAGCGGCATAAGCATGTGAATGTAATCACGACAGGCTGCGGGTTTGATCCCCACTTGAAGAAATAAAATATTAAGCATTTTCAATTTAAAATTTTTATATTTTCTGTTCTTTGCTCTAGTAAATAGGCTAAACGCGGCGTTGAGCTGCGCCACGCATTATATCAATTTTGGCGGAAAGTAGCTTAACACTAGGTTCTCAATTCTCTCAGTTCTCTGCCTACCTTTTCATCTGCGGGATACAGTGTGAAGTTAAATAAACTAAATAGTATAATAAAGAAATATTTCTATAGAGGCCTGTCGTGGCGCAGCGGCACAAGCCGACAGGTTGTGGGTTCGGTCCCCACTCGAGGACATGAAATATTTAATATTTTCTATTTAAATATTTAATGTTTTCATTTCTTCATTCTGGTATAAGGCAAAACGCGGCGTTGAGTTCCGCCACTCAACACGCAATCCCTCAAATTCGGCGGAAAGTGGGGAACAGAAGTGGAACGGAGTGTCTTAACACTAGGTTCCCAAGTGCCCTCTGCCTATCATGCCATGTGCGGGATACAGCGTGAAACAGAGTAAAGAAATATTTGCGGCACGAGCACCATCTAACTAAAACATGACTTTTGTGGCTTCGATTCTCACTTGAGGAACAAATTTCTTTTCTTCCTCGCTTTGGTAAGAAGATAAGGCGCTGCGTTTACCACTTTTTCTAACTACTTTGCTATATTTCAAAATATATTTTTGTTTGAAAGAGATTAAGATCATAATTTTAACTTTTAAATGTTACGCCATGTTTTTTTTAAATAATTATTTAATATAAACAACACTGCTTAACGCTGTATCCCGCACATGTCAGGGTAGGCACAGGAAGAACTTGGGAACCTAGTTTTAAGACACTCCCCGGCGGAAATTAGGGATTGGAACCCTTAATTTCCGCTAAATTTGAGATATTGGTATTATTTTATATACAAACGTAAAAAATAAAATCCCATAGGAATAAACCGCAAATTCAGACGAGTCGACAATGATGATGCTCATTTCGTGCACCACGGTCCCCGCGTCCACAGAGACGCAGTTGTAAAATTATATTCATTAATTTATGCACCAATATGTTATATTTCACCTACATGCAAACAGGCGTTTCAATTGAGCAATAATGCAACTCCCTAGTACAGAGTAGCTTCTTCACAGATACCTTTAAAGATAAAAATATATTATATATAAGAAAACGATTGTTATTATCGAGGCCTGTTGTGGCGCAGCGGCACAAGAGTGTGACTGTAACCGACAGGTTCTGGGTTCGATCACCAGTCGAGGAAATGAAATATTTAATATTTTCAATTTAAATATTTAATGGTTCATTTCTTCGCTCTGGCAATAAGGCAAAGCGCGGCGTTGAGTTCCGCCACTCAACACGCAATGCCTCAAATTCGGCGGTAAGTGGGGAACGGAAGTGGAACGGAGTGTCTTAACACTAGGTTCCCGGGTTCCCTCTGCATACCCTGCCATCTGCAGGATTCAGCGTGAAGCTGATTGTTATTATACTAATTCAATGAACTTCAATGAACAGCTAGTCATAAAGAAATTTATTAAGCCAAATAAAAGTTTTTATCCTGAGACGACTGTAGGTACTGGGTTCGGTTCGCGGTGGAGTAAACGAAAATTGTAATATTTTAATATCTTCGCTCTGGTAACGAGGCAAAGCGTGGGTTAAGTTCTGCCACTCAACATATACATGTGTACGGATAAAGTAGTCTTAATCTTCACAGAACAGATTGTTTTTATTTTGCTTCTTATGGTGGTGGAGGATGGAGAGTGGAGAGGTAAGTATTATTACTTCCAAAAACTTGTAATTGTATAAAAATTGAATATTCCAGAAAAAATGCCATTTCGTATTAGCAAAATATATGCATAATTGAGTTTAACAAGCAAATTACCCTATATATAAAACACGTCGCATCAAATGAACATCTGTCGGTCTGCCCGTTTGTCACACTCGCACTCGCACGGGACACAATTAACGTCGTTAATTGCACCACTGCGCTCAATTACTTGGTGTGCTAGTGCGTTTTACTGCAACCGAATTGTTTTATAGATTTTTATGGCTTTTATACTGAATCTGAGCTTTAATTTTTGTATTTTATTATTTTTTATTAGTTGTTTGTATAATAATTGTTTCAATAATAATTGTTTTTCAAGCTGATTTACGATTTGTCTATAATTTTTTAAGTTTGTAATTATACTTAATTGGCGAATTCAAATATTTAATGTATACGTCTTATGCTCCTGTTTATAGTAACACACAACGAGACGCTTATGACTTCATCTTACCGAAAATTTGAGTTTTTGACGATAGATTTAGGATCGATTAGTATTCCATCAAATATTTAGGTCTAATAAGACTACTCTAAGTTTCTAATATTATGTTGAATATTGCTACAGATATATTTATTTTGATGTACAATCAACAGATTGTTTCCACTTTTGCATATTATATATATTCCATAGTTAGTTTAGTTTAGTCTTCTTAGTTTTGTAAGGGAAAGTCTGAATTTTCTCCTCATCATCCCATCAATTTTCAGGAAATCTTTGTATTCGTGGACTTTCCAAGGCTTTGGTTAGTTACATATTTAAGTAATTTTAATTTTTAGTTATAAAAGAAATGATTAACAATTTATAATCTGCAACGGAAATGCAATAATAATTAGACATATAAAAATAACTACGTGTATTCTTTTGGATGTTCTTTTATTATTAGTTATATATTAGTAACGTTAAGAGTTATAATATCATAGTACTGCCGTGGCGTGGTTCAAGCGGTTGATCAACAGAAAAGTGACAGGTTGGGGTTTTATCCCCGCTCGAGGAAATTAAATATTTTAAAATTCATTAAATATTTAATGTGAAAATATAAAATAATAATTATTTTATCCATTTTGGTAACAAGCCAAAGTGCGGTATTGAGTTCCATCACAACACGCAAAGCTCGGCAGGAAAGTGGAGGACGTAACGGAGTGTCTTGACACTGGATTCCTAAATTTTCTATGCCTTCCTTGCCACGTGCGGAATACAACGTGAAGCCGAAAAAAATATTTACTAGCCTTAATATACTGTTATTATATAATAGTATTGTTAGAAGTAGAACCTTCTGTCAATGAAAAACGTGCAGCCTGAACTGAACGTCACGAAAGGCTGCAATGCGAAACTTACGAACGAAATTATAGGAATTTTCCTTAAGGAAAGTAAAATAAAAAAGGATTTCATCATGCGATTATTCATTTTTAAAATTTTAAAATTTATGATTTTATTTACAATAAATTTTTGGGAGTGATTAAGTTTTGCCGCCCTTCGCTTTTTCACCAGAGCGAAAAAATGCAAATATAAATTCAAATTCAAAATATTCTTTATTCAAATAGGCTTTAGCAAGCACTTTTGAATCGTCACAACATAAAATTACCACCGGCCCGGAATGCAGTTCTGCTGAGAAGAGCCGGCAAGAAACTCAACAGTTGCTCTTTTCAATATTGAATAAAGTTACAATTTCATTGTTTAATATAATAGTGACCATCCTGCATGAAATTCAAATGACCTTAATTAAATACATTTTTGTCATTCAAATATGCTTCGACAAAAGTAAATATTAAAGTAATGTTAATTAAGAAAGTGTACTACTCCACTTTCTTAATTAACATTACTTTAACATTTACTTTTAACTTGTCTAGTGCCAAATTCAAAATACACTGCGGAATACTATTGTAGATACGTATACTCAGACCCATAAATGACTTATTTACTTTTTGGAGGCGATAACTAGGCGTCACAAGTTTGTCCTTGTTTCTCGTCCCAATCGTGCGTTTGTCACTGTGTTTGCTATAGCACTGAATAGTTTGCCTGACAAACAAAATATTGTAAAAAATATATTGAGAAGTAAAAGAGAAGTAAAATTAAATACTTCAATTCTTCGAGTGGGATCGAACTCACAACTTATCGTGTTTACATTCGCACGCTTGTGGCCCTGCACCATAACAGGCCTCAATATTTCTTGTTTTAAGGGGACGTAGGATACTGCAAACAAAAAAGATGTACAAAAGTAAACTAAATATGAAAATTACTACATAATTTAAATATTTAAATAATTACCGTTTTACGCTGTAACATTTGTAACTTAGCTAGCTTTTAACCCTGGGAGAAACCTGAAACCAGGACGCTCTTCCCGTCCTGTGGAAATGACATAAATAGTTTAGCTAGCATTCAATTCAAAATTTATATTAATATGGCGGTAGTCAGTTTGCCCATATATTTTGCATTTTGTATTTATTATACAAAATATTTTTAATTAAAAATTATTTTTACTGCGGCGTTGAGTTTCGTCACTCAACACACAATGTCTCAAATTAGGCGCAAAAGTGAGGAACGGAACGGAGTGTCTTAGCACTAGTTTCCCATCTGCGGGATAAAGCGTAAAACTAAGTAAGTACAAAATATTTTTTAACGTTTAAAATTTAACGTCTCAACTTTCGAAGAGACGCAGGTTCGATTCCGAATGGGTTAAAATTTGTAAACGTTTTCTTATATTAATTAAACATTATGAATAACCTCGTAATATTTATATCTAGATTTACTTACAAATTTTAAAAATACATAAAACGAGTTAAGTTAAATGAAAATGAACTGACTTTTTACTGTATCTCACACATGGCATGGTGGGCAGAGTATATTTAGGAAGCTAGTGTAAGGGTATTCCGTTCTATTCCCCACTTTCCAACGAATTTCAGACATTGTTTATTGAATGGCGGAACTCAACGCAGCGTTTCGCCATGGCCTACTAGAGCGAAGAAAATGAATATTAAATACAGAATATTTTATTTTTCAAGGCTGGAAACGAACCCACTATATGTCGTGTTCAGACGAACGCTTGTGTTCCTGCGCCACGACACATTAGTGTCTTAACATGAAGTTTTCAAATTTCATCTTTCTATATATATTCTTTCATAGCAAAAAAAATACTAAATAGAAGCAATAAAATTTTTAGATCTATGGACATAATATTAATATTAAAGTTGAAAAGTTAATTGCAGAGAGTCAGGAAATATTGTGAAAATATTATATAGAACATTCGAGATAAGATGACCTATTAAATAATCATTGTAAGACCCGTATTAAAACTATATAATCAGTGTTTGATAACATTTGATAGTATTTAGTAAATTTGATAAACGTAGAATTGACAAGGGCCATTGGTAAGTACAATAAAACGAAAAATAAGACTAAATGAAAAATAAAAAAAAAAAGATTTCTAAGCTGATTTTTATTGACCAGTAATATCTTTCTCTTTCCCCACTTCCAGCCTAATTTTCCAGCGCGTGTTGAGTGGCGGAACTTAACGCTGTGTAATTAATTACTTAATTGAGAAATGTTGTGTTATTAATCACGTTGAATAAATCTACCTATATATTACTTTCTATTCTATTAATATTACTAATTACAATGTAGTACCTCAGATATATATAATAAACCTAAAAAGAGAGAAAAACGAGAGAGACTAACAATAAATTCGATTATTTAAAACAAATATGAAATAACCATATATAAAAGTTACATAAAAGTAAAGTTAAAGTAACCTATAAACAACACGCATGTTTTTTTTTGTTTATCTGCCATTGACTGTACCTTATCAGTGAGAAAAACGGCGATACCGACTAAGTAGTCACACGTTGCCGTCACTAGTGAATCGCTACAACCAGTTTTAAACATTTTTTTTATTGTAAAAACTATATAAATTATGAATTCATATCATGTGCTCTTGCTATAAGGCTTAATGTTTATATTTCTACGTATATATTTTGTTAGTAATTAAAACGCGGAAGATATCGCCAGTTGTGCGAAGGCAGTCAAAATGTTCGAATATAAATATTTGACGCGGGAGCATTTGAAAGGATTTGATAACTATAAGGTCAGTTACGTTACTTAAATAACAGTTATCTAACTGTTTTTTTAGTGTGTTTTATATTGTATTCACGCTGCATCCCGTACAAGACAGGGAAGGCAGAGGAAACCTAAGGTATTTATTTATATATACTTACGTACATATATTTATTATATATGTAAGTGTTATTAATTATTCTAATTTACCATATATAATAAGCACTTTGGAGTCATCAAACATTATTGTAATAACTACATATTGTAGTAAGATTGTGTGACGTCACGCAGAATTAGTGAAACAAATTTGATGTGTCATTAGTGAACGAATTCATGAGTTCAAATTCCACTAGGGGCATGTTAAGATATTATATGGATGTTTTCTCATTATTTTAAGCCAAATATGACTGGCTGGGTGAAAGTTGTGAAAGTACACAAATTAATTTTAAAATATTAAATACTGCCTAGCATATGTTTGTGAGAGTGAGTGAAAAGAGGCGGGGGGACTCAGTTGATCTTCGAGAAAACAATATAAATGACACTTCAGGAAGATCATATCAGGTGGCAATGCGTTGCGGAACTCAATGTCGCTCTTTGCCTTACAACCAGAGCAAAGAAATGAAAACATTAAATGTTTAATTTGAAAATAATAAATATTTAATTTTCTCGAGTGGGATCGAACCCACAAGCTGTCGTTTACAGTCACACGCTTGTGCCGCTGCGATATGAGAGGTCTTTGTTTTCACTTCTACACTTTTCATTACTGACGAAAGTGAAAGATTGTGAAAAATATTTTCAAGACATTATCGAGTGGCGTAAACTAACGCCGGCGGAATAACTTATTTTCATTTTCTCGCTCTGGTAACAAGAGCTCCGCCACTCAATATACAGTGCCTCAAATTCGCCAACTCGACGAAATGTGCAATGAAATCGTCTTCATGGGAACAAAATATTTAAACACTAGGTTCCCAAGTTACCTCTACCTGTCCTGCCATATGAAGGATATGGCATTGAGCAGAAAAAAATGTAAATATAAATGACTACATATAAATATATAACATAACAAAACATGTGTTACAACTTATTTATGTTGTTAGCATCTCCGTAAGTTGCAACAAGCGTATAAGAATTTCGACGGAGCTTGGTGAGAACGGATGGCTTAGTTGGTTACACCGCTAGAACGGTTTTCAAGAGGCGCGGTTTCAAATCCCGCTTCGTTCAAAATTTTTATACGCTTTTTAAATTTAAGTTTAAAACATGTGTTAGTTTATTTCCTTCTAGCTCTTTCTTCTACACAACATAAAATGTAAAAGGTGTAAAAAATATGATTTAAGTAATCATTATATTGTCATTCGATACTTTCACAGTAATATTACGTGTAGTTTATTACAAATTAACAGTTACGATAGGGTTATGACCGCAGTTTAGTTCCCAATGTCTAAAGTTACCCGTCTTGATAATTAAACCTAAAAATAGCCTTTTTGGTTTATTTCTTGAGGCCTTGGTGGTACGTTGGAGTGTCGATACCTCTTTGGATTAGTTTAATTTATTTTTATATACCTTTTTTTATTCACTTGTAATAATTAAAACGCGGCGTTGAGTTTCGCTACTTAATTAAAGCTCTTGTTTTTTTTTTAATCTTATTGAAATAATGTTTTCTTACAGTATAGTGCTATAGATACCAGCCCTCTCAGTCGATATGTCATGCATCCCACATGGAACTTTACAGTTAAGGTAAACCATATACATTTATTTTATTACTTTTAATATATTTGGGGAACTTAGTGGGTAGTGAAGGTGGAACGGAGTGTCTTAACACAAGGTTCCCAAGTTCCCGTTGCCTACACTACCTACCATGTGCGGGATACAGCGTGAAGCTGAGTAAATTAAACACTTAATTGATATTGATAGAATTAAAAATACAGGGTTCATTGTGCACAGTTATTTCCATACTTGATACTTATTCTGAAAATGGTATATAGTGGCTTGAAAGTATTTTTTCTTAAATATGACCACTAACTACTATAGTATATAACAGTAAGTGATATGTTATAATTCAAAATATGAAAGGAATCGTCGCTTTAAAGTTAAACATTTATAACGTTTCATATGTCTGATCTAAACGCCGCGCTATAGCAATAACAGAGCAAGGAAGATGAAAATTTTATATATATATTTTTTTTTATGGACATCGAACCCACAACCTACCGCGTTAAGAGTCACACGCTTGAGCCCCTGCGCCACGACTGACAAATTCTCTAGAAAAATATATTATGATTAAATCTCTTACAGTTTATACCAAAATGGATAGCGCCAAACTTGTTAACATTCGCCGGTTTCCTCTGCATGGCATTATGCGTATTATTGTTGCTTTTTTATGATTTCGACTGTACCGCTGCTGGTCGTCCTGGTGTCAAACAAATTGAAAGCTATGACATACCCAATTGGGTTTTCTCTACATGCGCTGTGTTGCTATTCTTAGCGTACAATTTGGGTAAGGTTATGATTTATTTATTTTTTTCGGAAAAAATACTAATTTTATCACGTTAACCATTCTTATATTTACCGACTTTAAAACATGTTTTTAATATTAAAATGGTTATAATATATATAAATTATAACATCTAAGAAATTAACATTTTAGCTAAATTCGAGAGAGTGAGTGTGTGAGTGTATATGTTTTGAAATTGCTGTGTATTTATTTAAATATAAATTGTTTCACACTTATATTTATTAATGTTTAAACTATTCATTCAAAATGGAGGCGAAATTAATTACTCACTTTTTTGGCTTACACTGTATTCCTTACACAGCAGCGTAGGCAGAGGGAACATTGGAACCTAGTGTTAAGACACTCCATATACTTCCCTTTCCCGTTTTACACTGAATTCTGGAGACATTGAGTGTCAAATGGCTTTGCCTCCTCACCAGAGCAATGAAGTGAAAATATTAAATATTTCATTGTCCTAAGTAAAGTAAAACCGTTGCGTGTTAAGCGTCGCAAGCAATCTTGTGTGATTTAAATTTTACAAAATTCAAAATTATTTTTATCACATTTCCCTATAGATACAGATCCAGATATACATATACCTAGCCATATTTAATTAAATCGAATGTTATTGCAAGTTAACAATATGATTGTAAGCCTCTACGAGAGCAAATGCTACATAGTCTCTTGTAGATGTAACTCATCAAGGTTGTGGTTAAGATTTGCTTGAGTCATTATTAAACTAGAGTAATTAATAGTATTGTATTTAATTACAAATCTGTGTCATAACCAATGTAAAATAGGTATGCTCTATTTAATAAATAATTGTCTGAGGCCTGTCGTGGCGCAGCGGCACAAGAGTGTGACTGTAACAGACAGGTTCAGGGTTCGATCCCCAGTCGAGGAAATGAAATATTTAATATTTTCAATTTAAATATTTAATGTTTCATTTCTTCGCTCTGGTAATAAGACAAAGCGCGGCGTTGAATTCCACCACTCAACACACAATGCCTCAAATTCGGCGGAAGTGGGGAACGGAAGTGGAACGGAGTGTCTTTACACTAGGTTCCTGAGTTCCCTCTGCCTACCCTGCCCAGTGCGGGATACAGCGTGAAGCTATAAAAAAAATTGTACATTTTTACTAATTTAAAGTAAAAATGTACAATGAAGTGTCAACGCACAACTAGGAAAAAAATACGTTTTATTTTTTCATAGCTTCACGCTGTATACCCCATATGGCAGTGTACGCAGAGGGTTTGGAACCTAGTGTTAAACACTCCCCTCTGTTCCCCGATTTCCGCTGAAATTGAGGCTTTGCGTGATGTGTAGCGGCACTGAACGCCGTGCTTTGCCTTGTTACCAAAGCGAACAAATATTAATATATTATTATATTTGAAAATAATAAATATTTCACTCGTTTGAGTTAGGATCGAACCTATAACAGCTACACGCTTGTGCGTTGCACCACGACAGACCTCAATTAACAATTTGATAGGGGAAAAATACATTATGACAATAACTGTATTTTTTTATATTAAAATGTCCTATAACTTTTATTACAGACGGTATTGATGGTAAGCAAGCTAGGCGTATCGGAGTATCTGGTCCTATTGGAGAAATGTTTGACCATGGTTTGGACTCGTATATAGTTTTCTTAATTCCATACTGCTTATTCACAGTATTTGGTAGAGACGAGTGGTCCATTCCTGTATTCAGGTGAGATTTTTTTCAGTTTCATGCTGTATCCCATATTAGCAAGGCTGGCTGAGGGAGCATCGCTTAAGACATTACATTCCTTACATACTGTCTAATTTCCGAGACATTAATTGTTGCGTGGCGGAAGTAAACGCCGCGCCTTGTCATGTTGTTAGAGCGAGGAGACGAAAAAGTCCCTTTGGGTGGGTATCAATCCCACCATCACCGTGCTGAAAGCCAAACGTTGTGCCGCTGTCACATGACGATTTCTTTTTGTTCCAGCTTAAGAGGCCTGTTGTGGCGCAGCGGCACAAGCGTACGACTGTAACCGACAGATTGTGAATTCGATCCCCACTGGAGGAAATTACATATTTAATATTTGAATTTAAATATTTAATGTTTTCATTTCTTCGCTCTGGTATAAGTCAAAACGCGGTGTTGAATTCCGCCACTCAACATGCAATGCCTCGGCGGAAAGTGAGAACGGAAGTGGAACGGAGTGTCTTAACACTAAGTTCTCAAGTTCCCTGCCGAGTGCGGGATACAGCGTGAAGCTGAACCTCCCCATTTTATTTTTTTCAGTGTTGAGAAATAGTATAGTGGGGATTACAAAAACGATTAATATTATTTCAGAGGATATTTAATAGTTATGAGCGTCGTACTAAACTTCTATGTGAGTCACTGGGAGAAATACAACACCGGCACGTTGTACCTGCCGTGGGGATACGACCTCAGTATGTGGGTTAGTTGATTTCTTACTTGAATAATATTTAAATACTCGTATTTATACTGAAGGATGTCTCGTGATTTGCTATGGAGGCAATAAACAATTATTTATGAATACCTACACATTTTTTTTCCAAATATTTTAAAGTGAGGCTTGTTGTGGCACAGTGGCTCAGGCGTGTAACTGTCAATGACAGGTTGTGGGTTCGTTCCCCACTCGATTAAGTAAAATATTTAATATTTTTATTTTTTTGCTCTGGTAACATGGCAAAACGCGGGGTTGAGTTCTGCCTTTAAGATGAAGCTTTCTTTTAGTAAAAATATTTTGTCCAATGCAGGAGAACCTACGCTAGCAGCTTATTTTAGTAGACTGTGTCGCTTTACACAAAGACTATATAAAATCATAGAACGAAACAATATCAGGATGACAATAAAAAGCTCATAATTTTAAAAAAGTCTTGGACACACTTTCTAATATTGTTCGTTAGCACAAAAATTTGTATCTTTTCGTATACTAATCATCTTTATATTGTATAAAAGTTTGATTCCTTGTCTCTAGTTAGTTTGTTTATTAGGTAATTAACGAAAACAAGGCACTGACGAATTTATAGGACTTTCAGGCGTATAGTAGAAGATACTCGTAATCGTTACTAATAAAAATGTCCTTAAAAATAAAAGTCAAATACTTATTTAGAAAACCTACAAAAAATTGTACGTAGCGGGATTTGAATCCACGCCTCTTGGAAACCGCCCAAGCGATCTAACAACTAATCCATACATTCTCATGAAGCTACGTCAAAAGTCTTATACGCTTATTTTTTGTTATATTTTCTTTATACCGCTAACTGCAGAGCTACTTTCGTTCATTTTTTTATACATTTTCTAAATAAGTATTGCTTATTCCTTATTTTGCATTAACACTTTAAAGATTGCTCAGCTTCACGCTGTATCCCACATGTAGCAGGGTACGCAGAGGGAACTTGGGAACCTAGTGTTAAGCCACTATTCTACTTCTGTTCCCCATTTTCCACCGAATTTGAGTCATTGCGTGTTGAGCGGAACTCAATACCGCGAAGATATAAAAACATTAAATTTATTAAACATAATTTGATATTAAATATTTTTAGTGGTAAACATTTAACTATATGTTTAATTTGATATTACATATTTTATTTCCTCTAGAACCCACAACCTGTCGTTTACAGCCACACGCTCATGCCGCTGCGCCAAGACGGGCCTTAAAGTTTCTATTCTATCCATTCAACGTTTTTCATTGTAAATCTGAAAGCCCACGCAAAATTTCAAGTGACGATCGCTTCATTAATAAAACTTTTAATCCTAGGTATCAACGATCCTCTTCTTATTCCCTGGTATATATGGCCCTGCTGTATACAAAACATATGTGCTCGGAAACATCACATTCGTTCAAGCCTTAGAAGTGGCTATTCATTGTACCGGACTCTTTACTACGCTGCCGGTAGCGATATACAATGTGTATTTGTAAGTAAAATTGTATATTATGAGAAATGAAGTTTTGTTATTATTTAGAAGTTTATTGAATTTAGTGGGGAACGAAACGGAGTGTCTTAACACCAGGTTCCCGAGGTTCCCCAGGTTATTAACATTCAATTTAACATTTGGCAATTTTAAAACATTTCCACATTTTGCGTCACATCATTGAAGCATTGTGTGTTGATTGGCGGAGCTTAACGCCGGGCTTTACCTCGTTACCAGAGTAATGAAATGAAAGTAATAAATATTTTATTTTTTCAAGTGGAGATCGAATCCATAACCTGTCTCGCGTTGAATGTCGTGTCGCACGCCTCGGTATGCACTTTTGATTATTATTAAAAGTTTTGTACTTCTAAGCTAAAATGTAACAATATCACAACAAACTCAACAAAAAATAAAGGTTTTATTTTAAAGAAAAAGTATAAATAAAATGTTATAGGTACTTATTTTTAACTTAAAAAAATGAAAATCAACCGTCACAAGGAATAACTTCATTTTAAAATAAGCACTTATAGAATTAATTTTCAATATTATTTTTTTATCTTATATTAATATTTTAAATGTTTCTTTTAACCTATAGATCATATAAAAACAAATGCGGCAAGATGTATCCATTATTAGAAGCTTTACGGCCGATTTGGCCCATGTTGATCATGACAGTTGGTATGACGGTGTGGGCGCTGAAATCACCGAATAATGTGTTAGAGAAAACTCCGAGAATATTTTTGTTGGTTTTTGGAACTTTATTTAGTAATATTGCTGTGAGTATGTTTTGTGTTATTATTGTATGCAAGGTAAGTGATAAACTGTAATTTTAACTTATTTTGGGAGCTACAGATATATAGTGAAGTATAAAATTGCATTGTTTCATATACGTATACAGATATTATACTAATGGACTTAAAGAGTTTAAATTTGGCATGTAGGTAAGTAGGTCAGACAGTGAGGTGAAGCACGGAGAGAGGATTTTTTTTAAAATTTCTATGGAAACCAGAGAATATTACATTTTCTATTCAAGTTTTAGGTCTAAAGTTACCGCATACATAGTTGCGGGTGACTACAATTTATTTTTATAGGCATTCTTCTTATATTTTTAATAATCTAATCTAAATCTAACGATACTAAAATATCAATAAATAATTAATTAATAACTATAAAAACACAGCTACATTCACATGGCAACACATAAAACAAATTCATACTTGAAATATTGATTTATATTTCTGTTGAATACACATTATATAAAACAAACATCGTATTATGATTGAAAGTTGAGAACCGGCGCCTAAAGGAGAAACGCTGATCTGAATTATATTTGAGATGACGGACGAAAATGGTGGAATTGCAAGTAAACATGATCCCATTCTGTAAGAACTAAGAAAGCTTTTGCAATTACGGACTTACTATCAGTATTTTAAAAAAAATGTATATTTATATTGAATGGATGAATATTTTTATGCCTTTAAGAAAAATATTAATTGCTTAACTTCTACATTTTCGATTTTACGAATACTTTGTGATATTATCACAAAAATTATATCTTAAGCACTGGATTTGATTGATTTTACTTTTATACATATTCATAAATTTTATAAAAATATTTTGTGAGCTTATTCTAAACAAGACTTTCTAGAAAAAGTTTTTGTTTTAAATAATTATCTACGTCAGTTTATTTACGAGTAGTTAGTCGTTTTATTATTACAAATTTGCAATCGTTACACTATAATAATATTAAATGTGAATATATTTTTATATGATTATTAATATTTACTTATTTATAATTAATAATTAATTAATTAAATATGTACTATGATAGTAAAAAATTAAAACCTTTACTTGAAACAATATGAAATTATAATGCTATGCGAGCTATCGAGCGCACCTTGCGTATCATCGAAAACCGACGGGAAACGTCTTATCTTTTATTATTATTATTCTTTGCTATATTTAATAGAATATTGTATTGATATTTTTGATTAATTGAGGCCGCTATACGAAATATTTTTAATTCCCCGCTCTAGTAGGATAAAACTCAGTGATGTATTCCGTAGCTAAACATCCAATGTTTTGAAACTTAGGTGAAAAATAAAAGAGTGTTCTAACACTGAGTTGATTCTGCCCATCTAGCTATTTCCGGGATACAGTGTTAAAATTAAAAAAAATAATATTTAAAGTTTCTAATTATATAAAGCAACTCGATCAAAAGTTATTTCTATTTTGCAGAGTCGTCTTATAGTTGCAGAGATGAGTGAGCAACGTTGCGATACAATCGGCTGGATTAATCTACAATTAATATTAGCTGTAGCAGTATCTTTGTATGTGCCGCAGTTTGAAATTGCAATTTTATATATATTTCTGGTTTTCGTTATATCTGCTCATGTTCATTATGGGATTTGTGTGGTGAGTCTTACGTTTGTAAGTAAATTGTATTTTGTGGAGAAAATTTCAAAAACTGGTAATTTTATATAAAAAGAATACCTACAGCTTCACGCTGAATCCCGCACATGACAGGAAAGACAGAGGGAACTTAGAAGCATAGTGTATACATTGTATACATGTTTTATAAATTGTTTAATACAAGTGTTTAATCTGTAAAGGGATAACTTCAAAATTATAATTATAAAAAAGAAATATTTTGTATAAAAAAATAGAGTCGCTGTCTTTATACGATACTTCAAAAGTGTTTACTTAACCTATATAAATAGTGGGTGAAGAGCAATTTAAAATTGTAATATTTATTTTAATATTTTTTTTACAGGTCCGACAAATGTGCAATCACTTTAAAGTGCAATGTTTCACCGTTCCCAAGGAGAAAAGAAAATAAATGCTTGTCATAATTTATAAAAAAACACTAACATTTCAACGTATCGATTTATTATTTTTTTATTATTATATTTTTTAATAAAAAAAAATATATTTTTGGCCTTTAAATTGCACAAAACGAGAGCATCAACCTGCCTTATCCTAAAAACACCAGGTAAATAGGTACTGAGCAAAAATATGACACCGCACAATCTAATTCACAAAATAATACGTAATTCAATATAGAATAGCAAAAAATGAGCAAAACGGCAATATCGGGCCGAAAGATGTGCTTTTTTAATGGGAGCAAAAGAGATAACTCCATTTGCTCTCTCAGTGTAACAGCTCCGTCTTTAAATTATACGTTCTCATAGCCTTGTAGCGAGCCGGGCGTTTTGATGAATGCCTGAATCGACGTTACTTGCTACAGCATTTGGAGCTTTACAGCGTTATGTTACGTATCAATATGGCATTGCAGTTCGGAACGCATAGGCCGTTTTAGTCACGATAGGAAATTTAGTAATGGGGGGTGCTGGACACAGACACCGAAAGCGGGGTTTAGAATTTCAGTACAGCTTCGGATAGCTACGGAGCGCTGTTTTGTTGCGCGTCCAATTGTTTGCCGAGGATATACCTATATATTTTTTTCCATTTCTATTATCGTAAACCGGATCCTCAAAAGCTTTAATTTAATACGTATTATATTACAAAATAGTGTTGTGTCTTTGTGCTTGTGTTAATTTCGAGTTATGCTGTAGATTTTTCGGGTAAGTGAAGTGAATGCCGGTACGGTTTGGATGAAACTGTGGTTGGTGGTGTTTTAAAACAATGGCATGATCGGTTTTGTAGCTATACGCATGCGAAAATAAAAATACAAATGTAGCGGGAATGCAGACTATAAGGCTGGAGGTAAAAATGTTTTTCAAACTTAACTTGTACGGATGTTTCTAATAAGAACACGCTCAGGCAGGTGTTAATCGTTTTGGCGCTTGAAATTAAATTTTATAACGATATAAACGCAAAATGAACAAATTTTTCAATAAACGTCAATATAATAACTTCTATAACCGATATCTTGTTTATAAAATATTTTCGTAAGTGTTGACTTCAAGAATCAATTTTAATATAAATCTGTCGGTAATAAGGCTTCTAGGCAGCTAAAGCGCGGTTAAAAGTTAAAACCATGAGAAGCTTAGAACTGTAAGCTGTAAATTTATAAAAATATTGAAATACACATACAAATACGGTTACGACGGAACTGTAATAAAATAAATAATTAATATAAATATTGTAAAATAAAATAAATTTTATTCTGTATCGATTGTTCTAGAAATAAAAAATCTACTTTTTTAGATCGCATATAAAATGTGTTGCCATTAGTTAAAAATTAACAGCAAGTAAATTTATTTGGAGAATATCATTTTTAGCAATCGGAATTATGAATAAGAAATTATGCCATTTACAATTTAAAATCATAAAATAATATTAATGATTTTTTTTATTTTATTAAATTAAATGTTGATATCTTCTTAAAATATCCTCGATGTAACTTAATACTTACAGATTTACTTTTAGCTGGCACAAGAGTAATAGCATTTAAAAGAAAAATTATCTTGTAAACAGTACAGTTTAAATATTTTTTTATTACAAATATAGCAGTAATATTTTTTATTTCAACTCAAAGTAGGCCGATTTCTTCTCTTCTCTTATTCTGGAAACTTCTAGAGACGCTGCGCATTGAGCGGCGGAACCTAACGCCACATATTATTCAACCAGATCTGAATTGAAATAAACTTTATCGGAAATACCTACCCGTCTTAATTTTCAAATATTTCATTACTAACTAAGTCCTGGAAAGCGCTACGGTAGACTTTTCCAAAATTCCATTAGACCATTCCAATCCATTTTTCATTCCATTTTTTAAGAAAAAACTGGAATTCCTAAATTCTAACAACAGATTGTTTCATTAATGCTATCATATCGATAATTCTAATAAGTAATCGACGTAACGGAAAAGTTAATTATTACTCAAGAAGTATAACGACGAATGTGTTTATAAAATTTTGCGATTTGTTTTAGTTTTTACTGTTGTATGAACGATTTCCAAATACGATGAAATTTGTTAAATATTTACATAATATTAGTTAACTAGTTGGTTTAATACTCGATACACTTACACAGTGTGTATGGGCTAAGATTAAAACTTTCTTAAAAGACTCTTAAGAATATTTAATGTAAAATTAATATGAGAATAATATGTAATTATTATTTTATATATATGAAAGTAAGGCTTAATTTTAAATTAGATAGTGCCTGACTAGGTAAAAACCGGTGTGGTTGGACAAATTTCAACTTTAAATGCCGCTGCCTATGCTAGGCATGGCGTTATGTAGAAATTTACAAAAAATAGTGACCTCTCACTAGTTTGACCGCTTTTGATTAAATAAACATTGATTTTTTATTTTTTTATGATGCTTTTGCTGTGTTGCGACGGTGAATTTAATATTAAAATTGTCGATAGTATATAGATATGATTTCGGTAACACCGCCCTATTTGCGTGTATATAAAAAAGAATAAATAATATAAAAATATTATCCTGATAAGTACTAATTATTTTTACAATCATAGTAGATTAAACATATATAATATAGTGAGACATTTCAAGCCCGATTTGTTAAGACATTCTTTTAATTATCTGTATTACTCCTGTGCTCTAATAAAATGATCACTTAAAAAATTAATAATTTTTACATGTAAAATACTAGTTTCGGATAGAAATTTTGTCGAAATAATGATCTTTTTAATAAAAAAAGATATATTATCAATTTCAATCGGTTGAAAAAAATGTCACTTTTGTAACAAAATTAAATTGAACAAACTTAATAAGTATATTAATTAAAGCTTGCCAAAAACAATAACGAAAACTGCAATTAAAACGGTTAAGCTTTTTCTTAGATTAGCGTGTAATTAACAGAAAATAATATATATTTTGAGAATTGCCGCCAATAGTAGACTCGTTTATCTTTCAAGTAACAACGTTAAGTTACAATATTATATGTATTGAAGATATATATGAAAAATAGAATACCTTTTTACTACATATGCATATTCGTTAAAAACTTTCTCTGTGTATAAATGTATAATTATGAAATAATCAGATTATCAATATAAATTATACCTATAGCATTTACATTTAAATATCGACACGTTAATTAATATTTAATATTATGTTAATTTCTGAATTTGAAAATATTTATGATATTCATGTAACATTTATAGATTATGTAAATGTATATGTTGCTAACTCTACAAGAAAAGATGTTTACAGCACG
This sequence comes from Eueides isabella, assembly GCA_019049475.1. Lineage (NCBI taxonomy): Eukaryota > Metazoa > Arthropoda > Insecta > Lepidoptera > Nymphalidae > Eueides > Eueides isabella. The sequence goes on from CM032407.1 coordinate 3,486,281, forward strand.
TGTTCGAGCGCGGCGTTCAGTTCCGCCGCTCGCCACGCAATATCTCGAAAATTGGTTGGAAAATGAAAATTACTATTAATTATTTTATATTAACAGAAAGAAAATTTCAATATTAAAAATATACATACAGTTTTTATTAAAGGCTTGCCATGGCGCAGATTCGAAAACGTGCGATTTTAAGTGCAACAAGTTATGAGTTCGATTTCCATTCAAGGACATGAAATATTTAATATGTTCATCATACGTCGCTCTGGTAACGAGGCGAAGCGCGGCGTTTAGTTCCGTCATTCAATACGGAATACCTATACCAAGAATAAGGCGGAAAGTGACGAACGGAGATTGTAACACTAAGTTCCCAAGTTACCTTTGCTTTGTGTAGAATGCAGTATGAAACTAAAATAAATATTTATTACAACCTCTAACTAACTGACTTAGGGTCACATATAATATAAATAAATCAGTCACTCAGTTTATCAATATTGCTTCTCTTACATGTTTCATGGAGGACGTTATTTCTATATGCTGGTGTATGTATAAATATAAATATTACAGTGGGATTTGAACTGAGTACTATCACATGTATCTAACTTATTCCACCATCAAATGTTAAATTAGAAAAAATAAAACTATTTTTAAAGCTTTTGTCATGAAATTGTCATGACAACTGGAAGGTGACACTGTAACATTCTAAAAGTACCTAATATCTAAAGCTTACTTCAGAAGAGTTAAATTACATAACATACAAAATTTTAAACAAAATAAGGCGTTGAGTTACGTCATTCGACATATAATGTCACAAAAATTAGGTGGAAAATGGAAATGGCGAATAAAATTCGGAGAATGACTTTTGAGCATCCCTCAACCAACCCTGCTACGCGGGTGAGAGCGTGAGGCTGACATAATACATACATTTCGATGAAATGTAGACAGTTGTCGTAAATTAATAAAAAGAAATTACGAACATGTTAATATTTAAATTATTACCTTATTATGGGACCAAAGCTAAGATACAAAACATAGAATTTTCAAAAGAATGCTATAAATAGTTGTAACATGTAATGGAGTCGGTGTGGAATCTTCTACGTTCATTGGTTTGAATATTTTAAAATATTCGATACAGTTAGACTGATTGAAAACACGCTTAGATTGAATCTAAAGTGCTTGCCGTCCAAGTGCGAGGTATATTTGAGTTTTGAGTGTTCTGTATAAAAATAATTATAAAGGAAGATTAGAAATTTAAAAGTTATGTTTTTTTGATACCCACTCGGGAAAATGAAACATATAATATTTTAAATTAAATATTTATTTTTTTCTTTCTTCGCTCTGGTAACACGTCATAGCCTCAAATTTGGTGGTAAATGAGAAACCGTAAGGAGTATCTTAACACTAGTTTCCCAAGTTCATTTAGTTAAGCATTATATTAATATATATATATATATATATATATATATATATATATATATATATATATATATATATATATATATATATATATATATATATATATATATATATATATATATATATATATATAATCGTATTCTTTAACACTGCAATTCACGTACGATAAGCTCGACAGAGGAGACATAGTGTAAGGGCACTCCGTTCCCTACACACTACCTCATTTTCAAGATTGAGTAGCGAAACTCTACGCTCCACTTTGACTTACTATCACAGCAAGAAAATGAAAATAATCTATTCTCTCAAGTCAAAATTAACGGACATATGTAGATTTTATTTTTCATAATATTCATCATATTGCCTTACTGTAGTCACGTAGTCACATATCTTTAATGACACGGAAGGTTACACCACAAGCCTTCGTTTTAAACAGTGAATTTAAGTTAAAAAACACACACACAATCCCTTTTCTAATTCACCCGGAGGTAACCGCAATAAATGTTTTTAAAATTTAATTCTCCAGTAAAGAATACTAAATATTGTATATTTCTTTGCTTGTACGGCATAGAGTTTAATAAACTACCAATTTCAACTATTTATTTGTAAATTATCAAGTGGTACGGTTAGTATTTTTTAATATAAATACTACAAACATATAAATTTTATATAAATATATATATACATATGCATAGCGTATGTATTTGTCTATGAATTACACAAAATGAATAATATATGGCTATGTTGACAGCTTGGCGGTGTAGTTGTCGCTTATATGTAATAGATGGTCAGGAATACAAATCTTAAGGATTATTTACAATTTAACTATTATACTCTAATCAGCTGTATTCCGCACTAGGCAGGGTAGGTAGAGGGAACTTGGGAACCTAGTGTTAAGACACTCCGTTCCACTTCTGTTCCCCACTTTCCGCCGAATGTGAGGCATTACGTATTGAGTGGCGGAATTCAACGCCGCGTTTTGCCTTGTACCAGAGCGAAGAAATGAAACATTAAATATTTAAATTGAAAATATTAAATATTTCATTTCCTCGACCGGGGATCGAACCCAGAACCTGTCTTGCTTACAGTCACACGCTTGTGCCGCTGCGCCACGACAAGCCTCTATCAGGTCTGAAACTATTGAATAAATTACATTTAAAATATTGCTACATTTGCTACATTCATTTAACAATGCGCATTGTTTCATATAAATGAATGGATAACCAAATGTCTGCTTATGTAAAAAATGTACTAAAAATGTTATTGGAAATATTTCGAAAAAATATTTCTAAAAACATTTTTAGTACAAGCCGCAAATTAATGACAAATTACATAATATTAATAGACAAAAAGATTACGTCACATTTTCAATAATAATAATAAAAAAAAAAAAAATGGATGCCTACCGTCTATAGATACAACATACCTATTCATACTATATAATGTAGCAGAAGTACCTGTATTTGCTGTTCAACTGGAATTTCTTAGGCGTAAGGCTACAAACAACTGCGTATATTTACTACTTCTCGTTCTTGCTTGAAACGTAGAGACAAATAATAAAATAAGGCATTGGAGGGTAAAAGGCTCAGCTACTGTGCTGAAATACAGATAGCTTTACATAATATTATATTTATTTTGGTTAAAGAAATCTTAAATATTCTAATTTCAGAGTTTAATTTTCATTGTACAGATCAATGTATGTTGTAAGGGTTGCTGCTTTATTCTTGTAAGTAATCGCTTAGTTTATCACAAGCGGATTATATATGAGGAGCTTATGATGAAAAATGAATTTGTATTCACCTATTATTTTTTTACTATATACATCAAGAGGGTTACTACAGCTCATTCTTTTCTCCAGTTTCAGTAAAAAAAATGTTACAGTTGTTGAATTGAATTCAACAGCTAGGAATTGTGCTTAAAATCGCTTCCTTCAGTCAGATGTTGTGCCGCTGTACAACAATCTCCATTTGCACGTTTATGTACGTTTTTATTAACCATATTATTTAAAAAAGTTAACTTAATCTACATATTTATGTGATGATTTATTATTTATTTTTCATAAAAATGTACATCTAGGAGCATACTCAAAACAAATGGTTCTAGACCATAGGTTACGTACCGCCTTACCTACCATTAATTCAACACGTACCACACTTTACATTTACTTCACACAACAAATATTACCGTGTAACATATATCTTTCATAAGTGAGAACCCTGCTAGTACAAGGCATGTGCAAATAGCAGGGCCTAATTAAACAAAGATAGGCAAAAAGTATAAAAGTGGACAAACGCGCGCTGTCTTTGCCTACCCAAGCGTAGTAGTGGTTTCTGCGAATCTCTACAGTTTTTAATATGTGTCGGGGTAACTTAGCTTGTTCATGCGTGGTTAGGGTTGATTGGTTGTATCGATAATTTTTGTCTACAAAGTAATGAAATTGTCTTGTTTTCAGCTTTACGGTATACCCTGTATAGAGTAGGCAGAGGGAACTTGGGAACCAAGTAATAAGACACTTTGATTCACTATCTATCTATCTATCTATCTATCGAATTTTAGCCATTACTTAGCTAAACTCAAAACACAACGGCGCGCTTTGCTTTTGCGCAAAGAAATTAAAATATTAAATATTGCATTTTAAAATATTAAACAATTCATTTTTTCGAATGGAGCTTAAACTACCGCGTTTATAGGCCACACGACAGGCCTCTAATATTAATATAAATTTTAATTTTAATATAACATTTTAAAAAAGTTATTGTCAAAAGTCATAGATAGTTCCACAAAATTTGTATTTTCACTAAGACCACCATCGACACATCCACGCCCATCACTACACAGCTCGTGCCTGTAAAAAGAAGACAGTGCACACTTCATTAACAAAAGGTTAAATAATGTCGAATACATCATATTGCCGTCGTTCCGAGATAAAATTTCATCATCGATAGACCAAGTTTAAAAAATTAACGAAATTTATACTCTGTTCAAGAAATAGAAGATAATTTCTTTTTAATATAGTAACAAGGGAGGTTCGGTTGTATTACAAAACAATATGAGATAAATTAAATAATGGAAGTACACTATAAAAGATGATATAAATTAATTGTTTCCGAAATAATTGTAGATCCTTTATAAAAAACCTAATAATATAAATTTTATACACTGTACATTAAGTTAATTTGATTAAACCGTTTATTGAAAGGTCAATTATATTGTAAGCGCTTAAAACTTTGAACAACACACATAAATCCAAAACCGTGCGTTAATGCTATCTTAACGACTATCACGACAGGATTAATAACGAATTTTATCAAAAAACATAAATTTTCTAACACGACAATAAAAAGTCCCAAAATCATCTCGTTAATTTTAACGTAGCACCAGCGTGTATGATCGTAAAACATACTAGGCTCAATATTCTTCTTACACGTAGTTAGATAATTTATCAGTAGGAAATGTATTAATTAAAATAACACTTTTAAAAGTTCAGTCACCATATTCTAAAATGGGACAAAACAAACGAGACAAGAATGACCATAAGGTCCAAGAACAATCGCCACATGTGGCCACAGATTAACGAAAAGAAAAACAAAATTAATATCCATCTCCCTTCTCTATCTGTCTTAGTAGTTTCGTGTATATCTATCTCGCTCTCTCAACGAAATCATTCTTGGAAATGCGCGCACAATGCGGGTGTTGTGGCCACGAATTCGAAATTAAAAAAAAAGAATCGTTCGACGGTCGGCTTGTGCTAAATAGCATTTCGTTTAATTTCTCAGTGCGTAGTTTAATAAAATGCGTACTTATGAGGTTTTTATTGCTAACTAGTTTTCTAGACTGTTAATTATTTCTCTATGGATTGGACTTCTATATAGATAAAATACAATACAATAAAATTGAGCTGTAAAATAACGTGCAATTATTTAGCAATAACCAATTATAGTTGACATACAACCTGAAGCCCAATAAATACTTACTGTTTAATATAAAAGTAAAAATAATTGAAAAAGTAAAAACAAATACATTAATAATTTAAACATATTTTATAATAATATTATTATTATTCTTTTCGAATTTTAAGATTGTTGTAGAATATTTATAAGATAAAAAGTTGTACAATATTTAAGCTCTGATTTAGTTTATATATTTTTTTGCCCGTGTGCGGTCCTAAGCGGATGTATTGTTTAAGTCCACTCGTTATTTTCGACCATTTATTCGTGAGTAATCACTGTAAACATTATTTTTAATGCGACGGTTCCGCTTCTTTTCAAAGTCATCAGTTGAGATTCGTTTGACATTAGTATATGAATAAAATAAGACTATAGAATTTGTCTAAGTAGAATCACGTACGTACTACCTATATAAATTTAAAATTGACATAACTACTGCACCTATATATGAATTATATTTTATTCAGCTCCACGGTATATACCGCACATTGCAGAGTGGGCAAAGAAAACCTGGAAACTTAGTGTTAAGATACTCCGTTCTCCACATACCACTGAACTTGTTGTATTGCGATACTCATCACCTCGCTTTGCCTCGTTACCAGAGAGAGAAAATAAAAATATTTAATGTTTCATTTCCTGTAGTAGGGATCGAACCCAAAACATGTCGCTCTTAAAGTCGCTCTTTGTGCCTCTACGCCACTACAAGCTACATATTATCTGCACACATGTTTCAATGTATATGTCAATTTAGTTTTAACAATAAGAAATTTCAATAATCTAAAAATTCTATTAAAACACAACATTATTTAATGATAATTTACTAATTTTTTAGTTAAAATTAATTATAGTTTCATTTTATTTTTACGATATTTCTTACATAGTTTACAGAACGAAACTTTTCTATAAAACTTTGACAAAAAAAAACGAAAACGTCAACGAAATAACACCAGTCAATCATATTAATTATATATTCATACATTGTACCAGGGACACAGGAATGTGTAGGAGATTAACATCTCGCTTTCAACGGCCCTTATCTCGTATCGCCAACCTTCCAGCCCCGAATTTTGGTTCATATCTTACGATAAAAAATGATTTGTACCGTTTAAAATAATAAGCTACATGTTTGGTTTGTTTACGGCTACGTTTTTAAAATATTTTTCATTACTGAATTTTTTTCTTGAAATGTTGTTATTTTATAAAAGCAAATATCACTGATGCTTACAACATTGCAACATTATATATATATATATATATATATATATATATATATATATATATATATATATATATATATATATATATATATATATATATATATATATATATATATATATATATATATATATATATATATATATATATATATATATATATATATATAAATATATATTTATATTTTTCTACTTAGTTGTGGATATGAGCATGCCCAAAAGACTTGACACCTTCAGGGCCTTTTAAAAGTCGATACGCTCATCGTATTTAATGATAAATATTGTCAGGGCGATGAATTGCAGTATCTTCATATGTTTAAAAAAAAATTGTAAGAAGAAGGAAAACATCGTCGAATTAATCATTCACAGTGTTAACACTCACTCTTGGTATTTTTCGGGTAACCTATAACTAATAATCTTTCAAACGGCCCTCCATAAGGACAAGGATGATCTGTCCCTAATAAGAAAAAGAACATGCTTAGGTTTAAATAAATAGTTTAATATGACTCCCCTTTATATTTTTTCCTGTATAAATATAGTCAAAAGTATTTCTTTTGATTCCCAATTGGAAAAAGAGTTCTTGTGTTCTGCCACTCCTACTCTTCTTATCTATTTGTTTCAACATTTCAGTTCTCACTCAGATGAATAACTAAACTGTAAATGAAATATGCTACTCAACCCATACTTTCCGCCAAATAAGGTCGTGTTGTTTACATTAGATGCCCTATGCTTACGTGCGCTAGAAATTGTGAATATTAAAAAAAAATCTGCTCTACTCTACTCAGTCTGACATCGTTTCCTGCACAAGGTACAGTAGACAGAGGGAAATCGAGTACCTAGTGTAAAGACACTTCATTCCGTTTTTCAGTTTCCGCCAAATTTAAGGCATTGCGTCTTGAATAGTGGAATTCAACGCCGCATTAAAATTAAAAATATCTATATGTATAAATATATATATATATATATATATATATATATATATATATATATATATATATATATATATATATATATATATATATATATATATATATAAATATAACAATAAAAAATGATATAACTAATGTTTTTAATATGAGTGTTATATAAACTACTTTCTAATAAGGAATTGTTGACACGGTACACACGATATTGCATATAATCGAAATACAATCGTGAACGTCGGTACTTTGATATCGACACCCGTCAACTCGACACAATGTGTGCGTCACACAACATTGTTTTACCTATAATGTATAGACGAGGCTTAATAATTTTACATCTACCAATAAAAATAGTTACATTTTTGTCAAATTCGATGAAAGATATGATGGTCGTGGGATTAATGCCATTTTTAAGATTCACTTATCCCAACGGAGAGGGTTTACTTAAAGCCTTTAGAGGATTTTAATTAATACAAGCGACTCGCCCGCGGCTTCGCCAGCTTGAATGACACAATTATATTTATTAATTTTAAATTCTTTCTTTCTTTGTTCTAATAAAATTATAACTTTTAAGACAATATCTAAAATTTCACTTAATAAATAAGAAATTTGAAGCAATGTTGTCTTTTGAACTAAATATTTTAAGTTGACGTAACATTATTATTTATCATTGTATTTAAATAAAACAAATACTTAATGTTGAAGATTGCCCAAACATAGTTAAAAATGCATTTAAATCTGGTTACTAGTTTCTGAGTATAGATTGGCGCGTACAATCGCACGGACAAAAGACTAACAAATTGAACAGTCAAAAAACCACAATTTTAAGCCCTATTAATATAAGATTTTTTTTAATACATACATCTTCCATATACAGACAGGTATCAATTACAGGTTCATAATAAGTATAGATAAATACTTATAAGTATATATTATATTTAAATAAATTATTATACTTTGTTATTCAAATATATCTCTAAATGAGTTGAACGTGGACGAAGTACCCTAATTATCCTTGCCAGTCCAACGGTATAATGAACATACCTAATCTGTTCTCAGTGATTTTACCAATTAGTTTAGTTGATTAAGAATATTAGTCCCCTAAAGATCTGGCATCTTCACAATCTTTATTAGATATAGCTGCCAAATCTCAATAATTTTATAAATTTATTTTGAACTTATATAGCTAGAGTGAAGTTATGATATAAAAAAATAGAAGCAGTTCATCACTGAGCTGATATACTGCCCAGAGGACGATTTATGGTTCGAGCGATTCTAAAAAGAGTCTGAAAATATTTGTTTAGCAGTTTAGTACACACCGCAGAAGGTATTTAATAATACATCTATGACATCATTTAATAACACGACCACCATGCAAGCGAAACTTAAGGTGTCAGATAAGAACACAATGTAAGCAACAAATTGCAATGTCTAAATCCTTTTAATATCCTCATGTTATTTCACTATGCTGACAATATTTAAATTGTTACTGCATACAACAAAAAATTGTTTCCGTATATGTATCTAGTATTTATACTAATAATATCTTGATATTGATAGATGTTGAATAATAATTTGTGTTTTATTTATATTATATTGCTAAATGAGGCCTGTTGTGGCGCAGCGGCACAAGCGTGTGACTGTAACCGACAGGTTCTGGGTTCGATCCCCATTCGAGGAAATAAAATATTTAATATTTAAAATATTTAATGTTTCATTTCTTCGCTCTGGTAATAAAGGCAAAAAGCGCGGCGTTGAATTCCGCCACTCAACACGCAATGCCTCAAATTCGGCGGAAAGTGGGGAACGGAAGTGGAACGGAGTGTCTTAACACTAGGTTCCCGGGTTCCCTTTGCCCACCCTTCCTCGCGCGGGATACAGTGTGAAGCTGAAAAAAATATAAAAAGAAATGTTGCAAAATATTATGTGAAGGAAAGTTTTTTTTTTGTATAAGAAAGCTCTACGATGATTATTGTCTTATAACAGCGAAGCGAGCAGAATGCCTTATCAGCAAATTAAATAGCTTCACGTTTTATCCCACATAGTAGAACAGATATATAGACAGACGAAACTTGGAACGGGAAATTCGGAACGGATATCTTACGTTCCTTACTTACCGTACAATTTTCGAGATATTGCTAGTTAAATGGAGTGCCTCTGAGTAAAATTAAACTCACACCCTTTGCATTTTACAGTCGGATGCTTTCACATTGCGCCATGACGACTTCTCTAATACTTAGACAAATGACTACTAAGTATTCAAAAAAGTATTTAAACGAAATTGACATATCAATCCTATAAGAACATGCAGCCATCTAACTGATGCTAATACGGTTTATCCAGTATATAAATCAGTAGTAATGTACAAACGTTTTATCTTGAATACCTTTTATACAAATGTAATAATGCACTTATTGTGGATTTTACTTTGTAAATTTATATGATAAAATGAAGCTTTATATGGTGAACTACTTCCTAAGTATTAAATAAAATTAGCAAGCCATGTTTTTAATATAAATATAATAGAGCTTTGTACTTTCTAATGAATAAAATAACATGTTTTAGTGTTATATTGAAATCTGAACTACTCAAGAACTTAAAAAGTAAGATCTAAAATCGTATCTTGTAGTAAAAATAATGCAAAATGAAGTTGATATATTCTACATTTTAATAACAACCACTGAGTACTTTCTTTGCCGAGTCTACTCGTTAAATAACCAATTCAGAAATAAAGTCCTCTGAGAGATTAAATATTTTGCGAGTAGGGATCGAACCCACACACGTCGTTTACAGTCACACGCCTATGCTCAACAGGTCTTAGATTTTTATATATAAAAATATATTTTTATGTTATTATTTTATACCAGACACTATAAAGTATGGTCTTTTTTTAAATCCTTCTTTACTGACTGTGTCTTTCCTTATTGTAATAATTTGTGAGCACCCCTGTAATTTTCTGAAAGTCATCATGAATTATTTTCGACGTTCTTGATTTCTTTTCATTTATAAATTTTAGTTTCACACAGTAATTTCGCAATTTTTATTTTCATTTAACTTAGCGTTAGCTTAGCGTTTAATGGATCAAGACTTTAAATTAATTCCATATATATAACGACTACATGCATTGCTTACTTTACATGCGAAATATTTTATCAGTATGACCGTTTTTGAGTAATAATCATTTAATCATGCGCAACTTTACATAACAAATAGCTTAGATAACTATAACATTATTTAAATTAACTGCTAAAATTACTTTTAACTATCAAAAAAAGATAACAGCAAAGCAAAATAGATCCTACTCGAACGATAATAAAGTGCACATCCATAGATTACAGAGTTTCAATTGTTCGAAATTCAATTTAGTTCGGCGGGCGGAAGGGGCGTGGCCTCGGCTGGGCGGGACGCGGGAAGGAGATAGGACGTTACGGATGTTCCAAATTCAAATTTCGCAGCTGGCCATTGTGTACTTACTCCTATAATACGGGCTTAACCGTTTATACTCTGTCATGAATAGATTGGAACAGATTATTATAAAGAGATGTTTTTTTTTTGGATTAAAGCATAAACTTATAATGTTTTAAATATGTAAAATGGGTGGATTTTCCAAAATGTTATTTGATAGTATATCAATACTTTTTTGTTATTAAAATGGTTATAATTTCAATGTTACTATACAGGTAACGTGTAAATATTTAAGTACTGTCAATTTTATTAATATCTTTTGTCTAATTTTTTTTATGTGGTTTAAAAGATTTCCACGTAATTAAAATAATTTTATATAGTATATGTTACCAAATATATAAAACTGGTGTTGTTATTTTGGGGTGAAATACTGTTTACCATTTCAATGCCCTCGTCAAGGTCAAAATGTCATCGGAAGTAAAAATAAAGGTAGTGCATAAATATACAAAACGCTGATGTGCGGAATTTGCGCAAACAAACTTAACCTACATTACGTAATTAATAAGCAAATTAAGTTTTCAATATACAATCACTAATATGTGTTTAGAAAATCTTTACAATACACAATCTACGTTTACTAAATACAGCTACAAAACGTTTATTATTATATATTTTTATAAACATTTAAAAAGCAACGATAAAATCTCACTAATGACAATTAACGTTATACAAATAACACAGAGCAAATACAGAAATAACATAAAAAATGTTTCAATCTCTGAAATTATCGTAATTAAAATCCTTTACTCAACTTCTTCTTGACATAAATTATTGCACATAAATAATTTCTTATTATCTTAAAAAGTATAAAACCTCTTTCGCCTGCATATTAACAAAATACGATTACGAGTAATTTGGCGAGCCATCGGATTAAAGTCAATTAATTTATGCGTAACGTCGATGCTATCTTGCAATCTTTGTACCGTTTTGTCGACGCCGTGCCGCGTTTAGTGCACATTTTATGCTAATATTGTTTATATTAAAAATTGCGTCACAAAGCTAAAGGACTATTAATGTACCTACTACAATACGTTTTGTTTTGTGTATTTATTTCTATTATCGTTCGTATTTATATTAAAAATAACCTAAATTTAAGGGTCCCTGCAAATGCACATTAACGCATACAAATACTGTCGCCGCTCCTTTGTCAATCTAATCAAATTCGAAAAATTAGATGTACGGATTCAAATCCTGCTTTGTTCAAATTTTTATACGTTTTTTAAATGTAGTATTTTTAGTGTGGAATAACGCTTTAAAAATAGTAAAAATATGATATTTAAATAATATTTATAACATATCTATGAATAAAAATCTTAATAAAAACGTCTTTAATTCCAAAATTCTTACTTACTCATTGTCATAGAGAATTTTTAATTCTATAGAAGCTAATCTAATTTAGACTTTATCTGATAATCTTCATCGATTAACAATAATTAAATCTTAATGATGGTTAAGTGCCTATTAATTGAATATTCATATCCATATAATTCATTAGTAATATTTACTTACATATTATATTTAATTTATATACTAAATATTTTATCACATAGTTACTTTTAATATCACTTAAACACTTAATGGACATGTAATCTCTACATTCGCAAATTGTAGTATGTAAAAGAAAAATCTTTGAAGGCATAATTATTCTTAGAAATTATTTAATATAAATATAAATATAAAAAAATAGATACCTACAAGATAGAAAGAAGTTGGATATTAATGTAACTTATGACTATTGGTCTCAATACATTTAGTTTAACCAATAGCTTGTCTACAATATCAACACGATGCAAACGAACCTCAACGATCACAAGCAATCGATTTTAATTCGATCGTAAACACTATCACATTATCGATACTCGGAGTCACAGTGACGTACTGGCCATCTGCTTTTTATTTTAAATTGAAATCGAACCAGTTTGAAACTTCGAAATGTATAAAATAAGAAAATTTCATATTGTAAAAGTGATTTGTATATATAATTTATTTGTGTTAAACAAATATTTATATGAGATCAATATTCAATTAAGAATGCTATAAAAAAGCCTACTTTATTTTTTTTAAATACACACTAGTTCAAAAGTGTAAAGAGAAAAATTAGTTATTTTTGTCACCATTTTAAAAATAAAGCGTAAATATATTGACGTTACCAAACACGCGATTTCACAGGGTAATAACGATAAAAACATGTCTAATAAATTATTTTATTTCATCCAAATTGTACGATTTAATATAAAAAATATTTACGCATCCTTGTGTTTTATTTGCTAAGTCTGCAAAAGAAAAATATATAAACAAACATTACCGCCATTTTGCGAAATAATATTAATAAAAAACATTTTTTTATGATCATAACTAGAGAGATACGCATAAAATAGTTTTATATGGTCAATAATCATAACGTCATACTCCCGTGGAATGCCAGTTAGGTTGCATTATATATTGCCTAGAAGTGTAGAGTAATATCATAAGTGACAAGCCGTAAGCTTTTAGTTATTTAAAAGTTTATTAGTCAGTGTAGAATTTAAACTGCCTACAGTTAAGACAAGGATTAGAGTTCTTTTTTATTAACGCTTTAGTGGTTTTAGGAAGATATCTTGACGCAGTGGGACAACGCTCTCTCTAAGAGCAATTTTCTCGATTCAGATTTACTCTTTTTCTCGATTCAAAGGGGGTAGTTATGTTACACCATTCGTTACACAATATGTCGAACAACGTGGAAATCATAATATCTTTATAATAGTTTCTACGCACAGAAGCCACATTTACTCTGTTATATGTGTGTGGAATACGACAAACTAAAAAAATCTGAAGATGATATAGACTATATTATATAATTTGATACTTTCCTATGTAATAGAGATAATCCAGGTATATAAAAGTATGAAACCAAATCATCCATCTATATTGTTTATTACCTGAAAGTCTTCTTTTTTTATTTAACTTAATCTGACATTTCAGATGATTTACAAATACAATACTTAGTTCATGTGCAAAGGTCTATCCAAAATATAAGTAATATTTATAGCAAAAGATTATGTGCATTAAGACGTCGTGGCATTGTGCAGCAAGCATATAACAAGTTGCGGGTTCGATCTCCACTCGAGAAAATTAAATATTTATATTTTCGTTTCTTCTCTCTGGAAACAAGGCAAAGCGCGGCGTTGAGTTTCGCCACTCAACACGCAACGCTTCAAATTGAGCGGAAAGTGTGGAATTTAACAAATTGTGTCTTAAGGCTAGGTACCTAAGTTCTCTCTGCCATGTGTGGGATACAGCTTGAAGCTAAAAAAAGAAATGTACATTAAACCATTTTTACTATAAGGTAATACAAACAAAGTGAACAAATATGCGAGCATCTTTAAATATAGATATAGGGTATATTTTTATAATTTTATAGTAACATTAGAAGTTATAAAATTAGTAATAAACAGTATAGTCGCTTTCATAATTATTTATTAATAAATCGTATTCAAAGCGGTTTGGAGAAGTAACGCATTAAACTCTCTTGTTTTAGACGTGACAGCGTTGCCCCCCGTTGTGAGGGGTCAGGTGTTCTAATATGGCGGCTATAGAGTGACGAATATTCTAAATTTAAACGGATAGTACTCTTAATGTGTATAAATTAATTATTATTGTATATATTAATGGGAATTATTTATAATAATTAATAAAAATATCACCATTTAAGCGTGTGACTCGTGACAAAAATATTAGGAACTAAAATGAATAAAAATAAATATGTGATCATTATCCAAATATGTATATATAATTTATTGCATTTTTGACATACAAACTTCATTTAGCACTTGCATACTAGGTAGAAATTAATATAGAAAAACCTACGATAAGCTTTGGAATACTAATAAAATTTATTTTTCATATAAAAGATACCATTTTATATGTACATACATTTTTTTTGGTACTGTCATGGTCACACATCGGATCACGCGGTGAGGAACGCTACCGTAACCCCCTGCCAGGAGAGGCCTCACCTGTAAACCATACTATATATATTTTACAACAAAGTAGCTAGATCGAACATAAACGTCATCTTTTATTTGTATACTTTCCACTTTTTATATTTAATGAGGAATTAATTTCAATAGACGTGTTTGTGTGGGACTTTATAATTTAATACAAGAAGCTTTTATGGGATTTCTTCTCGTTAGAGATTATAAGGATGTGTATCAAAATACGTTAGTGTCTAATCTAATATTTAATTAGGTAACTAAATTAAGATTTAATTTCAAGTTGTAAATTTTTTACAGATATATATGACATACCTGTTTATTAGACAGCTGAAAGTTTTGAGCAAACATAAACAAAAATGACTAGCATTAAGACATCTCTACTCAAATGTAAAAAATATCACATCTTAGTTCTGTCTCTAATTTTATAATAATACTTTCTCACACTAAGAGTAATGATTAAAATTTTGCGGTTAGCACTTTTAAACTGTATAATTTATAATTTCCTTTAACAGAAGCTGCTAGACCTTAAAAAATGCAATAAAAAACATTCCTGATTACGTCAAATCCGATTTGACAACTTGATGAACACGTTCCATCGACATTCGACATTCGAATTTGAAAACCTTGTGGGTGGTCCGAGCGTGTAAATTTTTTTCTATATATTTTTTCTTTTGTTTTTATTTTTTCTTTGATGTAGGGCGATTACTAACAGCCTTTCAACTAGCCACCAGCGTAGCGTAATGATCGATTCTTTTAGCGTGAAATTCCTAAAGCATACGATATTATTATTCGCATACTATAATTGCCATCATAAGTAAAACCAAAAGTGAGCGGCGGCGTCCATATAATAAAACACCATGACATACCATTCCTAAACATAATAAAAATAATATTTAATTTACGTAGGTACTGAATTATTTTAGTTTTATAAAAAAATCCAAATTAAAACACAATCAGAACGTAATGGATAACAAACTCAACAAAACGGTTACGCGCATCATTAAAAAGTAAACAATATGTCAAAGAAACTTTCTTACCCAAGAACTGTCGAAAAGACCACAAAATAGTGAGTGAAATGATCCGTTGAAGCATCATGGTGACACTGATGCCGTGTGGGTACCTTGGCGGTGCTTCCCCGCGCTGCAACTTGGACCACGAGCCTAAGGTCAGAAAAAAAACTATTTTAAGAGCACAAACCGACTTTTGTATATACCTTATATTTTTTAAGCACACTTGCACTACCGCTTTACTGCTGCACGTTTTTATTTGCATGCTTGTTTCTTTCTGCATGATTTTAAAATATTTTTTTAAATATACGTAGGTAAATAAAATGTGTTAAATATATTTTTCGTAATTCAACAACAACGACAAGTTGATCGAGGACAGATTTCATAGTTACCCCGAATTCGTCCTGAACAGAGAACATAAGCTCGGACAAACTGTTTATGTTTTCCAAGTTGAACGGCATCAGATCTCACGTTACCCATTCATACACGTACGTTAATCTTAAGAGCCCATTAAAAAGTCGTAATACATCGATGTGGTGTCATTTGTACCTACGGGACAGTGCGTCGTTAGCCACCCGATACCTGACTATCATAACCGTGGAGGTGTAATTTTCAGACAGACGACTCTTATGAAGCTTTGGATTGCCGGATAAATATGGCGACCTAATTATTATTTAAGCACAGTAACCATTAAACGATTAAAGATAAAATAATATTATTTTTAATTTCAAGATGCATCTTCGCAGAAAGGTTTATATTCAGCTATAATACTTAGATATCTACATCGTTTCTCCCAACATACGGCTGAGTAGTGATTTCCAATGACCGGTAAACAATGTACGAGTTAAAAAAACAAAGACAAAATATCGATACACAAAGCCACCCAAAGATAACACCAATAAAAACAAATTTGTACAAGTTGATTGCTTACACGAGGCGATTTATCGAGCGAGATGTCTCTCTTGATAGTACTCCTTAAATTGTAACTTATTCGAAGCAGTTCCGAACTGCCATATACAAAATATAGCTTTATTGTAATATAAATCTTAATCTTATATAAAAAAGGTGTGTTTTTCTTTAAAAACGCAATTTGAGGTTACGAATAGAATCAAGTAAAGCGGGAGCGATAAGTTCGGAATACCGCCTTGTGCTTCATGACAACCTGGTACTTTTCTTCATAATTTTGTGCCAAAATGACATATGTCAAATTTGATACGTAGTACCGCTCTGTACGTGACGTCTGTAGTTGTCATTGTAACTTAGAAGGTTATATGAAACTTACATACATTGTAAAACATGTGTAGATATTTGATTTTTTTATATTATAAAGAAAAAGAGTATATAGACCAAGCATATTTATTATAAATCTTATTTTTGTTACCAATTTAATAGGAAGACAGAAAAATTTTACCATTTTTATTTTTAGATCAAGCACTTAAATATTATAAAAAAAAACACTTGAACCAATATTAAATATAAAAACTGAACAACAAAAACAGAGAAAGGTACTAGAAGCGTGCCACTAAAATAAATCACTATTAAAATTGACATTTCACACGATTCCCAAAATACATATATATATAGAATTAATATAACACCGACATCTTACGTATTATCAGCCATAAATATGGTTGACGATAAATTTGAAAATTTATTCGTGGTGCCGGGAGCGCGCCGGGGCGAGATGCACCAAATCGTAAATAAAATGAGATAAAACAATAAACGAATTACGTATAAATAAATAAGAGTTTTGTTTAACTTGTTTAGATTACAGGCTGCTCCGGGATTAATTGAATTTAATATTTCATTTCACGTACCACGAAAGGTGACATGCTTTATGTGAGTGCCTTTCGCACAAAGTATCTTGTAAATATCAATCTCGTGTTTTATTTTATAGCTGATATATTAGGGTTTACCGGGGAATGCTGTTACAAATTACATTTCAAAATGAAATTCATTTTAGTTATAGTGTTTTTTTTTAATACATTGCAGTAATGTAAAAAAAATATTTATAAAAACTCAAGCAGTTTTTTTTCATCAGTATAATATTTGTATTATTTTAATTATAATACAAATTTTAAAACGTATTAATATTACTCACTATAAAAACTCGCTTAAGAATAAGTTAAACTATAACCTATTTTTTATTACAAAAAAAAAAACAGAAACAACACAGACTAAAAATTAAATTAATCAAATAATAATAATTTTAATTTCCACAAAAGATGAATCACGACATGGCGATGGCTAAAGTATCCAAAAACAACGAACAGCCTGTGTAACAAATGACGGAGCGCGTTGTCGCCGCGTAAAACGTATAAATTAGGGGCTATCGCGCGATCGGCCTCACACCTCGCGTTATGCGCCCGTGATTTACATTCACAGTTCACACGACAAGGGGTTACGTGGTTACAGATTGTTTGTTCGTCTATCACAAAAAAGGTTAAAGCTATAGCTCCTAAATAGAGATGATATGAATAAAGAGCTTTTAGATATATCCATCACAACCTTAACAATAACAGGATAAACATAGTTTTTAGTTCATTAACAAATACCAGACATATTTATCCGTCAACTTATCTTAATAGAAAAAAATAATAGAAAAAAAATACTAGACGTCCTATCTGTCCAAGCTGATATAAATTTAGAAAGATACGTCGTGATAAAATCATTAATCACTGCAACATCTTTGACGACATTGTGTCTAATAAAAGGAGATAACAATGAACCAGTTATTGATTTAAAAATACAACATTGAAAATCTATTGACGGCCAATTGAGTACGTAATATATTGGACGTCATTACAAGAATATAATTAATTGCGTCAACAGAACCAATTTCAATATTGTATAGTCTATAAAGAAATTGTTATATTCAATCATCTCATCTCCTCTGACTTACGTACATATACTTATTAAAACAAAACCTAATAATATATACATATTTAAATTACGTATACTTTATAGAACAACTTAAGAGACTTTTTGTATTATATGAAGCTTGGAGTTATCTATTTTACGTGTGTAATTATGGCTTCTAAATCCGTTTATGCTGGTATCAATTATAAATTCGCTGTATTCTAATATTTGGACTAGTTTTTTTAAATAATTAACTAAGAAAACGAACGAACGAGTGTCTTTAACACTAGGGTCGCAAATTCCTCACCCTGCCAGGTGCTGGATACAGCGTAAAGCTGTTTAGAATTAATTTGCAAAGCTTCATCAAAGCACCTCTGATTAGTAAGTAGTGAGAATAAAAGCTCAAAATTATATCAAAAGTCATCAAATATATAAACAACACAGATTAATAAATTAAATGATAAACAAGTACATTTTATTTAATCACGAACACGATGAAAAAAAAAATACGTTTCTTTTTACAAAACGTAATCGACGAAGGTAACCAACCTTTACATCTTTTTTTTTGAACGAATGGCTAAATAAAAAAAATAATACTAAATAGTTAACAAAGTGTACCACAAGTACCAGGCGCACATAAATTCGAAGAGACGTGAAAATATTTGAGCGATCCACGAAATTTATAGCGAGCGACGTGATAAAATGAACCTTATTCAAATCGGTTTAAGTTTATTATTCTTTATTCAGTATCACTCTCAAGCGGCCTAACATTTTGTATAGATTATAAAATATATAAACTAGATAAAAATATTTGATATACTTCTAAAACACAAATGTTTTAATATATCACATATTTTCCAACTTCATTTTGTTTTATTTATTAGGTTGTACTTAAAAGATAATCTTGATAATATTATATATGATATATTTTTTTCCTGTTGTGTTTTGTTTGTGAACTCGGGGATATTTTCTAACAACGCTTTTTTGTACATAATTCAAAGAGATGCAAAAAGATCATTCTTCATTCGACGGAATCCAAATTATTGTAGGAATCCATACTCTTTAAATACGTAAATAAATATAATAATAAATTTATTAATAAATAATACTTCTGTTTTTTCAATAAAATAAATAGTAGTTGCACTCTGTATACATAACTAATTGCTGCGATAGTACGTGTAGAAGTAGCGAAACTAAATGCCGCCGTGTCAAAAGCTGTGTGGCAAGCCTAAAAAAAAGTGAATATACCCTACCAAGTCCCTTGTCAACTAAACTATGTATTATCACATGTTGCTTTACAAGCATTGACACAACAGTTACCATTTGTATTATTAAAAATCTCCGTAAGTTGGTTTTAGCAACTTTTTGGTTCACTCGTCTCATATGGCATTATAAAGACGAATAATTTGATTTTAATTTACATACATATATATGAACTCTTTTCTTAATGGATGACTGATGGATAACATACTGATGAAACTACTGGGTATTGATATTTAGTAAATAGGTAGAATAGAGTGTGTCGGGGACAAGGAAGAGAGGATTTTTCGAAAATCCTACGTAAACGGAAGAAAATTATATTTTCCATTTTACATCTCACACGGTGTTACTCACGACGATTATATTTTACTTAGGTATATTAAGTTAATATAAAATAATAATTACTTATATTCTAACTTCTAAGTACAGTATACATTTTTATTACACAAAAAATCACTAAATTGTATAATTTATGAAAGTAATTCTTAGGCCACTTTAGTTGTATGTGTTCTTTATATCAAGAGACATGGTGGCGCCCTCTTGGCTGTTAAATAAATTCGGCTTGATTTTATTAATGCTGTTACCCTAATCTTGATCTGAGGAGACATTTAGAACTTTTATTATTTATAACTTGAATTTTATCTTAAATCTTATGTAGAAAACTTGGGTTTGTTAAGCACTGTCGTGTTAACTTCTTGGTTATTAATTTTGTATGGACGTAGGGCATTATGAATTATATTTTATCTGTATTAATTGTTGTATATCATAGTTTTAATGTGGTAAAATTGATTAGTATAATATATAACTTTTGTCATATAACTATTGTGAAGCCAACTGGCTTATTTCTTAAATATTTTGCTTTTGCAATATTTGTTATGCTAAAAACTAACTAACTTAAAGCAAAAATTATGTAAGATATTTCTGGATTCTAGTTTGTTTTGAGGATATTTTTTAACTGTTGTCGTCAGCAAAACGTCAAAACATCGATTACAATGTGTGCTTCTTAGAAGAGCACCTTCGCTGCTCTACATTTGAACGTATTATTGAAAACCATTGATGTATGTTTCTTACTTACTATCCTCAAAATAGAAAATTTCTATAGAACCTTTGTAAAATGTCAGTGTAGTTTTTGCAAATCATTTATATAACAACTCAGCTTCACTTTGTATCCCGCACTTGGCAGGGCAGGCAGAGGGAATTTGGGAACCTACTTCCGTTTCCAACTTTTCGCCGAATTTGAGGCATTGCGTGTTGAGTGGTGGAACTCAACGCCGCGCTTGCCTTATTATTTGGTAATAAGGCGAAGAAATGAAAACATTAAATATTTAATATAAAAATATTGAATATTTCATTTCCTTGAGTGGAGATCGAACCCACAACCTGTCGTTTAAAGTCACACGCTTGTGCCGCTGCGCCACGATAGGCCACTAATATCTATACAACAATCGAACCAAATATGAACTCTATACTAAAATAAACAGTCCATTAAATAATTTAAAATAAAGTTGTACTAACATCGCGCTCAATCTTGCCAGAACAAGTAATTAGAATAATTTATTGCCAGGAGTGGGTATCGAACCCACAATTGTTACATTCATACAGTCAGACGCTATTACATTGTGCTACTATGGCTTTCACTAGTAATTAACATTTAAATGTCAACATTTAACATTTATGTTTTATAAAAGTAACATTTACTGTCAATTAGAAGTTAAATAACTTTTGTTGCGAGATATATACTTATTATTTGAGGCGATAGAGGCTTTCTTACTAGGTATACTTTTATATCTACAGTAAATTTTCATTTCTCGAAGACAAACTTTGCTTAATTATATTTAATTAGCAACCATGTTCCTTTACGTAGCATAGCTTATTGCATAATTTCACTTTGTTGCATGTGTAAAGTAGATTTTATAGGCACTAAAGATAATTTAGATAAGCCGATAAAAATTGATTACAAATTGAAGAATGTTATTATTTGTTAATTTCGTTTTATGCTTCAAAATAGATAAATCCAGTCAACTAAATTATAACTTAACAAAAAACCATTATTTAAAAAATCTCTCGCATTGTTACAGGCAAAACGATCCAGACCCGACACGGGCACTGATGTGCGGTAAGTATTATATATTAACTTATTTACTTTATATAAAAAGCTTTTATAGAGCTTTGTTAATTTTAATTTTAACGATATATCATTAATAATGATTGATAAGGTATTTCTTTTGTCTTGTTTGTCTTATTGTAGGAAACATTCATTTTTTATACGAGCTTTGCAGCTTCTTGTACACTTATCTCTACATTATAGGATTGCGACGCATTCTGACAAGTCAATTCTAGATATCGCCTATTTATATTTAAAATATTTCTATTAATTTTCTATTAAAACACAATACTTGGGAAAGTTAGGAAGATTTATCACTATATTTTCTGTTTATACAAAATGTCAAAGACGCTTTAAAATTAGAAATATCATATAAATAAAATTATAATAACACATTTGCATTTTTTTTTAAATTATTATATATTCATGTTAGAAATTATTCAGCCAAAACAATAAAACCTTCTATAAAAGTTGAATGTGTAGTTGTAATGTTGGCAATATTGATTGTCAACTATACTTGTCGTTTCGCGCTTTGTTTTATAGCTGCATTCAATTTTAATGTGATCTCGAGACATCGTACAGAATATATAAATTTTAAAGACATTTTAATTTCCATATATTTTTGCAAAAACGCTTTTTTTGTTACACACTGTATAGTATGGCAGGGTAGGCAGAGGGAGACAACTGGGGAACATAGTGTTAAGATACATAACTTAATTTAGCTTCACGCTTGTTGTTGTATCTCTAGCGGGTGATCTCTCTCCAGGTAGAAAGAACGGAGCGCTAAACGCCACGGTCTCGGCATACTTCTTGCAAAACACTCCGTTCCATCCCCACTTTCCTCAGAATTTGATGCGATGTAAGAAAGTGGGAAACGTAACTCAGTGTCATAGGGGCGGAACTCAACGTGGCACTTTGCCTTGTGACCAAAGCAAAGAAAATAAAATATTAAATATTTAATTTTATCAAGTGTGTATCGAAACTACAATCTGTCGAGTTTGCAGCGGCATCTATAATCTGGTACAGCGTCACCGGGCGTGCAAAGGCGCCACGAATATCGTTTCATAATTCTTCAAAGTGGGTTCGATAATATTGAGCAGAAAAATGTGTTATTGTTATAATTTGACTATAATAGTTATCAGATTAATACTAGATAGTTCAAATTTGGACCTTCCATAAATATATTTATAAATATATACAGTAATATTGTAGTTTTTAAATATGGTGTACAAAATAACATCTAGAATACAAAAAAAAAATAAGTAACATATTTCCAAAATATATCCATAGGTAAATAAATAAATGGTACTTCAGTTCCACCTTACTTGTTTTGAAGCGTCACACTCCAGTGGATGTCATGCCAAGCTACACAATAAAAAGGGTCCTTAATCTCGTGTAATCCCTATATTGTTGATACACAATTGCCGTGAAAAGAGCTACTTAGTGATTACCAAATGGAATTCTCCCTTTAGAATTTCACAAATTATCACGCCTCGATCAAAGGAAGTGATTCGAATGTACAATGGGTTTAGTGTTACAATGTGTCGATGTTAGATTTTGATTTTGAAGATTGAATTTTGTGAACTAAAAGATAAATATATATATTCAGTTAGTAGATACTGCGAAATTTTGTCGTTTTAATGTGCAATTCATTTACTTAAATGGAAAAAAATTGCAATTATTATTATATATACGTATTTTACTGCTTATTGTATGATTTGAACTAAGCTCTACCTTAGAGTTATACAATTTAGCCGTACATACTTACAAAAAAATAATATATTAAAAGAAATTCTTTTCTTTAAGCTTCTTATTCACTTTTTTGAATTTAAAAGTCATAAAAATAAACCATTTTCGGTGTTTAACAAGCAGCATTCCAATTTAGATGACACATTTGTTGGGTTAATTAGTGGTTAACACGACGTTCCACAACTTTTTACGGAATGGAAAGGTATCTATTTAAAACGGCAATAAGTTTTGTGTATAATAATAAATCATTTTTTACGCAATTCCGTTCCGTTACATGTTATGATTTTTTTACGTTTTGACAGACAGGATTTAAGATATCAGATGACGCGATGCGAGATGTTCATCGCAGTTTATTTTTGTTACTCTTGATCTATGAATATTGTTGATGTTACTATGCAGACAATTTTATATTACAATAGATACTCTATGGATTAATTTCATAATGTTTAACATTTTTTTACATATTACAGTATAATTATAAAATATAGGTTGTAACTTGTAACACATGTAGGTGTCAAAGTCAAATCTTTCATTTGTCATAATAATATTAATGGTTATGATGATTGTATAAACTATAAACATGTGTAATTTTTATTGAGGCCTCTAAAAAAATTAGCAATTAATAGAATCTCAAAGCACCCGAGCTTGACACGTGGACGCCAAATGGCGGTTGCTAAAGGGTCTACTAATGTTTAGGGATCAGTAATTTCAAATGGAAATAACGAAATTATAAATGATATATTAAAAAATATATATTTATTCCAAAATTGTTTCGGGATCGATAATTTTAACTTAAACAGAGTGAAATGAAGAGTGTGTTTAAATGGTTATGGTTGTCGATTGAAAGTCTACATATAATAAATTTTGGAACATATATTTATTCACTCACTCTTACTCAGCTTCACGCTGTATCCCGCACATGACAGGGCAGGCAGAGGGAACTTGGAAACCTAGTGTTAAAACAATCCATTCCATTTCAGTTGAATGGTGGCATAAACCTGTAATAATACTATAATAAATTAAATACTTGAAACATACAGAACCAATTTTCTCAGTTTAATGAGAACAACAAACTTATTATTTTTTCTTAAAGCTTGGAGTGTGCCGACCATTGTGCCCTTGTCAAAGGGCAGGGTATATATTGTTTTCCTTTCGAGAGCTTGTATGGGATTAATGGAAATAATACTTAGCCGCACAATGAAATAAGGAGTGTCAAGCGCAACGTACAACTCATTACTTATACTACTTATATAAGAAAGCTCTCAATGTAGCTTACTTTTATATGAAAATGATTATGTTTACTGTAGAATTAAGGCCTTCAACACGACGTTTTTAGGTTCAAATTAATATTTTTAAAAGCTATATATATATATATATATATATATATATATATATATATATATATATATATATATATATATATATATATATATATATATATATATATATATATATATATATATATATATATATATATATATATATATATATAAAAATTATATAATATAAAATTTAATTAACATTAGATTTTACAAATTGCCTAGATTTTAGGCTCAATAGCGAAAATTAAATTGGCTTTGGCATGCGTATAAGCATATGTAACAATAGAACAATAATTTTTAAAGATAATAACAATTTGCCGGACAGAACATAAAATGTTAAATGTGACAAGTAAATTGTCAAACCATATGGATTGTCATTCTTTGCTCTAGGACGAGAAACTATTAAAACGTTTGAAGTCTTTTGTTGGATAATTTTAAAACGGTTTTACGACGACTACTGCAAGTAAAAAAGTCAGTGAAAAAGAGCCGAAACATTAAAAAAGCTTTCAATTAAAAAGATAGTGACAATGCTTGCCAACGTTAACAGCGATTCCACTCTTTTGATATACGATAGTGTTGTTTAGGAGCAACTCTTGAAGTGGCGGCAAAAAGCAAAGTGACACTTGTAAAAGGCGCGAACTAATATAAACAGGGGTTCTTTTTTCTAGACAAAGACTATGGTGTTCGACTTCTCGGCCAACTTATGAATATAGTAAATACTGTATTATTTATGATTCGTTTCCTCTCGAAATTAAATATGCACGTAGAATACATACTTATATGAAATATAAAAGAAATTAAGTTTTATAATTAGGTCTGTAGCGCGGCTGTTTAAAAGCCTCCACTGTGAGCGGGGGAGCTTATTGGTTGGACCCCCAAATTGAATATTGTTTCATAACGTTAGGTTCCCGAGTTCCCCCTGTCTACCCTGAGCTGGATACCGTATAAAAAAATGTTTTATAATCTCGTCACCACTTTAACGTCTAATTAGTCAAATAAAAGATAAATAACTATTAATTATAATAACTGTTTAAGCCTGAGATCAACATGTTAGCTATAAAACAGTTGGTATAAATAAAAAAATATCACAGCACGCTATTAGTATATATTTGCATAGTTTATATTAATTTGATTACGCAAATTACTATACGTAATAAGGTGTGGCTGTATATTCATAATTATAGATATATTTTATGATTGTATTTAAATTATTTTTGTGTGTTTTCATTGTGATTTGCATGTCATTACGTAGTCATATTGAATTATAAAAAAAAAAACGTAGTGTCACGTGATTTTGGCAGACTAATTGTCAGTATAATCTTTCACCCATGACGTCATACTCCAGTTGTCGCGTACGACAAAAAGGGAGTTTATTAAACGGCGCGAGCGCGTTCACAGGCGTTGATAACGAGCTTAATTAATCGAAACACATGTAAACATTTTGTTTGATAAATTCACTAAACACATTATATGATATACGAGGGGTCTGGAGAGGCATCTGCTATTTGATTTTGGTGATTACTTTTTATGGTTTATAATTTAAAACAAATAGTTCGTGATTTAATGTCGGTATATGTATTTTAATTGATATCATATATTACATTGCAGCGTCATATCACATTGGATAACAATCTTTTTTTTCAGCTTCACACACATATCTAGGTAGGCAGAGGGAACTTAGGAACCTTCTGTTCCCATTAAGACACTTCATGATCTCCACTTTTCGCCTGATAACTAATTAAAGTTTTAAATGGAGATATTTATATTGTACTAACGTTGTGCACGTATTAACTTTTTACAATCGGCTTAAAAAACTGTTTATTTACCTTCTCAACTTCCGAAATTAAGACATTTGGGATAAGTGATTGTTTAAGTAAAGACGAGCTTTTGTAAACAGAGCGGTACCGTTTAATAGGTTTTTTATATCGATCGTTTTAAACAGAAGAACGCGAACGTGTGTGATTATTTTACCGATACGTCTATTTTACGAGCTATTTTTATAAATTTTATCTAAAGCTTAGTGTTCCTTCAGTTAAATGGGTAGTTATTAGATGGCATTTAAGTGACGCACTTTCAAACTTATATAGATAAGATATCGAAATTCTTCTTTTTACAGGTTATCAGGCGAAGTCAATACAAGCCCTTGCGAATCAGAATCAACATCTGACTCACCACCTTCCTTACTACAGGATGGTGCATTACCAGCTCTGCTAGTATCAGGAGCGACAACATTATTCCAAAACACAGCTTCAACAGCTAATAACGCTTTAAGCTTGACATCTGTGGACAGCTTAGGCTTAACTGGTAATTCGGAAGTGGATAGCTGTGGCTTGGCGAACGGATGCTCCACGACTTCATCGCTGGCCGGCTTGGCTTTACCATTGACGTCGTCTGGCGGGCTGTGTTCAACGACGTCATCGTCAGCGGTCGCTTGGTTGATGAATGAGGATAGTACGGGTTAGTTATATTATTTTTTATTAGAGCAATATTTTTTGTGTTTGTAATCTTATCGTAAGAACACTATTTTAATCTAATTAAAAATATATGAATGACGTCCTTAAAGAGATTTCCACATATTTCATCATAGAATTTTCCTCAATATACATGAATATATAATGAAAATTAATAAAGTATTTTGTTACAAAAATGTACTTTTTAGTATATTTATGTAAGGTAAATAAAATTTTTATATTTTGCTCCCTAGGTGGTGGTGTCAAGAGCGAAGTGCGCAGCCCGGGGCTGTGCGAAGCAGACGTGGCTTTGTACGGGGAATCACTGCCATACGACCAGTCCACGCTGCCTTACCAATATTATAATAGGTTTGATACATATATTTTATTTTTATAGTGTTAGATTACACTTACATTTTTCAATATAAAGATTTTTAAAATGCTTAGGAAATTTATTTTTCAAAATATAGTAATTATTCGTCAGAATAATTTAATATAAATTCTAGACTGGATAATTAATAAGTATTCGGTGATCCAATATATATTTAGGTTGATGAACCTTTGAGGTTTTATCGGAAGCCGCAAAAGGAAAGTAGCATCAAAAATTAATGAGATTAATGTTATAGTGTTAATAAAACAAAATATATTTTTTAAACAATATATAAATATTTGCCACATTTCATCCATGCTCAAATTCGGCGGAAAGTGGGGAATGGAAGTGGAACGGAGTTTCTTAACACTACGTTTCCAAGTTCCCTCTGACTACCCTGCCATGTGCTAGATACAGCGTTAAGCTGAGTGAATTTCTTAGCTTGCTGGTAACAAGGCAAAACGTGGCGTTGAGGTCCGCCACTCAACACGCAATGCCTCAAATTCGGCGGAAAGTGGGGAACGGAAGCGGAAGTCCAATGTTCAAAAGCATAAAGTTCCTAAGCATTATGAAATTTAGCTACACTCACTAATGGTTGTTAGATTGTATATAATTTGTAAGTGTACCTATAGACATTAAGATAGTATACTCATAGATTCAGTTATTTTCATATATTATCATTACATACCCACTTATATATTTTTTTTCTTATGAAGTGTTATTACTTTGTGTGGAAATCTAGATTAGAAGTGCTAATAAAGCTTACTACTAAACCATAGTTTAATTCTGAGGTCATTTATACAAATTTATAAGGTCCAAGTAGCAAGAGAAACCTAAATTTTTTTATCTTAAGTACTGATTTGGGCTAGCAATTTTTGGTATAAGTAGGATTACGTAAATACTTATAATAATTATAAGAAACTTATAAGAATTTGATTTTACTTAACATTATATTTGTAAAATGATAAAATAAGCAGAGACCTGTTGTGGCGCAGGAGCACAAGGACGTGACCCGGTTTGGCCCGGTTCGAAGAAATCAATTATTTAATATTTTTAAATTGAATATTGATTGTTTTCATTTCTTCGCTCCTGTAACAAGCTAAACCGCGGCGTTGACTTCCGCCACTCATCGCAAAATACGAAGAGTAGAAAACAGAACGGAGTGTATTAACATTAAGTTCCCAAGCTCCACCTGTAAAAAAATAGTTTTTAAACAATTTTTAACGTCTCTACATTATTTTAGTATGCAACAATATGGCGGCGGCGGCACAGCGTCGTCGTATGTCAGCTCGACGTTGTACAACCAGCCGTACGCCGCATACCCGCCACCGCACAACACTAATAATAGGTGAAAAATTTTAACGTATATTAAATGATGACACTGAAAGAAGAAAAAAAATCTTTTACATTTGTTTACTAATAAGTTTTTCTTTTCTAGTCACCTAGAAACTTGATTATATTTATATCTTTTTGCAATGAAGATTGATAATTTAAGTTTGGTATTTCCTGTCCTAAGTGTGGAATAACATTTTAAAAAATAGTAAAAAGATAGATAATGTTGTAATTTATAAGTAGTAGTAGCATTAAAACTAAGTACCTACATATTATGTTAACAATTTTAAAGTAGACATATAACAGCAATACCTACTTGTTATATTGTTATAGCAATACTTGTTATATTGTTATAGTATTTTATCTGTGTCATTTATACTTTCATACGTTATTAAAAATCAATTATTATTATAGCTTTTTAAATTTTTAGGTCGTCATGCAAAGCGACGCCGACATACCTGAGTTACGGTGTAGGCAGTGTTGGTTCGGTTCCTAGTAACTTTGCAGCTCAACCTTCGCCATACTACCCCACTTATAATGGAGGGTTGACACAGTCATTTACAAATACACAGCAGGTAGTTACAATTTACCTTTGAATCATTAATTGCGTCAATAATTTTAAGCTACTGTTTGTTTCCATATTAAAATAATAAATATATAAATAAAATTTAATGACAAAATACTAACAAAATGAATCAAAATATACACGATAGCTACGTGAGTTATTTACATTCGTAAGAATGATTTCGACAGGAAGTGGGAAACTAAACGAAGTTTCTTAACGCTAGGTATCCATGTTGCCTCTGTCCACCTTGCCATAAAGCTGTATTTATTTATTTTTTTATATTTATTTGGTCTGTCAGAAGAAAATACGATATGGTTTCCGATACAAAAAGACATTAAACCCATCCATGAGACGTCATAACTATAATAAAAGATATATAAAAAGGTCCTCCTCAGTTTCATAGCCGCACATAGCAGGGTATGCAAGGGGGACTTGTAAACTAGTTACAACTCTTCAGATATATGAAATACTCTTTATACTACTGGTATAATAGTGCTAATTGGAAAATATATATTTAAAGATATATTTTCCAATTAGCACTATTATACCAGTTTATTAAACAAAATACGCTCAAAACTTAATAAAAAATAACTAAACCAAAAATAAACATCATCTTTTACATTAAAAATATGTTTTTAATTTAATTCACAGGACTATAGCACTTATGCAACAGGATATGCAGACCACAGTGTGGCTCAATATGGCGGTTATTATGCGACGCCTAGTTATTCCCCTTATGTTAGCTCACCGAGTAGCAGTGGCAGTGCTGGTCACACTTCTTATCATCTCGGAGGTGCTTTATCGGGTAAATAGGTTTATTAGATATTTACATTTACATGACATTGACCATGTTTTTTTTTGAAAATTCATTTATATTTCGTTTAGGTAAAGCATCAATATCGGACAGCTTAAATATTGGATGTTAAATATTCTAGTTACCTTTATTATTTTTTTAAAAAGTTTCTCTACAAATTTTCTAAATGTAATATATTATAATAATAAAATAAAATCTTAACGCCAAATCTATAATTAAGGACTAGTAACAAAGAAGACTAAAAATATATTGTCTGTATTACAGCATTATCTGTGACATTTTTAATCTGTCTTCCAGTCATTTTTTAAATTTGTTAACCTCTGATTTTAAAAAGTAAAAGAGAATTTTATTACCTTACGATAAAGTTTAATTTCAAATATCGTTTTATCTGCTGGTGAGACATTTGACAGATGCTTCATATATAATTTGACAGGCTCGAGATTTGTTTTCGTGTTATTGTTTACGTTTCAAATTTCTTTTACTCTTTAAATATGTTTAAATAATTAATATCATTGTCCTTTTATTTTCTTTTGTAAATCTTTGAACATCTTTTTATTTATTTTTGTACGAATTTATCAATCTTATTACTAAAAAACTATGGTGAAGGAAAACGAAAATGTTCCTAATAAACGCAGGAGAATAGAGAACATTAGTGATTCATTAGTTGATTACGATGATAACTCAGATTATTGGCCAGATTCAGACAGCAATGATGGTAATCAAAAAAATATCGTTTTGTATAACCTTAAAATGTTGTAAACGTTCATTTCAAACTTTTTAAACCAAGTGTTATATATTTTTACATATATATATTTATTATTACTTTAACTTTATATATACAACTATAATAAATATTTCAGGAACTCATTTTTATATTTTAGTTATTCATAAAATTTACTGGGCCTTGATGCCTTAAAGAATAAATATACTTAATATTACAACAACTTTTAAATAACTCTTGCAGAATCTCCGTCATCAATGCTGCCAACATTAAATGATACTCCACTCTCCCCAATCAAAAATGAAGTACATGCTGCAAGTCGAAGATGTCGCGAGAATTCTGGGTAATACTTTTATTTGAAAAACATGCATGCATGTCAACTTCAAATATGTTATTCTATTTGATATAAATACTTTTTAAGACGCTCCATTAGGGCTTTCCCATTTTCTTACTATCCGTGACAGAGCTCCGAGCTATGCTTTGCCTTATTATTAGAGCAAGAATATGAACAATTTAAACATTTTTTTCTCTAAGTGCAAATAAACCAGTAACTGCCGATTTATACCACTGGGCCATGACAATCTCTAAAGAATTATTAACTTTATAAATATCTTTGTTTCCAGTGAAAGCACAGCAAGCAGATCACGGGGTCGCGGACGTCGTAACACCTCATCATCGCCTGCACAGCATGTCCCTGAACCTACTACGGAAAGAGTGTTTATATGGGATTTAGATGAAACTATTATCATTTTCCATACATTACTCACTGGGACATATGCACCTAAGTACAATAAGGTAATAAAGTTTTTAAAAGAAGGTTATTTTAGCATACATTTATGTGGTCAAATTCACTAATCTCTAGAATTTTTCATTAAAATTGAAGTTTGTTTTGCCTTTAATTGTTACAAGGATGGTTTCAAATAAATTTAAATTAATAAATCATATTTGGTATTACCAGATATGATTCAATTATAGTCTTTATTTATAATTTTAAATAAATACTTTACAAATTTGTAATAAATGATTACAGTTATCAGTCATTACACTGACATATATAAAAGATGTTTAGTACAAACAAATATTAATTTGTTTTAATTTATGTATTTTTTTTAATTTCAGGATACTCAACAGATAATGCAGTTAGGTTTCCGAATGGAAGAAATGATATTTAGTTTAGCAGACACACATTTCTTCTTTAATGATGTTGAGGTGAGAATTAGTTATTTTTTTCAGTATAATATGATAATTAAAGATAGCTCCACTTACCATAAGAACTGGAAAAATTCATACTTTGTTCTTTTTTTTTTCAGTTTTACTCCGTTTCCCACACATGGCAGGGTAGGCTAAGGGAATTTGTGAACTTAGTTTAAAGACTGTTCCATTTCCTATATTTTCAGTTGAATTTTAGGCATTGCATGTTGAGTGGCAGAACTCAAGGCCGCGTTTTGCCTTGTAATCAGAACAAAGAAATGAAAACATGAAATATTTAATTAGAAAATATTAAATATTCCATTTTCTCTAATAGGAAACGAACCCTCAACTTATAGTTACATTTAAAAGTTTCTCTTTTTTTTATTTAATGTTTTACTGACATTTCTAAAATTAATATGAAAATTAAAACCAACCTCCAATTCCCAGGACTGTGACCAGGAGCACATAGATGCTGTAGCGGCAGACGACAACGGTCAAGACCTCTCAGCCTACAACTTCGCTTCAGACGGCTTCCACGCGAGCGCGGCCCCCAATACCGGGCTATGTGCGCCCGGAGTACGCGGTGGAGTGGACTGGATGAGGAAACTGGCTTTCAGATACAGGAAGATTAAGGACACTTATAATAATTATAGGAATAGGTATGTTATTCATGACTTTTGATTTTATGTTACCAGAAAAGAACAGTTTATTTTATATACTTTACGCTGTATCCTATCCGCTGACGATATTGTCTTATTTGCCAAATCACCACAAGAACTAAGTAGCATGCTAAATGAACTCGCACTAGAAAGCGAAAAGATGAGGCTTAAACTAAACGCCGACAAAACTAAGGCCATGACAAACGGACTTGACACTGAAGCCATAATTGTGGGACAAAGTAAGATTGAGTTTGTCAGAGAATATATTTATCTTGGGCAAATTATATCACCAGAAGACACTATAAGCAAAGAGGTGCAAAGACGAATAACTAATAGTTGGAAAAAATACTGGAGCCTAAAGGAAGTGATGAAAGATAAACATATTGGCATGGCGACTAAGTCTAAAGTGTTCAATGCATGTATCCTTCCGGTCCTATCATACGGATGCCAAACATGGGCAATGACAAAATTGGACGCCAGCAAACTGTCAGTATGCCAGACGGCCATGGAAAGAAGCATGATGGGTATAGTGAAACATGATAGAATAAGGAACCAAACCATAAGGTCCAATACCAAGGTAGATGACGTAGCTACAAAAACAAAAAGACTCAAGTGGAAGTGGGCAGGCCACATGGCAAGAGGAATAGAAAAATGGAGCAAGAAAGTCACACAATGGTACCCAAGAAATGGTATAAGGAAAAAAGGTCGCCCCGTAAAAAGATGGGAAGACGACTTAAGGAGAATGGCAGGTGTGACATGGAGTAGGGTGGCTGACAACAGAAAAGAATGGTTAAGATTGGAGGAGGCCTTTGCCGATTGGCAAACAGACGAGTTACTGGATTTTATTTGATTAAATTAGCTAACCAAAAACAAAAAAGAAAAAAAAATGCAATTCCTATGAATAAAGGCTTTATTATTATTATTATTATTACGCTGTATCCAGCACATGGTAAACCTACCCAGGCAGGCGTAAAGAATTTAGGAAACTAGTGATAAGACTCTCCGTGCCAGTCCCTACTTTCCGCCAAATTTGAGGTATTGTGTGTTGAGTGGCGGAACTCAACGCTGCGCTGTGCCTGTTAACTAGCCCGAATAAATGAATATTTCTTTACTAAAACAATATTTTGTAATACCCACACATACAAACTTTAATACCCACACATACAAACTGTAATACCCACACATACAAACTGTAATACCCACACATACAAACTGTAATAGCCCACAAACTGTCACGTTTACAGTCGCACCCTTGTGCCCCTTTGTCACGACAGGTCTCAACTTGTTAAATGAAACACTTTTAACCGTATTAATCGCGTATATTGTTTGTTAAACATGATTTTTGGAAACCCGACGTTTCGAACACTTTGCAGTAGTCCGTGGTCACGGGTAGACTTAACTATTTGCTACTGTTTAAACATTTAAACAATGGCTAGCATGGCCATTGGAATGAAAGAGGACAGATATAAAGTATTAGTATTTTTACTATATTTTTTAAAGTGTTATTCTACACTTAGGGCAGAAAATAGGAAACTTATTTTTTTTTTAAAAAAGCGTATAAAAATTTTGAACGAAGCAGGATTTGAACCCGCGCCTCTGGAATACCGTTCCAGCGCTCTGACCAACTAAGCCATTCGTTCTCACCAAGCTCCGTCGAAATTCTTATACGCTTGTTACAACTTATTTATGTTGTTAGCAAAATATAAAAAATAAATAAGTTTAGTAAGTATTAGTATTGTTTAGGTTCTTGTTTAATTCTCCATTACCTACTTAAATAATATATCGGTGATTTTATTGAAATCATTTTAAACTATCATTAATATATTTTGTTATAGGTTAACATTACTTAACTATTTGAAACTGGAACAATTGAAGTTTATTACGACAGTTGAAACTTCGTCTGTCTTATGTGTTCCTGGTACTTGTGTTCTTTGTTCATCTTCTCTCGATTGACCTTCTTTTAGTAGAAAAAATCGAGGCCACCCACATACATGCATGGGCTAACTACTGACCTATTAAGTTTCTGATAAATTTACCTGTCAGATAAATGATATTTTATACGCTCCGTTTAAATTTAGAGTGAAAGTTAGTTCTAGTTCTCATAGTAACTAAAAGTATTGAAAACATTCTTTATTTTGTTATCATCTGGTAAGCTGTCGTTTTTGTGTGGTCGAGGATCACACAAAAACCCTATCAGGTGTCTATTATTGTATATGTCAAAGCAGGCGGCGAAGAGTTAAAAGAATAGAGAGAGAGAAGAGTAGTCAGCTATGCCGACGTCATTTTCTTCAATAATGTCTAAACTTTCCATGTCAATAAATAAAACTGAAGATTACTTCAAATACTTTTATTTATAACAATAAAAACTTCTTAGTCTTTGCTAGTGCTAATGTGAGAATGCCGCGAGCAATAATCATTCGTATTTATACAATGAATTTACATTATTTATACAACAAAAACTAGATGTCATCAATAGTTTATCTCCTAATATTTTAACAATAGCAAATTATTGGAATTTAGCTTTAATTAATTTAAGTTTTATAACTGATAAAAAGCATGTTATGTCTGTGTGTATGACACTTTAGATTGGAAAGATATGGAGTATGGAAAGATTTACCACGCCACGACAGGCACAGCTGCACAAGTGTGTGACTGCAAACGACTGGTTGTGGGTTCGATCCCCATTTAGGAAAATGAAATATTTAGTATTTCCAAATTCATTATTTCAAGTTTTCATTTCTTCGCTCTGGTAATAAGGCAACGCACGCGGCGTTGAGTTCCGCCACTCACCACGTAATGCCACTCAACCTCAAAATCGGCGGAAACTGCGAAACGGATTGAAACGGTGTGTCTTAACCCTAGATTCCCAAGTTCCTTCTGCCTACAGTGCTATCGCGGGATACAGCGTGAAGCTGAGAGTAGAGAGTACAAAATAAATAATTTTGAAAATATATTCATAATTCTTAATTTTCTACAATTAAGACATTATTTTGCACTTGGTTTAATTAATTTAATATTTTGCATGTATTTTGATTTCAAACAAACAAACATAAAGAATTAAAAGTTTTTTTAATATTTTCTAATAATATTTTGCTAGGTATATTTATTGTTCTAAAATGAAGATTTTATTTCCAGCGTGGGTGGTTTGCTTGGTCCAGCGAAAAGAGAACAGTGGTTGCAACTAAGAGCAGAAATAGAACAGGCGACGGACAACTGGCTGACATTGGCTTGCAAATGCCTTAATATGATTAACTCTAGGTATGACTTTTACTTTAATTTTCACGCTGTATCAGCATGGTTGGGAGAAAAAAATCAGTATTGAGACACGTGCCCATTTGCTGTATTTTTGAGCATTGTTTAGTGGCGGAAGTCAACACCGTGTTTTATCTTGTTACTAGAACGAGTTCAGTTAGGAGACGGTCTCAAGTATATTTTTTTTTAATATTTCAATTTTATTTTTAATTTTTCTTGTGAAACTGGTCATCAAGTTCGATTAGTCGTCGTCGTCCTGAAGTTAGCTGGAGATGACAACTAAGATTCGATTATGAGATTTTTCTTACTTTTGATTATTTTCCTCTCATATATTATATCTACATAGCCTAACTTGAAAGTATCGCAGACATGGCATTGGCCTTACCACGTGCCTTATTATAATCGAAATTTGATTTTGTTTTATTTTAAGAGAGAAAGGCTCAGATTTTGATATAATTGCAAATAAAATGTATTTTTTGGTACAGATAAGTAGTATATATGTTTCATACATTCCCTAATATAAGTATTGTGTGTAATGTAAATAATTATAGATATTATTTATAACATATGATGCATTGCAGGGAAAATTGCGTGAACGTACTAGTTACGACGACACAACTCGTTCCGGCGCTCGCCAAAGTACTTTTATTTGGTCTCGGTGGCGTGTTTCCTATTGAAAATATATATTCTGCTACAAAAACAGGTAACTTATCTTTGTTTGCTTTTTTTAAATGTTATTAAATACAACAGAAAAATAAATATCTTATATAGAACTAAAGAACATTTTGAGACTCGAAGCGCATCTTTTTTGATTCCTCTCTGGCAATTTAAATGAGACGTTATTATTGTGTTATTCTTGTATTTTTATTTCTTCTAATATGTTTCATTTCTTCGCTCTGGTAATAAGGCAAAGCGCGGCGTTGAGTTCCGCCACTCAACACGCAATGCCTCAAATTCGGTCTTAACCCTAGGTTCCCGGGTTCTCTCTGCCCTGCCTTGTGCGGGATATAGCGTGAAGCTAAAAAAATGGTATAATATTAAAATTTATGACTGAACCTTAAATACAAAAGAATTTATTAATTTACTTATTTAATTTATAGTTTCTCTCTCTCTCTCTCTCTCTCAGCTTCACGCTGTATCCCGCACATGGCAGGGTAGGCAGAGGGAATTTGGAAACTTACTGTTAGGATATTCCGTTCCACTTTCGTTTCCCACTTTCCGCTGAATTTGAGGCATTGCGTCATGTTGAATGCCAGAATATTAACGCATTTGGCAACCAAAGTTCGTTACTAAAATCATTTTCTGATGACCTTGACGGATTTTAAACATTTTCATCAATTATTAAAATACATATGCTATTCTTCAGGAATAAAGAGACTTTTCAATAATTTTTAAAATTTGTTATTTTCACAGGAAAAGAAACGTGCTTCGAAAAGATAAAACAACGTTTCGGTGAACGATGCACTTACGTTGTAATAGGTGACGGGCAAGACGAAGAAGCGGCTGCCAAAGCGAAGAATTACCCATTTTGGAGAATATCAGGCCATTCAGACATCGCCGCCTTATATAACGCTTTGGACATGGGCTTCTTATGATTTGCTATCTTGTTACTTGTCTTGAAAGATAAAAGAACAATAATATTAAAATATTAATTTAATTAATACTTCGTCGAGTCTCCCCTCTCGTTTAACTTCTATCATTTTATTCGTTCCTGGTACTTCTGTTACATTTTACTCGGTCATTGATGTCATTTATTTCTTGTGTAGGTAGGTCAGTTTGTTTTGGACCCTTCTTTTTCCTGTTATCCTGGTACTTATCTTGAGGATAAAAGACACATTGTTGTGTTATAACTAAAAATAAACTTCTATGATTACATGTGACCCTGGTACTTGTCTTAAGGTAAAAGATGTTTTTTTTTACTTATTTACCAAGTCTTTCTTGAATTGAACTTCTATTGTTTCATGTAACCCTGGTATTTCTGGTACATTTTACAATATAACAGATATATAAAATATTTTAATTGTATATGTATGTATGTTGTTTACACGACACGGTCAATGAAAAAAAATATTATTTCTTGTGAAGGTTTGTTTAAATGGACTTCCTTCTACTTGTTGCAGTCCTGGTAATTCGTACTGAAACCTTAACTTTGCATCATATTTTAACCACTATAAAGAACTCCTTTAACGTGATACTCTTCTAGTACAATTGTAACAGATTACATTGAAAATGTCTATCAAAAGTATTTTGGAGGTCATATAAATAAATAATAAGTAAGACCTTATCATGTACTGTTATCCTGGTACTTTGTTAAAAAATATATACATACATAATATATAAAATATATAAATATTAAAATGATAATATGTGCACACACGTATACACACTCACACACACACGAATAAACTTCAAACACGTTTAAAGTATTCTATTAAAAAAATACACCTACATTTTCTTTGAAGGTCATTCATACTAAAACTGTTCTCAAAAAATAGCTTCAATTCGTATTACATACTTGATTAAAACTCCTACGCTGCGATGTTATCCTGGTACATTTGGTGTCAATGTTACATTGCAAAATTTATTTATTATTACAATTTTACATACCAACCTCCTTAGTTCCTCTTCTTTCCCAGTAACTTACATTCATATATTTACAGTACAGTCAAAAATATCTTAAATATTTTTTTTAAGCTAAGAATTTCTTTCTATGAACTTTGTATTCTTTTCAGAACATAATTGTGCTTCTGACTGTACCTTTCTCATTAAAAATTCAAATTTATTTATTACGTCAGCTTTGTTTTTGCAAAAACTAAATCAAAAATATTACTCTCAGAACATTCTGATGTCCTGGTACTTTTGTCAAAATTCAAAATTCGATTTTCAAAAAAAGTGAAAGGTATACAAGGTATGTCTGTATTTGTCTGTGTACGTACGTACGTGTTCATTCACACTTTTGCGATCAACAAGAACACTTTTGAATTAACACTATAAGCGGCCTAATTGTTTTGTGCGTGACATTTGTTTAGTAAATTAATTAATTTTATACAACGAATAAAAAATAACAATTTCAGAAATTAAAATATTTTAATATTATTAATATTTAGTATCGAAAAGAAAGACTGCGAGATTATATAAAATGAATAATATCGCGCGACTCATCTATTTTAGTTGTACAAGTATAAAGATCATATCAATAAAGGCTTAGACTTAGTAAAGTCTCTCTTAAGTACATTATTCATAGGTAATTTCAAGTTTTCAATTTTTTTCCGTAACTTAAAATATTTTAGTTTTAAAGCTCAAAGTCAGCTCAAAACTTGCGACGAAAACTACTAGGAATCTTTGTAAATATTCAAATGTAGAATAAATTAGTTTATCTAATTCCATTCCTACTACGTAAGTTTTTATATTCTATACAACTGTACAGATAATTAATATTTTTAGTAAAAACTTTTTAGAAAAATGTTTTATTAGTAATAACTTTTTGGGCATTTTTTTCACTTTCATATACCGTTACAGTGTTTTAGTGAAATTGATTAAATCAATTTTTTCTATATTTTTCTTATTTAGTATAATTCATAGAAAAAGGCATATGACATTAGAATTGCGATTTTGAAATGGCTTCGAACAAATATTTACTAATATTAAATAAATAAGTACTCTGTGTGAAAAATGCTATGTGAAATTTGGATCACTGATGATTTAGTAGCAAATATTTATTATTATTTTTTAATTTAATTCAAAGACTAAAAATAAATATAGAGCTTGCATTTCCACATTGTCATTCACTTTGAACAATATTTTTGCTTTAATTGCACAATTACTTAAAATCTCTTATAGACAGAAGCAACTAAAATAGTTTATAGCCACATGTAAAAGATACGTTAAGTTATAAGATGTTAAATCAGCGAAATAAGTTTGTTCAATTTTCATCTCAAACAGATTGATTATTATTGTAATTGTTATTTTTTAGTAGATTTTTTAAAAATAATATTCAATAGTTTATTTTTTAAGAAAAGTTTCAATAAGTTCTAAATCAATAGTTATAATTCCTTCTAAAATGTATGCATACTATTATTTATTGTCTGTCCAAAACTTTACTAGTTTTATTATGTAATTAAACTTTTTATATTTATTTACATTTACTGCCAAATAGCTGACAATATACTGCAATATTTTTAGACAAACTTATTTTATGCTAAAATATAGGGTCATAGTGCTTTTTATAATTGTATTCATACTTCAGTTAGAAAAAGATTTTAAAGGTAGCGATTTAAGTCAATGAATGTGTTATAGTGTCAAGTAATATGTGAGATTGTGTAATATAAAAATCGATTGATAAGGTTACAGAATCGATATTTCAAAATATCTCGATGTTTGAAATATAAACAAGTATTTTGTTTATCATAACAATATTACGTTCTCTCAAATATTATTTTTCATACATAGCAGATTATATATAGATATATTGGTATTGTCAAACCATTTTTTGCTGTTTTTTCATGTACACCAGTAGAGACGTCTTGAAGACACTGTTTTATGGAAATTAGCAATATTTTATATATAAATTAATGATTGGAAT
Source organism: Eueides isabella (assembly GCA_019049475.1). Classification (NCBI taxonomy): domain Eukaryota; kingdom Metazoa; phylum Arthropoda; class Insecta; order Lepidoptera; family Nymphalidae; genus Eueides; species Eueides isabella. Next base: position 3,527,439 of record CM032407.1, read on the forward strand.
TTGTAAATACAGGCTAAATTTAAATGTAAAAGAATATTATAGCTTATATGCTAGTGATATGAAATTTGATTCGAAAGTTTCGATTATTCGAGTTGTAAATAAAAATATATTATTTGATGATTATTTTTGTTGTTTGTTTACTGTTTTTATCCTAAGGTTTTTATTAATATTATTTAATTGACTACTAAATTTAGATAATTTTAAATTATTTGAAAAAATAATAATATTATAAGTTCACCGGAATATTAAATATGTCTTATATAGGTGATGAACGATGAACGCAGTACGCGAGGCAATTACGAAATCGTTGGCGGCAGTTTGATATAATAATTATGTCAACTGACGGATGAATCTGCTCTTAACCATGGACCACTATTGTGTTCGAAATATCGTGTTTCATTAAAATGTTTAAAATTCAATATATGCGATTAATCCAGATGAATCAGTTTCATTTAAAACGCGTAATAATCGCAAACATCAAAGATTTGACCACTAGTTTGTCAGATTGCTTTTGCTTTTTTTGGCATATAATTTGTGTAAACAAAAGTATAATAATTATTAAGGATTTTTTTTTATCAATATAATTTAAATTAATATGAATATTTTACATGAATATAATTTTAATAAAGTTCAAACAATATAATTTAAATTATTTTTATATTTGAAACTTGATTTTTATATTTTTTTTTTCAACTTGAACTTCGCTCATTAATAAGCGGACATCGTTAGTGTCGTTTCTATGGAAACAAGTTTGTGACAACAATTAACAAACGTATTGCGTTCGATATAAAACTATCAAGTTATTTAAATATATTTATATATCTTTTCTTACTTAAGTAATATGAAAGCTATAGACACAATATTGTTCGACATATCAAAAAATGAGCTCTTCAAAATTAATGAAAACTACAAAATGTTGCATCGGAAACTAAAAACAGCGTGGAAGGTTATGATGTGAGTTTTATAATATAACTGAAATGTCGATAATATTTTTGTATTTAAAACACTATTTTACTTTATTACTGAATTAAGGTTAAAATAATAATAAAGTAAGTATAAAACCAAACATAATTATGACTACCCCAGTATTGGCTCCTTACCTTTAAAGATTATGGACGAGCATAAATTCAAAAGTAGTAGTTAGTTTAAAATATATAAAACCAAAAACATTAAAGAGGCGCCTTTTAATACCTATTTGTATTTCGCACTTAATTGTTGCCTTTATTAATAATAAAACTTTTTTTCCTAAGTGTGAAATAACACTTTAAAAATAGTAAAAATTAGAAAATATCCAAAGAAATTATTTAGTATAATGGTTTAATTGCCTTATAACTTTTAGCTTTTTTTTACCAACTATCTTACTTTACGCTGTGTTGCAGAAGTACACAGCAGTATAGGCAGAAGGAAATTAGAAATCTATTTTCCAAGTTCCTTCTGACACCCCGTTCAGTTCTCTACTTTCTGACAAATTTGAGGCATTGTGGGTTAAGTAGCGAAAATAACGCTACACTTTTCCCTGATACCAGCGCTAAAACCAAATTCGACGATATCTTATGAGGTTATATAATATATCCTTAAAAATGTTAATTTCACCACGGTTATATATATACTTAAAGAAAATCTAAACTCTATCTTTCTTTCTAAGTAAAATCTCTGATTATCTGACGTATTGTATATTTCAGTAATAGAGACGATTTATCGCCAAACGCACTTCAAGATGTCAAAATCTTAGTGATACCAGGACCACAGAACGCTTTCACTGACGATGAATTGACCGCTTTAAAGAGTGTCGTGGAGCGTGGTGATTCGGTATTAGTTATTATGACGGACGGCGGGGAGGAGAGAATGAACACTAATATTAACTTTTTTCTAGAAGAATATGGAATTGTGGTTAATAATGGTATATTACAATCACGAAAATAGTTTTTTTTTTGTGTTTTAGTGAATTAATTTATGGTTTTTTAACATGTCTGACATGTCTGACTGTGAAGGCAGCGTTTGTGGGTATGAAATAACGCTTCGCTTTGCCTGATTACCAACACGAGGAAATGAAAATATTAAACCACAACTTCTCTTAACACAATTTAATTATGTTTATAATATAGAACTTATTCCGTCTGATTGCCTGATATTGTTTTCAGTTAATGCAACGCTATAATTATTGTCCTGCCTATCTTATAAGAAAGTAAACGTTATATTTTAATAAAATAATGGCGTCCCGTGCATGATAGGGTAGGCAGAGAGAACTTGGAAGCCTAGTGTGAAAACACCCTGTTCCTTTCTCCAATTTACGCCGAATTTGAGGCATTGTGTGTTAAGTGGAAAAATTCAACGCCGCGTCGCTTTTTTACCAGAGCGACATTTGAAAACATTAAATATGTAATATGATAATATTAAAAAAAATCTTCGAGTGGGCATCGAACTTACAACCTGTCCCGCGTAATAGTAATTTTCTTCAATTTATAGATTGCGTTGTTCGTGCCAAGTACCATAAGTTCTATCATCCTAAAGAGTGTCATATTTCCAACGGGATATTAAACCGCACTGTATTAAAACATATAATGAAGATGCCTAATTATACGAGCGAATCAGATGATTTTCTGTAAGTTTATGTATAATATATATTTTTTTTTCTACTTAAATAGAATATACTTAGTAGAAAATTTTAGAAAAACTAAAAACGTGTTTATTCTTCCGTTATTTCTGATTTTGTTACAAAGAAATTATATAATCCTTGTGTTCGTTATTTTTCGATAGAGAAGATCCACCAACACCGAATTTTGTGTATCCCTATGGGGCAACACTTACTGTAAAGAAACCAGCCGCTGCCATTCTATCTAGCAGCGACGTATGCTATCCTGTTAAAAGACCGATAGCCGCGTTGTATACTTCGGAAAAAAGTGGAGGTAAGTTGTAAAAAGGTAATCATAATTAATGTTTTACTTGAAGCCTGTCACGGCGCAGCGGCAAAAGTGCGACTGTAAACGACAGGCTGTGGGTTCGATCCATCCGAGGAAATGAAATATTTAATATTTTTAAATTAAATATTTAATGTTTTCATTTCTTCACTGTGGTTACAAGCGCGTACAAAGCGCGGCGTTGAGTTCCGCCACTCAACACGCAATGCCTCAAATACAGCAGAAAGTGGAGAACAGAAGTGGAACAGAGTGATTTTAAATTTCAATTTCCAACTGAAGAAAGTCAGAAAGTCAGTTCAGAAAGTCTAGGGCTAGTCTAGGTCTAGGACGACTGTCCGTAATGCAAATAGCCTTTTGGTGATAAGGCCGTGTCGAGATCTTGAATGGCGTCACGAGATATTTATATGATTACTAGAACTTTTGAACAAGTAAAGTATAGGAATGTTGTTAAATTTACTATCGTTGAAACTATTTTCTTATACAACCAAAGATAGTGCAATATTTCGCAAATCAGTTCTACAATGGCTCACTTTGGTACATTTCGTAAATGTTCAACTGATATCGCAAGTGGTTACTGTTAGAAAAAAAATATATACCTACCATATAGGTTAGAATCATTTAGCGCATGTTATTTGTCAAACAAATATCATTTGTAATGTCTTTGATATTCGCGATTGTTACACATTTTAAATGAAACTCTTTTAACCGGATTAATCGCGTACCACACCACACTAGAGGACCAGATACAGTTAGCTCATTCTGCAAGAATCCAGGGCAGTACGCGGGGCAATTAAGGAATCGTTGGTGGTAGTTTGATATAATAATTATATCAAATGACAGACAAATGCCACCTCAGTCTACCCGTGACCACGGCCTACTGTAAAGTTTTCGAAACGTCGGGTTTCCCAAATATGTTTACCATTGAATATACGCGATTAATCCGGTTAAAAGAGTTTCATTTAAAATATCATTTGTTCTAGTAAAGTATTTTAATTTAGAAACAAATTACAGGAAAACTATTTGTCATTGGTTCTGGACATTTCTTTGCTGACCACTACTTGGAGAGTGAATGCAATGATCTCATCAGAGAAATGATCTTTAACCATTTGGGAGGTATCACCGATCTGCATTTGAATAGCATAGATGTTGAGGATCCAGATGTAAGTTTATATAGTTCATAACTACTAGGGTGGATCAGTTTCCTTTGAATTTTGTATGCTACATATATATACCTATATTAAATTCTTAAATAATGAAATAAATTATTTCAATTAAACATTCACGGCGTACAATATCTGTGACTTTCTTTCTTTCTGTCTTTTGTCTTTCTTTCTTTCTCTTTCTCTCTTATTTTTTTCTTTCTTTCTTTCTTTCCTCCTTTCTTTCTTTATTAGCTACACGCTTTATCCCTAGCGGGGTAGACAGAGAGAACGGAGCGCCAAACGCTACGGTAATCTGTGACAATTACCTACTTACATATATTGAGCTGTGACACAAATATCTCACTAAAACTCACACAATCAGATCTATTTCAAGGAATGAAATAAATTTAAAACCTATAGTTATTCAGAATTGAAATGTATTTAAATATAAATTGAATTTGTAACTAAGCAATCACTCACGGCTATGTGACATCAATACAACACCCACGTGTTGTATACATATATTTTCGATACATTGCATATATTAATCTTTATTGCATTCATTTATTACAAGGTGGTATAATTCTTACTATGCATTTTCCCGTATCGCAAGGTATTCAGATATCGATATCGAGACATTCTCTCGAGGCATAGAGATGCTTTAGATAATAATGCAGTCTCCACTTCTTTTCGGAATTTTGTGTTGAGTGGTGAAACCCAACGCCTCGCTATGGCTGACCAGAGCGGGGAAATGAGAATAATTCATTTCCCCGAGAAGAGAACTAATATCCATTGTATTAACAGTCATTGACAATGGGAGTGCCCATTGTGCCATGGCGGCATTAAATATTTTTTGCAATTATATAATCGAGGCCTGTCTTAGCGCAATGGCACAAGTGTGAGAATGTAAACGCGAGGTTGTGGCTTCGATCCCCACTCGAGGAAATCAAATATTTCATATTTTTATAAGGAAAACCGCGATGTTGAATTTCATTACTCAAGACGCACAATACCTTGAATTCGACAAAAAGTGGAACGGAAATCTTAACACTTAATTCCTAAGTTTCCGGGATACAGCGTAAAGCTGAGTTTATGATATATTTATTTTTCAGATAAACGAATACAGAACGCTAGGTGACACGCTATGGCTTAGCACAATAATGTTACCCGAGCCAGCGAGCGCCCCGCCGCCGCGACTCGCGCCGCTACACCCGCACGCTTTGTTCACATGGAGGCTGTTCTCGCTTAATTTGTCTCATTGTAAGTGTAGGTACAGTAAGATCGGCGAGTTTTGGTTGCTCTAAAGAATTATGTAGATGGCTGTACAGTTTTGATTTTATTACATTTCGTACTTTTGCATCAATATTATTCGTACGCGCACGTGTGCTGGGGCCCACAGAACGTGTGGAAAACCAGGCAATTAAAAACCAATATTAAAAATTATATATTACATAAATAATTTTTCTTCAACAAAATGTTAGAAAAGAAAAAATCTTTGGTATAAATAAAACTTAGTGAAGATGTGACTTGTGGAAATGATCGATTTGGGGATATAATTGTAAATTTTTGAGCTTTGATAAACAAATATATATTTTTTTTACAATTATATTTATAAATTATCGTCATTATTTTTATAGTTTTTTAATTATTGTATAACAACAAGTTTTATTGGTCGAAGCCGAGTTTGGACAGCCAATGAGCTATTACTTGTTGCATTACTTACTTTTTTTTCAGCTTCACGCTGTACCCCGCACGAGGCAGGGTAGGCAGAGGGAACCCAGGAACCTAGTGTTAAGACACTCCATTCCACTTCCGTTCCCCACTTTCCGCCGAATTTGAGTCATTGCGTGTTGAGTGACGGAACTCAACGCCGCGCTTTGCCTTATTACCAGAGCTTTTATTATTATAAAGTATAACATTACGAAAATGAGCAATCTATCTATCTTGAGTATGAGAATGGTTTAGTTCGGCTGTGTACCGATATAACGAACAAATATTTAGAAGTATATATAAAATATACTGATATTTTTAATATAATATAATGATATTTTTAAATATATAAAAAATATCATTATATTATATTAAAAATATCAGTATATTTTATATATACTTCTAAATATTTGTTCGTTATATCGGTTTTCCTTGAAATACAAATGGATATGTGATTATCAAAGAACATATATGACGAGATAAGAGTCTATAATGGCAAAAATATATTTCATTGATAGATATAAAAGTAAAGAAGTGGTTGAAAATTTATTAATTAACCACAATTAAATCTTTCAACAAATTTATTAATGGATGAATTATGTGATGATAAAACTTGACATGGCAGGGTAGGTAGAGGGAACTTGGGAACCTTGTATTAAGACACAATGTTCCCAGTAAGACACTTCAGATACTTGGGAACTTGGGAACCTGGTATTAAGTCACAATGTTCCCAGTAAGATACTCACGACCAGCCTTCTTATGTTCTTTATGTAAGAAAGATAATTTTGTAATTTACAAAATCCATAAAAATACTCTCTTATTTTTCAGTACCCGAAGTACTAGGATTATATGAAGAGTTGGGAGTAAAACACGAGCCTCTACGGTTGATAGCGCCACAATTCGAAACACCTTTCCCTCCTTTACAATTAGCTGTGTGTAATTTAAAACATTATATACTTTTTAATAAAACCTAGCCTATCGTGGCGCAGCGGCCCAAGCGTGTGACTGTAACCGACAGGTTCTGGGTTCGATCCCCACTTGAGGAAACGAAATATTTAATAATTTCAATTTAAATATTTAATGTTTTCATTTCTTCGCTCTGGTACAACGCGAACGCGGCGTTGAGTTACGCGACTCAACACGCCATGCCTCAAATTTGGCGGAAAGTGGGGAATGGAGGTGGAACGGAGTGTCTTAACACTAGGTTCCAAAGTTCACTCTTCCTACTTTGCCACGTGCGGGATACAGTGTGAAGCTGAGTAAAACCTATAAAGCGTCAATATTAGAACAGAGGAATGAAAACAATTTAAATATAATTATTATCTCTAATTGGGAATCGAATTTGAGGCGTTACGCGTTGAGTGGCGGAACTCAACGCCACGCTTTGTCTTATTATCAGAGCAAAGAAATGAAAATATTAAATATTTAGTTTACTTAACTGGTGATGCAACTTCTAACCACCTACCTGACGCTTGTAACCCTACGTCAAAACATGATTTTCAATTGATATAAAAAAATGTTTGTTCGTTGTTGTATAATTTCGTTTCTTCAATGAGGCCACCATGCCGTTGTGACTCAATATGTAACGGTACGTGTCTTGGATAGCAAGTGTCAGGTAGTTGGTTCGAACTAGTGATGTTACGTTCCGTCAATAATGAGGAACATGTTCCAACAGTTCCATTCCGGTTTCGGAACATGTTTCAGTTTTCATTCCAGTTTCGGCATAATTTTATTTTGACGAATGAATATTTAAATATATGTAATACGTGCAAAAAATTATGACTAGCTAGCTACTCAGCTTCACACTGTATCCCGCACATGGCAGGGTAGGCAGAGGCAACTTGAGAACCTAGTGTTAAGACACTCTGTTCCACCTCCGTCCTCCACTTTCCGAATTAGAGGCATTGCGTGTTGAGTGGCGGAGCTCAACGCTGCAAAGCATATATAAACATAGTTAAAAATAAAAAAAAATATTTGGAGCCAGAGGATGTTTTTGTTTTAGCTTAAGTGGGAATCAGCTTTACTCTATATCCTGCAGGGTAGGCAGAGGAAACCTAGTGTTAAAACTCTCTATTCTCCACTTTTCAATTAAATTTAGGTTAACACGTAAGTTACCTTACGTTATTCGACCTCATCGATGAATAATTAATTATATTAGAACTATTTTTGTTTACCAGCTCTGATAAAACAAATATATATAAGGCAATAAGTGAATTTGTACACTAGATTTCTCCTTATGCAGTTAATAAACGAAATATTAGGTATATTTTTTACGTATATAGGTTATATTTTTAGGTATTTTCGCCAACATTCAGAGAGCCGCCGCCTCCGCCTTTGGAATTATTTGATTTAGACGAAGCGTTCAGTTCGGAGCGGTCTCAACTTGCAAGACTGGCTAACAAATGTGTTCAACCTCAAAATGTTCATTTGGGGCAAGGTAAATGTTTTGAAAGTATTAAAAATGTGTATTTGATGTCGTCGTGGCGCGTTGGAATCTCTCGCTCTCAACGATTACGAGCTCAATCTCTGCTTTACAAAATAATTATAATAAAATCAATTTTATTTCTCCGCTTTTATAGACATAATTCAAAAATTAACGGAGAGTGAGTAATTCAATCACGTATACACATGCAAGGTCGTAAAATTGGGTCTCTCTGCCACGACCAGTCTGTAGTGTAACAGATAAAATATTTAAAAAAAAACGGTCAGAATGGCTTCCTGGACTTAAAAGGTGTTTTATATAGGTTGATAATTAATCTTTCCCTTACAGGCGATGGTCGACAGTTAGAGAATGAATTAGAATATTTTGTACGTGAGTGTGGACGCGCAGTGCGCCTGTCCCGCGCTATCTCCGACGCTGTTCCCGCGGGAAAACAGATTCTACACCAACTTGCTGTTCAACTTGCTACGTTCAAGAAGATTGCTCCCCGTGATTAGTTATGATAGATTAGTTTTAAGATGTGGATAGCTTTAAATAAAGATTGTTTTATGGAAATTTATTTTTTTAGCTTCACACCGCGTGCGCAATTCCGCACATAGTAGGATAGGCAGAAAGAAGTTTCGCTTCGTTGCAAGAGCAAGGAAATTATTATATGAAATATTTAATTTCCTCGAGTGGGGATCGAGCCCGCAGTTTGTCGAGTTTTCAGTTGCACGTTTGTGCCCCTTTGCCACAACAGGCTTCTTATACTATAAAAGTTAAAAGGGTTAAAAGAGCAAGAATAGACCTTGTATATATAGGTATGTAATCAAAAAATATTTTTTAAGCCATAACCGCTGGCCTGCCTTATAATTTTCAATTAGTAAGTGAAATGTTATAATATAAATAAATTTAAATATTAAAGTTTATATATTTATATCAGGGATTTATTACATTATTCTTGTGGCTCGATACCTCAAAAGGTAAAACAAATTACTAATAGGATTTCTTTGGTGTTTGTTGCCCGTTTGTCAAGACTATTTATCTCGAGATCGCATGGAGGTATCAATCTGAAATTAATATTCAAATATTAATAGGTTTATTAGAGTTGACTCTAATCAGCTTCTAAGACAGTGACAAAAGAGCAAAACTTAAGCATTTTCCTGCGTGCTGTACGTCAAAATCTAACGCCTTAGTGACAGTAAAATTGAATTAAAGTCGAAACAGGCAAATCAAATTTATCGCTTCCATATACCATATCACTGGTGTACATAAAAAATGTCGTAAACATTGATTGTACTCATAGTTGTTTTCATCGATATTATAAATCGAAAATGAAAATACTACTCGCAATAATTTTAATTTTATTTGAAATTGCAATTAAAGGCGAGGGAACTCAAGATATAGGGCACATTTATAAGTATTCAAAAAAGGTACGTATTCCGATACAAAGGAGCATCAAAATTATAAATTCTAGAAAGTTTGAGAAGTTGAAAGCGTTACATAAGCCGAAAACATTTATTAGAAAAAAAGGTACCGATGACAGTACTTACACAGCATTTCCACCTAATGTTGAAAAGAGATTATTAGATGTGGCAGAAGACGCACATGTCCAGGCACCGCAGGTTGATTATCAAAAAAGTAGAGTAAAAAAAGTATTACCGGATTATAGTTTAACAGTTTTTAGAAACAAAAGATCTGTACAAATAGGTGCAGCGACAAACAAAAATATAAAGAAAAAACATGGTAGACGTAGTAGAAATAGGACGACAACCTTAAAAACTGGAGGTAAGAAAACATCTAGAAAGTCAAGAAAAAATTCAAAAACTAAATCGAAATCTAGAGTTAATACAACTGAAAATATTGTCGTAAAGAAAATGAAAAGAAGCAAATCCAATAAGACTCGAAATAAGCATAAGCAAGCAATTGCAAGATCCCGTGTAAACCTAAAATATACTGGTAACCCTGAGAAAAAAATAACTCCCCGCTTCAGAGATATAATTAATAAGACAATGGCAAATAAAAAATCTAATCGTGATTCCAGAGTGCAAGAAAAAAAAGGTAATTTCGGCCGAATGCTTCAATAAATTGTTGAAAAGATCATATGAATTTCCTTTTTGAATCCGTAACTTAATTATAGCAACTTCATAGATTAATTAAAACGTTTTTAATTCACTGTAACAAGTGAAAATTATATATTAACATAATCAGTCACACAAATTGTAGATTTCATATCGTCTCTACGAAATACTGCAGAGTTAAAAAAATATTTTGCTTTACTTAAAGGTTTATACTGAGAATTATGAGCGTATTTGACAAAATATGGCGTTGAGGTCCACTCAAAATTCAAGAATTCGACTTTTTTAACCTATATTCTATTAAGCGAGTAAAGCGCAATTGTTAATTATAGTTTTCAAAAAATTTTAGTGCGTAACAGACGTTTAATAGCTGCAAGAGATGCTTCAATAGAACAATATCCATACGTAGTGTCTATACAAAAAGATGGCCAGCATTGGTGCGCAGGTGCTCTACTTAACCCTCGTCTGGTTATCACTACGGCCAACTGCGTTTGGAAGTAAGTTTTTATTATGTAGTAAAAATTGCTTATATATTTATTGGAAAAAGTAATTTTATTTTTAATAACAATTTATTTTTTGATGGTTATAAAAATATAATATATGGTTATATTTTTATGCACTTTTTAAACATTGTAAAATTTGTTTACTATGTTTTAAAGTGTTATTCCATACTTAGGACAGAAAATACTAAACTTAAATTTAAAAAGCGTATAAAAATTTTGAACAAAGCAGGATTTGAGCGCTTTTTATACGCTTTTTAAATTTATGTTTAGTATTTTCTTTCCTAAGTGTGGAATAACACTTTAAAACATAGTAAAAATATTAAAATAAATAGTATTCTCTCTTGCCAAACGATAATTCTTACGAATTGTCTTTGGGTAGCGGAAATTTGTAAAAATCTCCCTACAGAGATGCTAACAACATAAATAAGTTGTAACAAGCGTATAAGAATTTCGACGGAGCTTTGTGAGAACGAATGGCTTAGTTGGTCAGAGCGCTGGAACGGTTTTCCAGAGGCGCGGGTTCAAATCCTGCTTCGTTCAAAATTTTTATACGTTTTTTAAATTTAAGTTTAGTATTGTAAAATTTGTTTCTTAGTAGCATTGTAATTTTAATCGTTATTCGAAAGACAAAAAGGAAGTTATAGGAGCACTTTGTTGTCTCAAGACCATTTATTTATCTTAAAGTCTATAGAAATATTTAATATTTCATTTCCTCGATAGGGGATCGAACCCACAATCTATCTTGTTGACTTACAAATTTGTGCCACTGCGCCACGATTGGTCTCGCGCTACTAAGACGATGTAATGTTTCTTTTGAAACATTTATTTATTACTATGTTGGCTGCATACAATGCGCACTAGTTAGTTATTTAAATTAAATAATATTAGTTCTTGTTTGTACTAAAATAAAACATAAACTGGATTCTACTATATTTTCTAAAGTCTACAAAAACATAGAAGAATAGATAAAAAAAATTTCAATTGAGTTTGTACAAAAAAAGTGAGTATTGCTTAATTAATTGAGGCTTAACATGGCGACAAGTACCGGCAGGTTTAAGGTTCTATTCTCACTCAAAGAAGTGAAATATTTAATATTTTCGAATTAAATATTGAATATGTCCATTTTCCTCGCTCTGTTCAGTTCTGCCCTTCAAAACAGAATGCTTCAATTTTGACGGAAAGTGGAGAACGAAACGGAGTATCTTAACATTAGGTTCCAAGTACAGTCTTGAAGAAGATAAATTAATGCGCTGTAAGTACTTAATTTGACCACTCAAAAAAATGATTCCCTCCCAACGGCCAATGTTTCTGAAATTCATATTTGAATTAAAATGAACAATTTAGTTCTAAAGTATCAAAAGCAAATAATTTTTTGGTAAAACTTAGTGTGCTATTTATGAAAATGCTGTTTATCCGTTGGGAGTCCACTTTGGGAACTAGGAGTCTTAAGTATAAAATTTATTCAAATAAGTATCGCTTACTTAATTATTAAATAAAAAAATATTAATGCATGTTTACAAATACAATAAGATCGCGAAGCGTAAGCCGTATGAAAGTTCGAGCGGGCAGCAGGTACATGAACAGAGGCGGCCAGGTCGTTAAAATACAGGAGGTTGTCAAGCATCCCAGCTGGAGCGTCCGCAGTCTTCCCGATAACGATGTCGCGCTGTTATTCCTAGAGAAGAACATTAGGTAAGTAAACGTTACTGCACCCACAATGCTTTAATTCTTCGGAAAGTGGAGAACGGAAGTATATTAATACTTATACTACGAATAGAGTATGATACGGTGTAAAGCTGAAAAAGAAAAGTTAAATTGACGAGTCGTAGCCGACTTGAAGTTAGAGAATTCAAAGAATAGTCGATGGTATTGTATTTCCGATCTTTTTTGTTATTTACACAGGAACTACTTAGGTAAGTAGTCTAGATAAGTACCTACCTTAGGTAGGTAGAGTAGGTCATTAAGTAATAATTATTAAAAGTAAAGCAATATTGTTATTTTTATTTTTAATGTTAAAATACATTTTATTATTAGTTTTACGCTTTACCCTGTCATGTTAAAGATATAGCGTGAACTCGAAAAAAAACCTAAAGCCGCAGGGGCACAAACTGGGTGACTGTAAACGCGACTTTTAGTAGACGTTGTGGGTTCTATCCCCACTCCAGCAAATGAAATATTTAATATTTTCAAATTAATATTTAACGTTTTCAATTCTTCGTTCTGGTAACCAGGCAAAGCCCGGCGTTGAATTCCGCCACTCAAAACGCAAGGCCTCAATTTAGTGGAAAATGGGGAGTTAAACTTCCTTCTGTCTACCCTGCCATGTGCATTATATAATAGTGATACAGTCTTTATTTTGCAATGCTTCATAGGTTCTCAGACTCAGTTCATAGCGTAGATCTGCCTAATCATGCGATGTACCCAGTATTTGAAGATGCCTGGGTTACAAGCTGGGGCTCAGATAGAGTAAGTAAAAGCAGTTTCACTTGCATATGTAGAAAAATAAACATAGTTTTGACGAACTTTATGTCGTCTACCAGTTTTTTAGACATAAAATTTGAGAGATGAGTAGACTTTGGTTTACTCGACCAGGGAAATAAAAAAAATCAGTTTCATGTATTTTGCCTAATATTTGGGAAGGTAAAGGAAAATCTGGTGCTTCGCTTCACTCCGTCTGCCATTGTCCGACTAAACTTCAAGACTTAATTTTGTATTATTATACTGTTCTTAAGACATTCCGTTCCCATAACACTTCCGTTCCCTATTTTCCACTTAATTCTTGAAGCATTACATGTTGATTGGTAGACATCAACGCAGCGCTATACGCCGTTACAAGAACGAGGAAATGAAAGTATTAATTATATTTTTTATGTTTCATCTAATTGTGTGCTTACAGAGAGACGGTATTTTCCATTCCGTGGGCGTGACGCTGCAAGTGTACCATGCGATGCTTTTAGACCACGCTAAGTGTAACAACGTAACAAAACGTTTTGGTGTCAGTGTGTCACAGAACTTTATTTGTTTAGCACAAACTGGAAGACGAGCACCTTGCACGGTTGGTTATACACTTGTTTTTAGCAATTTATACTATTTTATATATGAATTAATGTTACTTTAGGTAATCGTGCCGCAGTGGCATAGCCTGTAATTGTTGCGAACGTAGTATGTTTGATTCTTACTCCATAGAGTTATTTTTTTTTTTAATCGCTCTGGTAACAAGACAAAGTACGACGTTGAATTCCACCACTCAACGAATTGTGTCAAAAAACGGCGGAAATCGGACAACGGAGAGTCTTAACACTAAGTTATCACTGCCTATCATACGGTTACTGCGTGAAGTTGTAAAAATAAACAATTGTTTGAAATTATAAAAAACATTTATTTAAAAAAAATGTAATGAACTAAAATCATAATTATTTTATTATAAAATTCGTGGAAAAAAATACAATCATATAAAGTAATATAAAATTATTAAAGTATAGAATAAACTAAAGAATTAACAAAATAAAAAAATATTTAATATTTATTTTATGGACAGCGCGATACCGGTGCGCCAGCAGTGAGCGATGGAATCCTCTGGGGCCTTGCCTCTTGGGGTATACGTAGATTGTAAGTATTTGTAAGTATTATTACTTGAAACATGAAATGTTTCACTTCTTAGAGTGGGGATCGAACTCGCAACCTGCCGTTTGCAGTCCTTCGCTTTTACCCCTGTTCTAATGAATAAGGTTACTTTTGTATTGTATTCGTACACTACGATTTAAAGATTTGTTTAGCTCCTTGCTTTAATCTGCATATAGCATATATTTTATATTAAGACATTTCGTTCTCCACTGTCTTTTGAATTTTGTTGATTAACGGAACTCATCGCCGTGTTTGGTCTTGTAGCAAAAGTTAAGTATTTCAATCCGACGGGGAAAGAAACTCAGAACCTTTGTTAGCCACATGCTTTGTTATTGCACAACGACATCATCTCTTTGTTTCTATTAAACTAATTTGTTTTTAAATATTTCTTTATATTTCAGATGCGGCACTGAGAGGTATCCAGCAATGTTTTCGTACTTGGCATCTCAATCTAATTTAGATTTTATAACCAACGCCACTCACCATCTCATGTCTGATAAACGCATGGATCCATATCCAGATCGCTTCATGATTAATAGGGCGAAAACGATGTTAACCACATCAGCCTAATTTTAATCAAAAACATTTTTTATTTTTTTCTTTTTAATAATTCAGATTAGTTGTTCATTTGTGGCGTTTCCAGTGTGCCGGTTCAGCACAATATTATTAAATCAATTTTTGATATTATTTTCTTATCTGTATCTTTATCTGTATCTTTAATAAAAGTCAAAATGTAGGTACGACTACTTTAATAAAGATACTCTTTAATAAAGATGTTTTTTTTAATATTTAGTGTGTTATGCAATATTGTTTAAAAATATGCTAAAATCACAATTTACAAGCAATTTTATATAAATAAAATAAACAGAAATAAAACAATTTCGTTTGTATATGAGCATATTTAATATATTCTTTTTCAAAATTGTAAAACTCACATTTTGAAATTGCAAAAATTATAACTAAATTCTCATATCGTTTATAGTAACAATCGCCATTTTGTATTTTCTGTATCAAATTAATAATAATCATAAACCATTTATACAACTCTAGTAATAATAATATATTTTAATCTAACAAATTCATCTCAACGTTCCATCAGTTTTGTTATTTTTGTTATCCCAACATCATCAACATCTAATCAACTTTTTTATAATATTTCTAATCATACTTTTTACATTCTCCATTTACAACTACTGGTTTCTTTATGCACCGAATGTTTAAAATATATTGGAATGACTTAAAATAAAATCAAAAGTTCAATAAACTTATCAATAAACGTATATTAAATTATACAATAATGAAATACAAAGAATAAGAATAATCAAATCGGTTCTTTGGCAATTTTTTTTTCGTATTCAAAAGTGAATTTACAATTTTATAAAAACTGGCATAAGCTTTATACTATTGAGATAAAGTGGCAAAATGGGTAAACTATTGTACATTGTGGTGGGGGGCTGTCGTCTTTGATTTTCTTTTCGCAAGAACTTACTATAAGTAGGAGATTTATTAAGTAATAAAATTTTGTAACACATATTTCTTATTATTTTTTTTAATATAACAAATATTTTACTAATTTTATATTTATTTTAAAACTTTGAACATCAGTTTCTGACTTGAGCTAAAAAATGCAAAATTCCAATACGATGATAAATCATATATTTTAATGATAAAATAGATACAAAACACAGACAGACAGCCCCAGAAGCAAAGAAACAAGCTTTATTGTTGAATTATTAACTATTACAATATGTATGTGATAACTAATTAACTTATCAACGAAAACTATTGTCTATTACACTATTGCATGAAGAAACAACTAGAACTGGCCGAAAATTAAAAAAAACATATAGTAAAATGTAAAATAAAGACAAAAAAGACACTTACGTTATCTAACAACGGAACGAACAACATCACGAGGTATCTAATTTACAACGAAAAATTTAGGCCCAAAATAGAAACTTTCCACCAAGAATAAGATCAGATAGATATATTTGTGTTTTTACAATAAAACGTTAAACCTTATTTTGTACATAAGCATCTAACTTTAACCCTACCTAAAGTACCTGGCCATATAATCTATGGTAACAAGTATGCACACAAAGATCAAAATATTGTATATTGTACTGAGCAAAGCGAAAATATTGGCATTTCATAAATTACAACTAGCAACACCGTAACTTAAACAAACGTAAACATATTTATTACCTAAATACACGAAAATAGTCCTAAAATAAAACATCAGTGTCAGTGCTGCGAAGGAAATGCATAAATAATTTTGGATGGAGCCAATCACATACTGGAATAAATTTATATATTAGAAATATATTAATCGTTTGTAAATAACTACAGAACTATTAGTATAATACAAAACAACAAATAAATTCGTGCTTCTTAAAACTAGAATGCCATTTTAAAATCTAACTTTAGACTCTGTTACGCTAAAACTTATATTTTAAGGAGAAAGTTGTATTTCATCACCGAAACTTTTAAGAATTCAAATATATCGCTGCCCGCTTTTTAAACACTAATCTATCGCACCAGGCAAGAAATTTTTCGACCTTACACTAAAAACTCCCTGATTTTTTTCTTAAATCTAAATATACACAAAATAATTTTGTACTCTTCGACGAGTTAGAATGGCAACACTTTTTACAATATGGCAGCTTCGTACGCCGAATACGGTTACTTTTTTGTCAAATCTCGTTAGCCTAAGTAAGAATGCTTAATTGATGATAAAACATTTACTATTACAGATAATCAGTTACACGTTTCTGACGTAAATTTGTTATATTTTTGCAATATTTGAAATAATTTCCAAAAACACGAAAGAAACATGCAACTGATTGTCATTTACATTACAAGAACAACAACAGCATTGGGATGCTTAAGCATTCAAAGTCCAAAATTAAACACGATCATAAATTTATTTTTTTAGACCTGTGTCAGGTCACACATAGGACGATATTAGAATAGCTTATATTATATAGCAGCATTTATAAAAATGTTGAATTATATGTAAAATTTTACTACTGACAGACAGACGGCGATCGAAATCAATTTTCACGTATTCATTGAAATATAGAATGAATAGAACTTCTTAACGTGTTGAATTTTAAATATTATATTAAGGTGTTGGCACATAAAGTTAAAAATCGCCATCTTTGTCATGAAATATAACATTATAACAAAGATCGATTAATTTAAAAAAAAACGTTTTATTATCTATAAAGATAAGAAGAAACATTCAATATAATTATAATGACGTTATTTAAATGAATGTGAAATATTCATGAAAGATCTAATTGATTTGATAAATTACTATGACAATTTAGTTATTAATAACATACAAAAGTTTTCAGACCAAACATTTTGTATATTTTTTTACTTCCCAATTCAATCTCTCAAAAGTGTATCTATTGAATTGACAAGTAAAGACTATTAATTTCCAAACGATAAGGTCCAATTTCGACCTTCGACTAACACCACAAGTTACATAATGAAGAACTTTACCTTTTTCACCTCACAATATATAACTTGTGGCTTTAAAAATAAAAACAAAATCACCTAAATCGTATTATAAATTTGCGTTCAAACAACAATCCAAATTGTTTTCTTTAAAAGTTCTTTAGTCGCGTCCAAACCACAATTTCAAACGAAACACAAACACTTGGTTCATTCAGAAATATCCGAATTTGAATCCGAATAAATCTGAGAAACTTTTAGGTGTGTCCTAGGGTTGGTTTAGAAGTAGAGCCTCTAGCTCGTCTGCTGACCGTAGGAGAAAAGCAGCAGATTCACGATATCCTGTGATCAGTTGCCGAACTGCTCCAACTTCAGCACCAGATAATTTGTGGGACAGCTTGGATCCAGACCCTGAGATGGATGACGTAGATGTCGCGTGTAATGGCGCTGATGATGTCTTCAGTGATAGATCTGTTGGGGCTGGAATATTTGAGAGTTTAAATAGTAATTTCGGATAAACATTTGTATTTTTTTTGTTTTGTAATAAGACTAAATGGCTGGCTGAACATCAGAAGTCTTTTCTTTATTTTTAATATAAAATTCTAATCTCAGCTTAATAAAAGACAATCAAATAGTAATATTTTCTTTACTCAGTTACACGCTGTCTCGTCGCACCTAGTGTTAAGACACTCCGTTTTGTCCGCAACTTTCCGCCGAATTTGAGAAAATGGTTATTGAGTGGTAGAATTCAACGCCGCGTTTTTACCTTGTTACCATAGCGAAGAATTGAAAAAATATATTTATAAATTGAAAATATTAAATATTTCATTTCCTCGAGTAAGGATCGCACTTACAACCACGCTGCGCCAAGACAGGCCTCAATAGGTATCAGAACTCACCCGAGAGATTCGGGAACGTATGCGTATGCGCCGCCATGGCTGACAGCAGAGCACTCTGATAGGCGGCCATTGCTGCATTAACTCCAACTCCTGTAAATATATAATTTTAAAATGTATGTCACTTACAAAATTATTAATAAGTCGTTTTTACTTATTATTAATTATTAATAATTACTAATCAGTAAAAAGTGAGATTCTTTTTGCATATTTTTGAAATATAGTATAAAGTGTAAAGTATGTACGGTACCTGTCGGTGGCAGAGCAGTCAATGTCGATAGAAGCGCGGTACTGGACAGTGCTGATGTCGGATTTGTATTTGAGCTAAAACAAAATAAAGAAATTAATATTTATGTTCAATTATGTCATAATCATTAAGAAATCGAAATAATATATTTTTAAAACTTAGTCTAGAATTGGTTACATTTTTTTTTTTTGTTGGATTAATGTTGAAATTTTTTAAATGTAATTTCGTGTGTAGTAGAACAAATTTGATAAGATAATCTCATATTATATTAATAATGTTGATAATTAATTTTCAAGTTACATACAGTTTCAAAAACTTAATGTTACCTCTGTCGTCCAAATGTTGGTGGGTTCCCGAACGTGTTGGGGAACGATTGCCTGAACAGAGGTGCCGGTGAAGAAGCTGGACTGTAAAGGCAAAAGTAATTTAGAAAATCGTTACCATAACTTTTTGCAAGGGCAAAAATAGTATTTTTCTCTATAAATTGTAAACAAAATTAATTATTTATGTATTATTATTTTATCATATCTGTCTCTTCTTTACGATTTTTAACTTTTGGTTTTGTATTGATAAAGTATAATTATATTATATAACCATATTTTAATAATATATTGAAAAAAAAAAACTCATTCATACATTAATATATATTTATACAAACATTACTAACCTAGCAGTCTTGCTGCCAGTATTCCCATTGGCGTTGTCCAGCTTCAAAGTATTATTATTCAGGAGTGGGTTCTCCAGAGACGGGCTGGTTGAGGGTCTGGTAGTATCAGCCGCTTGTTTGCTGTGTCCAGCTGAGGATGTGGTGTTTGCCGAGCTGGTGACAGAAGTGGACGCGGGACTGTTCATAGCACCACTGTATAGGCTCAAGAATGATGACGCTGCTGATGACGCCGTTGTATCTATAGCCTGGGAGGTGAATGATTATCGTCATTAGAGGGAATAGAGAAAATAGCATATGAGAAAGGCATCGTAATAGAACGGGTCAGTATGAAAATATTGTGCAAGTGTGTGTTTTGTTACAGAAATCTATTAATGTGGTCATTAAATGAAACAAGAAAGTTAGCCGACTTTAAATATGTGTTGATGATCTATACATTTAAAATTTTGTGGTTAAACATGGTTATCTGTCCAAACTAGCCAACCGGTTTGGAATCACTTTGAACTATCAAATCAAAATAACATCAAATTAATCTTTCAATGTTACTTTTAGGATTAACGATTATTTTCAAAAGTCGTTACGAAAATGTGTGTATATTGTATAACATTTACGTGACTTGTATTAAACTGACCATGGGCGTGGGCACAGTGGGCATGGGCTGGCTTACAGGGTCAAGTCCGAGGCGCATGCGTTTAGCGTTGAGGCTCTCGTTCTCGCACGCCTGCGCCAGGATGTGCTCCGCTTGTACTGACGTCAGGTGGGCGGGGGTCGGGCGGACCTAGAATTCAATATATTTTTAAATGATACAATTTTTCATTTAAATTAGAATTGTTTATTATTAGCATTATTAGGGTATTAGGGTTGTACTCGTATTTTTATATAAAAATAATATTTTTATTTTTAGATATTTTCTTTAATTATTTTTGTTAGCTATATCATGCATATAGCAAGGTAGACAAAAGGAATCTAGTGGCCAGATACTCTTTTCTCCACTTTCTACGAAAATGCTCACACTTTGTCCCAAAACACCAAGGAAACTAAAATAAATAATTCATATCACCAATGACCAGTTATCAAATAGCCATCGCACAGTTAATACTTTTATAGTCAGACGCTTGTCGTCGCGACAACATTATAAGAAAACTACTTAGTGAAATTAAATTAATTTACATAATTTTTTCTTAGGACAAAAAAAAATGTCAAAATTCAATTCCGATCGAACCCTCACCGCAGTATCCCAAGCGTTGCCCGAAGGTGTGTTCCCTCCGTTGCCAGTACTGGGCCCCTCGCCCCTAACCTTCTTATTTCGCCTACAACTCTTCAAATAAGTCCTAATCCTTTTGCGAGCGCGTTCAGCGAACTCAGGGAACTGTCTGGTGCATGAATCTATGATGGCCTGGATCTTTTCCTTAGGCTGCTTGGAAATAGGAACTATTCTGTCAAGATTCTCATCGACGAACAGACGGACGAACATCTGAAATTAAATATAATATTAACGTATCATAAATAACTTTAAAACACACAAACCGTTCTTTACGCAAACCTTTCTTGCGGCCAGGAGTGTTGATTGGCGGAATTTATATGAATGTGTTTGTGCTTATCAACGTCACCAACTATTAAAAAATGTTAGAACCTAATTTCTCTAATATTTCAAATTAAAGTTTAATATCGTAATTAAAATTTTAAAGTTAACTATATTTGAAACATCCTTCATAAATAAAATGAACTCTCAAGTGTAAGCCAAACAATATCTTAATCTATTATTTTTCTAAGGTTTATAAGAGGGAACAATATCGCAAATGATGTTGTCCAATGGTTCCAAGCCCGTCCAAACACCTCTAAATCCTAATAAATTAGGGCAACGAAAAGCCTGTCATGGCTACGAAATTCACGAATTCACTTAATTATTGTAAGGAAAGCTAGAAGTTACCTTATTTACTTTTGGAGATTTTTTCTTTAGGAGTGTTAATTAACAATTATTCTTAAATAAACTTACGTTAAATGCCTTAAGTCGTTCCGGATCATGATGCTGCGGATCAACTCTATCATCACTGTCATCATCGGAGGCGCCGCCGTCGTCATCGTCCTTGGTCCGATCTGATGATGATGTCTCATCGTGGGTTGAAGCTGGCTCCACTGGTGTTGATCCAATGTGGATTGGGCTCTGTGGGTGTTAAGCTTCTTTGTTAGAAATCGGTAAAATAATAATTTATATATATTTATATATATATATATATATATATATATATATATATATATATATATATATATACATATATATATATATATATATATATATATATATATATATATATATATATATATATATATATATATATATATATATATTCACTTTTTTCACATATATTTTCATATATATGTGAAAAAAGTGAATATGTATATACGTATTTACAATTTTACATTTCATCTCAATTTTACTCTAGATGTTATTATTAAGATTTATTGCTTTTTTTTAGTTTCGCGTTAGAGGTAACAAACAGCACATGGCTTCTAACATTACGGATTTAATGTATGTACATGTGTATAAATATTTGATCTAAAATATTATGGAATATACCTATATGTATTGCGTTATTGCTAAATAAACATTTTTGTTTTAGCGTCACGTCTTATTCATAGAGGGTTAACCAAAGAGAACGGAGAGCCAGACTCGTACTCTGTCATCAATCTCCTTGTACACGCTTTCCGGTAGGAAGGTGTACAAGGTGGTACCCCACTTCTTTACCATTCACTCGTTTTCATATACTTTTTATACATAATCGAAAGTACATTCACGTAACAATTCATAAACAAGTTAGTACATATGAATTAAAAATTAAATTAGTGAAATAAATAATAAATGAAACGCTGCTCAACCTTAAAACTCACCGAGTGTCCGGTAGCGAGGGGCGTGGGCGGTTTTGGTGGCTTACTGCCCAGTCCAAGAGCACTGTGATACGATGCCCATAGATCCGCCATGCTGTCTGCTCCACTCTCAGATAAATCACCGTTGCGGCCTGTAATCAAATTATGTTTTGTTATGAATTATTAATTCATTTTTTTTTTTTTTATAAGTAGCTTATGGTACGAGTATATTAAAAAGATGATGACTCTACATGGCAGGGAACCTGGGAGCCTAGGTTTAAGATATAACGTTCCCATTAAAACACTTCCTACTTATCTATGCTTTTCAAGTGGCAGTCAACGCTGAACCACAACTTCGTTACTAAAGCGAGTAAAGTATGTAAATATATATATATATATATATATATATATATATATATATATATATATATATATATATATATATATATATATATATATATATATATAAATATATATATATATATATATATATATATATATAATATATATATATATATATATATATATATATATATATATATATATATATATATATATATATATATATATATATATATATATATATATATAACATTTGCATGGACATTATAAACTCTTGTACTTTATTTGATTAAAAATTCAGATAGTCCGAGATGTATCATATAAAACTATTTAGTTCAATTTTTTTCAGCTTTACGCTGTATAGGCTGTGTAGGTATTCAGCACTTGGCAGGATAGGCAGAGGGAACTTGGGAAAATAGTACTAAGACTCTGTCCCGATTTCCACTTTCCGTCGAGTGGCGAAACTCGACTTAGTTACAATTAATTGATAATAATTAAATTTTTAATAAACTGAATGTTTCAAATAAGCAAGGAAAATGTCGATTTTTAATAATATATACATTCCGTGTGAAGCCTGTCGTGGCGCAAGGGCACAAGGTTGTGACTGAAAACTCTATATTTTCGAATTAAATAATATGGTATACATTTCTTCGCTTTGATAATAAAGACAAAGCTCGGCGTAGAGATCCGTCACTTAACGCGCCATGACTGAAATTCAGCGGAAAGTAGAGAACGAAACGGAGTGTCGTAGCACTCGGTTCCCAAGTTTCCTCTGCCTACCCTGTCATTTGTGGGATGAAGCTTGAAGCTGTATATATTTAAACACATATAAGATACACAATAAATATAAAATAATAATAGGATATTGTGTAACAAAAGAAATTAAAATCATTTTTACCTAAGCGTTAGATATACAAAAGTATTGTTAGCATTAATATTAACTAAAGAAACGCCACAGCTGCGAGACTTAGTTCATCAAAAGATCGATTTATGTAATACTAGGTTTAGCATTCAAATACCTTTGATCGTATGCTGTTATTACAAAAAATGCATCAAAACGGTCAGCTTATAATTAAATTGCCCTACAATTAAGCCATTTCGCTTTTTTTACGTTTAGGCATTAATAAATTCTATAATAAAAAAAAATATTATTCAAATTGAAAATAATAAAATATTTTCATTAAAATCAGTTATAGTTACGGAGTAATGGCTTATCTTAACTATTGTTCTGCATTACTCTGTATTTAGCACATGGCAAGGCATACAGAGGGAACTTGGGAACCTGATGTTAAGATACTTTGTTCCGTTCCCCTTTTTTCGTGAAATTCGAGGTATTGCGTGTTGAATCATTTGAAAAATTTACGTAATTTAAATTAATAGGTAAATTCACACCTAGATAATAGTTATGTCAATACACAAATATTTTTATGCCATTCCCCACATAAATTTCAAACATAGGGGAAAACCGGGATAGATGCCCCACTTTTTGAAATAGCCACCTAATTCGATAAAATATACATTTTATAGGAATATTTTTTATATATTTAGCTAGCGTAATCCTTTGCGATGAATTACTTTATTTTTATTTTAACAAATTAAATACAGATTTTGCAAAAAATAACTTTTCGTGAAGTATTTATTTTGAGGATAGATGCCTACCTATATGGATAGTGGCCCCGCTATAAAAATATGGAGGAGGATAGATGCCTGAAGAGCAGGATAGGTGCCCTTTATACTAAGTAAACGAAAAAACCAAATAAATTGTTAAGTAGTTCTAATTTTAAAACACCAATTGTTTCCAACAAACATGAGTTGTAATAATGAAAAGTATATAGCGTTTTTTTAAAATATCGCACAAATAGGTAGACCGTAAGTAAGTAGTTTGTTTTTTTAGTGGTGTTTGGTAAATAGTTTGTCTTTTTAGTGGTGTTTGGTCTTCAATTCAAAATATCTGCTATTTTTTTCGTTTTGTTAGCCATGATCAAAGGAATTTTTGGAATAGGTGACGCGTCTATCAGAATTTGCAAAGGTGTTTGAACTGGCATGTATAGCTACACTTTCTACTACTACTTTCTTCTTACTTCTTTCTTTTTCTACAACTTTCTCAAAAATCACAGCAATTGTTGAATTTCAAAGTGTCGGGATATTTCGTTTATCACCATGATTTTTTTATCCATTTCATCACAAGCTGACTGAAGGTTCTCCGAAGTCCAAGAACATACTCGAGCTCACACTCCTTCCTCTCTTTTATATTATCGTGGCATAGTAGAGCTAAAGTCAGTAAAAAATTCTAAAAGAAATATACTAATAATATAAAAATTGCTAATTTAATAAAATTACAAAAAACTTTTCAAAATGTATA
This sequence comes from Eueides isabella, assembly GCA_019049475.1. NCBI lineage: Eukaryota > Metazoa > Arthropoda > Insecta > Lepidoptera > Nymphalidae > Eueides > Eueides isabella. Next base: position 3,552,671 of record CM032407.1, read on the forward strand.
CCTAAGGGCACCTATACCTCGAAAAATCAGGGCAACTATCTTTTGTGATATGGGTAGATGCCTAAGTATTGTTTAAGTAAATTATAAACAAAATAGAATCTATCTACACCTACATGTAGACTTAATGACCCAGTATACCGACGTAATGAAAAATAAAAAGGAATTGATTATCTACTAATTATAAAGTTATACAACGTAAAATTCTAACCTTTAAATCTTTGACGCGTTTATGAATTTCACCGCGGAGTTATTTACTTACACGTGCGAAACGCGTCCTCATTGCACAAATCTCCGTGGATAACTTTGGTGCGTAAGGACTGCGGATCGTATTTGTACAATTTTTTTTTGTCGCGAGTTTGGGAAGTTAGATATTTTGAATACGGGGCATCTCTCCCGCTGCGGCATCTATCTCGGCTTTACCCTACCTTTAGTTGAACATATGTATACTATTAGTCGATTGTTGTATATTGTTTTATTTTTTAACTTTACAATTAAAATTTAAATAAATTTATTGTAATTATTCGATTATAATATATATTTTTTCATTATATCCCAGATAGATTAAGTAACCATAGAGAGCATGTTGTTAAAACACTTCGTTTCCAACTTTTCGCCGAATTTTCGATACATTGTTTCTTCCGAAGCGGAACTCAACGCCGATCTTTGTCTTTTGTAAAAATATTAAATGATTAAATTCCCCCATTCAAATTCAAAATGGAACCCACAACCACTCAGCCATTGAGTCATGACGACCTAAATATATATAAAAAAATCTTAATTGAAGTAACTCGTACAAAATTAATACAGTAAAGTGCGTCAAAATTCAGGCAGACCCACTTGGTGCCATAAAGGGAAACTGTAATTAGAGTTCTCTTTCGCTTTCCTTCCATGTAACATGAAGAAGTTGTGTGAATACTGCAATTAGGACTGCGCTACATGTTTCTTAAATGTTTGTGTGAACTCTTTTATGTATCAAATATATAGTAAGCATGTGATAAAGATGAAAAAGCAGTACATAATCATAAACTGCGTATACGGAGTAGTTTAGAAAGACTGTAAATACTAAACTTAAATTTTAAAAAGCGTATAAAAATTTTGAACGAAGCAGGATTTGAACCCGCGCCTCTGAAAAACCGTTCCAGAGGCGCGGGTTCAAATCCTGCTTGGTTCAAAAAAAAAATTATACGCTTTTTAAAATTTAAGTTTAGTAGTAGTGTGGAATAACACTTCAAAACATAGTAAAAAGACTGTAAATAATTAAAAAAAAAATATTTTTTCTGTGCTATATAATCTATAATATGAGGGCAAGTTCATAAGAACGGTCGCTTCAAATTCCACTTAGGTGAATATTTATATTTACAATATATGTATGTATGTGTAGATATGCAGATACTTCAACAATTTTGTTAGATAAGTACTTCAGCTTCACGCAGTATCCAGCACATGTCAGGGTAGGCAGAGGGTACAAAGAAATCTAGTGTTCCTCCGCTCCCATTAAGACTTTCATTCCCCACTTTTTGCTAAAGCTAAAGTAAGGAAGCAGTGTTAGCTTCCTAACAAGAGCAAATAAAAGAAAATATAAAACATTTCCTTCCTCGAGCGAGGTCGAACCCTAAAACAGTCACGTTTACAATCACTGTTGAGTATATGCACAAATAAATTAGATAGTTAAAAAAAATATATTTATATATATTGTTATGATTTTTTGTTATTTACCTGACAAAATATTTAAAAATATGAAATTATCATCATCAACAAAGATATGTTACAATCTGAGATCATACAGACAGTATAATAAACTAATATGCACAAGACTGCTGACAATGTATCGAGCGTGCTCTATGTTCTCTACATAGCGCCTCTATACATGCATATATATTGTATTGTACTTGTACATATCTATACGTGTATAGACGCGCTTCACTTCACACCCTAATGCTAAGACACATCTTAATGAGCAATAAGATTTTATTTCGAATACGAATATAACCTACGATCTTAGGCCAAACATCATCGCTTTGGTACTTAGCTATAAGTAGTTATTTCCATAATATAATAATATATATTAAAATATTATATGTATGAGGCCTGTCGTAGCGCAGCGGCACAAGCGTGTGACTGTTACCGACAGGTTGTGGGTTCGATTCCCACTCGAGGAAATGAAATATTTAATATTTTCAATTTAAATATTTAATGTTACCATTTCTTCGCTCTGGTATAAGGCAAATCGCAGTGTTGAGTTCCGCCACGCAACAAACAATGCCCTCAATTCGCTGGAAAGTGGAAAACGAAAATGGATTGGAGTGTTTTAATACTAGGTTCCCAAGTTCCCTCTGCCTACCCTGCCATGTGCGTGCGTGGATACAGCGTAAAGCTGAGAGCTGACAGCTTTAAAAGCAAAAAAAAACTTTTCAACTTAAAAAAAAAAAGAATTTTGAAATATATTATATATTATATGGAATTTAAACTGACAACCATCACATAGAGTCAAATTAAACATAACTGCGCAAGAACGTTGTAATTTTCACGTTACAATATTACATATTCATAGTAAGTCAGCAAAGAATTAATGATAGGGTAAGGACACGGCCACGGGGGACCGGTGCATCTGCCGGCTAAATGTCAACTCGAACGTAGCTATAAATAATTTGAGGTACCTGCCTATCTATACCTATGGCTCTACGGTACTGGCATGGTAAAAATAGAGAGCAATTTCACCATAAAATTATGCAAGCCTCAATAAAACGGCTTGACAAGCGATTATTTTAAGTACACAACTTTTTTTTATTATAATACCCTCCTCGGTCTACTGTCTTGACTTGACTCTATCTTGTATCGTGTATTTTTTTTTATCTTTTGATATATGTTTGTTGACAAAAGAGTATTTTTAAAAGTTTTTATTTGTTTTTATAAAATACATCTCGCGGTATAAGAAGCTTTATAATAAGTATAGCATTTTTTTGTTTCATAATAATTAATTTAAGCAAAAAATAATTACAATTTCATGAACGTTTAAAAAAATAAACGTTAAATGTAAAAATCTGAACTTGTTGAGCATCTCAAAATTCCGTATACGGTAATTAATCCCAATACAATTTTCATATATAATTATCGTAATTAATACTTCAATCCACTGTTAAAATATTCGGAAAAATAGTGTCAAGATAAGTGCTAATTCAATATCAGTAACTTTAAAAAGACATTTTTATTATATCATTCAATATAATTCAATTAATCGTTTACCTGGCGCCTGGTGGTAATTCCATGCTAGCAACATCATTTTCAACTTCTCAGCGTCTTTCGCGTAGCCATGACCTGCACCAGATCACATTTGCCAATAAATTTTAAAAATTTGGAAAAATATATATATACAGTTAAAAAGTTATAGCCAATCTGATAGTACTTAGAGACGTGCATGGATAACGCATATGCGTCAATATCATATTGATTTGATGCAAGTGGCTGTAGGAATAACGATTACAATCTAAATAAGAGGTTACGGCCTAACATAATAGAAGCTTTTACCTAAATTTTGTTTGTAATTTCAATATATTCTGTTAACGTTACAATTTAGTATATTAAAGAAGAAAATTGAGTAGAAGTATAAGTAACTTACTAGAAAAATTGTCATCATCATTCATGTCCGCCGGCTCTGGAGTTAAGTTGTCCTGTAACAAGAGATAAATTAAGTTTTTAATTGGTTTTCATGTATTTTTAAAACTTTAGTAAAGACAGTAGATAAAATATTTTGAAAATTTTATATATTAAATAAAGGCTATTGCGGCGCAGCGGCATAGCATCGCCTGTAGACGTGGCGATTGTTAATTCATTCCCAATTGAAAGAATGAACTATTTTCACTCTCTTGCTCTAGTAACAGCCGACACCTTCGTTAAGTTTCACCACTCATTCTACATTTCATTACTATTAAATCATTTTAAAATAGCAAATAATATAAAAATTGAGCGTTACACGCTTTCAACTTTTATATAACTGTAAATACACTATAGACTGGTGTATGGCGTAATCGTTGCACTTGACGTTTCGTCCTTTCCGCCCATTCCGCTATTGTTAATACGAAAAATATACAAAAAAACCATATCCAGTATTAAAAATCAACTCACTAAAGTTAACCATTCGTGTCACATGCATGTAATTTCTCCAACAGGAGAACCTCTTGCCGTCCCAGAGTCAGTTAGTGTTAAATAATTAATAAATTAGCGAAACGTCCGGCTAGGTCGTTGCTCTCGCGGACGAATCGATACCTTGAAATGGACATGCCACTGCCACTAAATATAGCTTCACGTGTATTGAGCCCCCACAGTTGACATTTAAAGTCTATTTGGGGTCTGGATGCCAGCGGCCATTTTTTTGCAATTTTATCGTATTTCAAACTGGTTGGCATATTTTTATTAATTTTATGTATTCTTGTACGATGGGCACTTCAGCTGTAGTTGGTTGGTTTTTTGTATATGAGGCTTGGAGACACTCTTGCGTGGATATTTTGGATCGTATTTAGACGATAAAGAGGGTATTACAACAGTGTTCTATTTAAAATATATTAAAAGTGTAACAGAAAGAATAATTTATAGTACACAAATATTTTAATGTTAAGATATTATGTTTTTTTTATTTATCATGCAAAAGTATTTTTTGCAGATTTTTCTTATCTTAAAGACATATGCACGTTACAAAATTCAATATTTAATTTTCTTTTTGTATAGCTTTGTCCTATAATAAAGCCGCATTCTAACAGGCACCTTGAAGTACATACATAAAGTGTCAGACGCAACCACGGTCACGAACTAGTATATATACACAAAATACAGAGCAACTTTACGTTTTACTGCACTTTGATAGCCTCTTAAAGCCAAACTCGTCGAAAGGAATAAAGGCTGGTTAATACCATTACGAATAGCAAGATTTTGTGAATATTTTCCACTAATACTTTAATTTTGATTTAAATATAATTACTTTAAGCAAAAACAGTTCTTAAAAATTAAATAGTTAAATTTTGTCAAAAAAAAATAATACAATATTTAACAAAAGACAAAAAGGATATTTTCTCATTAATTCATTATAAATACATTTTTGTTTTATAAGCGTGTACCTAATTCACAGTTATACCCCACAAATGGCAGGGTGGTAGGCAGAGAACCTGCTGTTACCATAATGTGTTCCCAAGTTCCCGCTTACTATTTAAAATATATACCGCGTTTATCTTGTTACCAATGCTATGAAATAAAAATTATTTTAACCTCAAAATGAATCAAGAACTATCGCATTAGTGACACTATGCCACTACGCCACGACGTCTATAATTAGCCTTAGTTTTTAATAAATATAAATAAATATTATCAATAAAGATACCAACATGATCTAAAGCCTTACAAAAAAGCACTGAACGCCATCTTTTGCAATTATCCAAATTACTTATAATTACTGAAAAAAATCCACAAAGCAGATGAAATGCTAAAATTATATTAAAAAAAAAACTAAAAATTTCTCTACAGCCTAATTATCCTTTTTGAACGTGTTTATACGTATAAATGCACTTCAATTTATAAAATATTTGAAGTATTACATTAAGAGGTGGTTTTATATACATTCTAGTTCCCATTTGATACGGAGGCCGGTTAGGCAGGTGAGCCATTATTTTTGCCAAACAGGCAAAAACGGTACTTCTATTTATTGCTTATTCACAACGTTTTAGGGCGTACGTTTTAAATACTTATTACGTGTCTATAATTTGAATTTAATAGCAGTTTCATTTTGCGTTTTAGAATTGAACTCGCAAATAGTTGTCTGTCGTGGCGCAGTAGCACAAGCGTGTAACTATAAATGCAAAAGGATATTGGTTCGAACCTGATTCGAGGAAATTAAACGTTGAATATTTTCAAATGAAATATTTTATATTTTCATTTCGTCGATATGCTCGGCGTTGAGTTCCGTCACTTAACACGCAATACCTCAAATTCAGTGGAAAGTGGGAACGGAACGGAGTGTCTGAACACTAGGTTCCCAAGTTCCCTCTGCCTACTCTAACATGTGCGGGATACAGCGTGAAGCTGAGTTTAATATTCGAGGTTAGCCTTTGATTATTTAAGAATACAAACACAATAAAAAGTAAAATTATAATGAATATAAGATAGATTTTTCAGATTAAATAAATTTGGAAACATGAAGTCATCGTGTGAGATACTTAAAATATCATATTACTTTATGTATCCGATGTTAATAATTATAGACGTTTAGGCCCTTACAATAGTCTAGGATCTACTATTTCATGTAGATATGTATAAAATCAATAACGCATCTTTGTATATACTATTAACTATAGATTCAAAGCCTTCGTACCACCCAAGTAAGCTTCAAAATGAGGTCAAAGAACCTTTCAAGATATATACATCCATAAAACTATAGTAACATTGATAGAACTTGTATCAATAGGAAAATTATTGTCATATTGAGTTAAATTAAGAAATTATCCGACTTTGTGATACTAAGGATAGTGTTGTGTTTATCAAAATGTGTATGTATGTTTTTTTCTGATCTTACATTGTAGAAGACAAACAACAACAAGTTGACTGTGTTTGGTTATTCTTATGGCATTAGATTCATTTTAAATGTAGGTACTCAGATCCCTGTCTTCTACTACTACTAATTAAGTAATTTTTTCAGGAGCTTGGTGAAATTTTAATAGGTCTCAGCCATTATTTTTACTTTACCACGTAAGTATGTAGTAGTGTATAGTTAAATAACAATTACAATATTTTTCTTACTTAATCTGAGAGATTTGATCTCTTATCTTATCTTTAATTAAGCTTTGGCCATTACGCATCGACATACATCTGGACGTATCTATTGTATATGAGCTGTCTAACCTCACAGCGCAATGTTTGTACATAGTACACTGACGTACGCAAGCTAAATGCTAATCGAGCTGAGATGACATAGTGTATAACATTCATATTTTATTGTAATTCCTTTACCTATATACTGTACTAGCTTTTACTTGCGGCTTCGCCCGCATGTTCAAAATAACTAATAGTTGTATATTGTCTTTCTAAGTACCAGGAGTAATGCATAGAAACGATTAATATCAAACAATAAAGCCTTCCCCTACAAAAGGTGTAACAAATATCAAAGAACTTTCCATTTAGAATATCTAGTTCCTGAGATTAGTAAGTTCAACCTAGTTAAGCTCCTTAATCCCATAATATTAGTGTAACAAAAGCGATTTTAGTATTAAAATTTTTATTTCTGTAATGTTTTTACTAATAAAATGTATTGAGTAAAGAGAATTATACTTTTGCTATATTTTTTAAAGTGTTATTCCACTCCACTTAGGACAGAAAATACTAAACTTAAATTTAAAAACCGTATAAAAATTTTGAACGAAGCAGGATTTGAACCCGCGCCTCTGGAAAACCGAATGAACGAATGAGCTAATGGCTTAGTTGGTCAGAGCGCTGGAACGGTTTTCGTTTCGAAGGCTTTTCAGTAGGCCGTGATAGACTGTAAGGTGTTCATATTGTTAATTTTCCTTCAGCTCATCAAGTGTACTAGCCAATACAAATTTATAACAAAGCTATTTAAAACAATGTCAACTATCAACAGATAAAAAGTCACAAATTAAATACATATCACTGCAATAAAACAATACGAAAATAAAAAAAGTCCTGCTTCATACAAAATATAAGTGAATAAACATTATATTAAAAATGCAACAGTTTAAGTCCTCAATTTCACGGCCGGTGTAAACTTACGAAACAAAGATTTCATTCAACAAGTGGCCGATATACTTCTGAATATTTAGAGTCGACTTATTTTGATATTTATTGTGACAGCGTAAAGTATAAAATAGTTTGTTACCGCGTCCACAAAATTTTACTTCAAAGATTAATGTAAGGGATACGATATGTTCAATCGTTGATAAACGTTAAAGGATTGTAAATGGGTTTTATTTGCAAATTGATAAGTTTAACCGTCGCGGCACAGTGGGAGCCTCATACTATATACAAGACGGAAGCAGGTTCGATTCTCATTTGGGAAAATTATTCTCTATTAGCTCCACGCCACACGGTTTCCCTCATAAAGCAGGGAAGGGGGAACTTAGGAACCTAGTGTTAAGGCACTCCGTTCCGTTACCCCATTTTCATGCTGTATTGAATGGCGGAACTCAACACCAAAATTAATATATATATATATATATATATATATATATATATATATATATATATATATATATATATATATATATATATATATATATATATATATATATATATATATATATATATATATATATATATATATATATATATATAAAAAATATTAATATATACATAAAAAAAAGTGTATGATATAGCGATTAAAAATGAAGAAAAAAACAATTAGTACACGTTTTAAAGTTATGATTAAATATTGGTAGGTAAGAAAAAGCAGTTTTTCTTCAGACCGTTTGCAAGGTAGTTAGAGGTAAGCTGACACGAGGCTTTTCGTGCCCCATTTTCAGTTGTTTCATTTTCTCTACAAATTCCAAAATATTGCGTGTTTAATTTGTGGCATTTAACGATTTTTCTACCCGAAAGGAAAAACGAAGCTACTTCAAATACATCATTTCTTCACGTGGCGATAGAATCCACGACCATAGCGTCCTCGGACACTGTTCCATTGCGCTACGACGTAACGAGGTAAAGATTGCAGCGTATCAACTAACAACGTCACCCTTTTCCCTTTATTTCTAAAATCAAACGAATTAAATCTCTGTAATTTAAATCAGTTATGCATAGTCTCGTACTTTTTAAATTCGATGCCAAGAAATAAAAGAACAGAATGTTGAACAAGTTTCAGCGGCGAGAAGGGCGTGAATAAAAAACTTCTAAGTTGGGAGATATTTTTTAATTCTCTTAATAGTTGACAATGACTTATGTTAAATCTACATATGTTAAATGCCTATTGTCATCATCATCATCATGTTTTATCATCTTTATCTTATTTTCTAACCACTAATCACAGTATTCAAATTCCCGTAACAGCGTAAACATTTAAAATTGTATATTGAAAAAATATTTTTGAAAATATTGCACAAGAATACTTGAAAAACAATAGTTTGTATAGTAATCAAATTTTTAACCTACATATTGGTTGCGTGTTTGTCACCTCATGTTTTACTTAAGTTTCGCTTACAAACATTGTCAGCTAAACTGAATGCATATATATAATATTTATCCAATGATGACAATTCAAAATAGTTTACATAAAAATAATAACTATTTAAAGTATTTTGTCAGTAATATTATAATAATGTGGTGTGAAAAAAGCAATGGCAGTGACCGATGTTAGTATATCGACTATTAAACATGATTTTTTTAATTAAATAAAAATGACAAACAAACTTTAGAACCTAGTGTTACGATATTTTGCTCCTCACTTTCCGCTGAATTTGAGGCATTGCATGTTGGGCGGAACTCAACGCCGCGCTTTACCTTGTTAGCAGAGCGAAGTAATGAAAATATTAAATGGTTTATTTGAAAGTGTTAAATATCATCACCATCACTTCTTCGATTAAGAGCGAACCCACAACCTGTCATTTACTGTCACACGGGCCACGATTGGCCTCTTTTTGATACTTACTCACTTACTCATTTTCACGTTGTATCCTGCACATGGCCGAGAGGTAGAGGGAACTTGGAAACCTAGTCTTAAGACACCGTTCCGTTCCCCATATTAAGTATGAATAACTCCACAATCGTATAGAACAACTCTAGAGAGGTACATGAGCATATACCATATTATGAGCACATCAACATAATTTAAGACGCCGCTACCAACATTAACTAGACCAAGCGACGCCACGTCCCGCCACTAGTCATAAAACAAACACTTGAATCGTGTCACGCTAAGTACCAGGTACATAGACAGTTAGGTGGGGTGTTATCGACCGTCTTAGGGCGTAGCCAAGGACCACATCTGCTATGCGGACACTAAATATCCGTTGACCCTTCCGTACTTACGTATATATACATATATATATAACTAGTATGCAATTGCGCTGTAATTAATTACACCTCAATGACAGATAGGTGCAGCGATGCGTGGGTATATAAAGGTGACATGATTACTGATCTGGACTCACAGGTAAAGGCCTATAGCGGTATGTCACGTCACTCTGTTCTCCAATATGCAATACTAGTAGAAAAATTGCATATGAAGCTTGCGAAAGTCAAAGTTTTTTCTAATATGATGGTAGAAGCGTTTATTTTGTTTTTAATTTATATATTTAAAGCTAGTGGGTAACACTAGGTTCCCAAGTTCCTTATGTCTACACTACAACGGCGGAAATTGAGTAAAATATTTTCAGCAATGCACTTATTTTCTCAAATTTATTATCCCTTCAAATGTAATATTATAAATTTTGTTGTAGGATTTTTCTTTTGTTAAAATTATTATGAATCTGTTTTTACAATTTAAATTTTGTTCTACGATTCACATATAAAGATTCTATACGGTTACGGTTTCGATTGTAACGTGACATACATAAAGCTATATTTAGTAATTCACGTAAAACCGCGTGCAAACCGCCAGTCCGCGAAATCCGCGACGGGTCATCTGTCGACGGCGAATAAATTGTGAAATAACCTAGTTTCCGATACAAAATAACTGCAAAATTCGGCATCCACAGCTTATATACCTACTGACTATGTACTGATACATGGCCTATGTACCGCAGTTCCCCCTCGTGGACCCCCGTGTAGTGCCACCCCGCGGATAGTGTGGCTGTGGTGCTATCGATGCTGTGCTGTGTATATCGATAGTCGACATACCTGCATGTTATTTATTATATATCTATGCCCTTACGTATGTATAGCTGTAATATTCGGTTTTTACATGAGATGTGTAATATGTAAGTAGTTTAATATTAATATTACAAAAGCATTCATTTTATGTATATATTTATGAAATTTACAATAAACATTTCATAACAATTCATATAATTGCAATTTACAGTAATATTAAAATATATTTTACCTACTATTAAACAATAGTACGTATAAGTCTACCATAAATACGTTATAGAAGCTAAAGGATAAATAGCGTTTTAGTGAAGGCATAACAATATCGAATAGTCGGTCACAAAAGTTTATCGATAGCTGTGATGATCGCACGGTGCGGCAATCAGGTGGCAGTCAGCGTATAATCATTAAATACCCACGCGGGGTGCCGACGCCCGCGGCACCACCCCGCCCGCGCCCAATTATGAAAATACGAACAAAATACATTTAAATTTCAACGTCAAAGGGTACTTCGATTATCGATCGCATATATCGATAATAATAGTCACATCCTTATTCTTTGTTCGGCTGATTATAGATTTGAGATGAATTAAACGTACTGTTTTTGTTCTATCAATAAATGTAGTGTGTATTTTTTATATTTTTGTTTTGTAATTTATATATGAGTATGTGATAATTAGTTTTACTTTGTTATTTCGATTTAGTGACCTGATTCTGATATAACAGAGACAAACAAAATGAAAGGAAATACAATAATTAATAACAACAAAAAAGTTTCACTTTTCATTTTTAATTAATGATTTCTTTGAATCAAGCCTACTTATATACAGGTATTTTTTAATTATTGACTTCATTATATATCATTTCCTTGATATTTAAAGAAACATATTAATTGTATATGCTTTTTTATTTTATTTCCATACACGCATCACAGAAATATATTTCATTTCTCTATAAATAAAAGCCAGCATTCCACTACCCCTTCTAGGAACGAGGGGTGATACAAACAGATAATCAGCTGCCTCTAGATAGAACTTATTATAAAATATTCATTATATTAGTTACATTACTCATACTATTATTAGATAAATAAATGTTTTAATATTTGTTATTCAATGGGTAAATAGAAATGGGAAATACATCTTGATAAAATTCAGTACATGGCTAGTTTGTAGCCTGCTGTAATTATTTTTATTTTGGTTAATAATATGTAGCTATCATCTCTTGCTAGAAAATATCCAAACTTAACGACATAGATATACCTACTAGTAAATTTTTTCATCGTGTTTTATATAACATTAAATAGCTTTAACATATAATTTGCAGTAAAATATATTTCCGAAAACCTTAATGGCACATTAAGAATAAATTATCTGAAATATATACTGACATCGAAATAGGACCCTATTGAAATGAACAATGCGTTAAGTAGTTAATGCTGAAGTTGGAAATGTTGAACAGAACATTTTCAATAACCAAGTGATATCGTTTCATTCTATAATATCGAATTTGATTGTCAAACAAAAAATAATTTACAAAGGGAATTCATAAATATATCGTACTAACAAAAAAAAATCCTGCAGCATCAGAAATAATCTAGTGTAAAGACACTCCGTTCCCTGCTGTCTGACATATTTTCGAGACTTCCAGGCATATTAAGTAGCGAAATTAAACGCCGCGCTTTGAGAACAAAATAAATGAATATATTAACAAATAGCTGGATTTACGTTCCATGCGCTTTTTATATTTTGAGCAAAAAAATAGCGCTAATAGCTCGGACGAGGGTGCTTTTTAAAACTTTTTGCCCGTCTCGACCAGCGCAGTAGGTCTTCGCGGTCTCTCAAAATAAACTTCCTTTAGCATTCTGCTGGCACGGTAGTTTCGCTCTAGTATTTTTAAAACGGACAGCGCCCCCCTGCGGCACACGAGAGGGCGGCCTCCATACACCCCCACACAGTAATACCATAACGGGTGCGAGCTATGACGAGATTATCTACGTACGCGTATATATAACGGTATATATCAGTATATAGTACATAAACGATGTACATAGCAGCATTGATTTACTGGGCCGGACGCGCTGTCATCGGTGCAATGACGATTACAACGTGTTAAACAAAAATTATTCACGGCCTGTTATTGGGATTCTACTTGTATTTAGCTGGAAATCCAAAGAAATGCCTTGAAATACCAAATAGAACTTAAGTTTAGAACTAAAAATATTAATAAAAGAAATTGTTTGACAATTAATTTACATCTACGCATACTTATATCGTTTTCGTAGCACATACATAAATATTTTTATTTAACGAATGACTTGGCAAAAATCACAATAAATTTTCTAAATTTTCTAGAATTAGTTTAACTTGAATACGCCATGACGGGCAATTATTTTTTTGAAATCATTTTAAAATTATATTGTTTATTTAATTTGAATCAGGAGAGGTTTGTTCAGAGATGTGTTATATAAAAATTTCAATAGTGTAAGTTTTTCAAACAGGTCGAGCAGAGAGAACGTCATCAAGACACTCAATTCCCGTTTTTTTTCCGACCAAATACGAAACATTGCATGTTAAATGGTAGTTTTATTCAATTTGCTATAAAATAACTGTCAAGAAAATCCTAATACAAGGTCATATAAGCAAAAACAGTCATAAAAAAGTTGTGTTCAAGTTTAATTTATATAAGTAGATATTTTTTTATGAGAAAATCCTCAACGTACCCATGGGATCAAGATATTCACTATGAACGAGAATGCTTTTCTAAAAAATGCAAGCTATAATTTATTCGGGATGGCTCGAAAACCTCGGAGCTGTTTTCGATATTTTAAAAGTGGTTTTCAAAAGTTAGTTCGGTACCCGACGGGAAAGATACGCGCATTTAAAAACACTTGCGGCAAACTATTTTATTATTAGTCATTATAATAATTTGTATGGCGGTTGATGCTCTATTGTTTTTCTTAATCTTGTCTGTGAAATAAAAAAAAAAACAAGTTTCTGGTAGTCCGAGGGAACTTCATTTCTCTCTTCATATAATGTTTTTGTGATTATTATTCCGTATATCAACAGCATGCATGTAAAGTGATATATACTAAAAGAACTTATTAAATCCATTTATTTATTTATTAAGGAAGACATACAGTTTTACAAGTACTTCAAATAAAAACCAAATTTACATTCAATTAACCAATGAAGTCTTCACATAAAATAGTACAAAAAAAAAAGCTAGATGTACAGTTAATCAATATCTATAAAAATTAGCCCCGAATCATATTTCAAATCAATATTTACCAATTGCATCATCAACACAAGCTAATCGTACCTAATAATAATTTTTCAATACAAATTCAAGCACAATTTAAAGATACGATCGTTACTTCAAAGATACTTAAACATTTGACGTACCAAAATCAGTGCGAAGTGGAATAAACTAGCATTAATTAAACCCATAACGGTGTTTACTGTATCAAACGGTGTTATATTGCGAGATGGCGGCAAATTAATAAATAATTGAAATGCTTGGGGGCGCTAGCTGCCTAAGAATCACGCTCACGCGGTGAAATGTTACTTAGGGCACTTACACATTCGCACGCGTGGTTTGAAATTACTTAATACGATTTTATATGTGAATGATTATTTATACTGTATGCTAACATTGATTATTCTATTTAATTCCACTCAGATGTTAGTGCGTAGCTGTGATATATAGAAACGAGATTGTCGTAAGACAGAGGGAAATAGCTGTCAAAGATCTGGTTCTTGATGATTTCCGATTTTTATTATTCATTAAAATATTTTACTGTTGATCGCTATATTAGATTCATATTAAGCTATACCTAATTATGAATTCCAAATTTTTGTCTCATAAAAAGATATTTTTACTAAAATGGAGATAAACACTTAAATAGATAATTGTCTTTTCCACAAAAAAAAAAAATAAGATCAAATAAGTGTTACATCAGTACACATTTTTATAAAATAGATAAGTTACAAAAATGATGAAACTCATATAAATATTTGTCAACATAGATACAATTGAAGTCATCCAGAAATAAATAGCAATCACAATTACTTTTAAAATATCGGATAAACTCTTGAGAGTATGATATCAATAACATAACAAATATGGCTGAATATGGGTTATGTTTCAAGCTTCACTCTGTATCCCGCACATGACAGACTAGGCAGAATAAGCTAGGGAACTTGGGAACCTAGTTATAATACACTCAACTCACTCAAAACTTAACCCGAGTTATATTTTTACTTTACAATATAAAAATAATATTTTACAATAAATAATATAATACAATACAAAAAGCGGCGTTTAAAGCCGCCGTTCAACACGCACTCACAAAACTTGGTGCGTTTAATTACGGAAGTTTTACTTATTCTACACTCTTAACTATCTCTTAACAGAGATACCCTGATATCCTGAAAATGTGTGAAACAATAAAGAAACGAATACCTTATAAATTTCTAATGTAAAGTCAGCTTTACAGGGGGAGGCCGACCTCGAAAAACCGACGCGGGGTAGGTTACTAACATCGCGAAATTCTCAACGCTTCCTAGTTACTGGTATCGCTGGGAACGCGGTCGTAGCTTTGAACTGTGATAAACTTGTATAAAACGCTATTATATACTGGAAGTATGTAGCCTTGGCTTGTTTGTTAACCGACTTCTAGATATGTTAGTTCAAAATTTGTTAATTATAGTGAAATACAAGATTTCTCAGCATTTTGTTATAATTTTAGTGCTAAATGTGTCGTGGCGCAGATGAACGAACGTGTGACTGTAAACGTGACAGGGTGTACCGTGTAACGTGTACGGTACGATCGCACTTAAGGAAATATTTAAAATTTTTGAATTAAATATTTTCATTTTTTCGTTCTCAAAACGCAATGCCTCAAATTCGGCATAAAGTGAAAACGAAACAAGAAACAGAATATCGTAACACTTATCTCTAAAACACTTCTTTCATTTCCTTTCAGCTTTTGAGAGATTGCATGTTGAGTGGCGGAACTCAACTTCGCGCTTTGCTTTGCGACCAGATCGCAGAAGTTAATATTTTTTTTTAGCTTAACGCTATATCCCGCACGAGGCATTGTAGGCAGAGGGAACCCGGGAACCTAGTGTTAAGACAATATTATTTATTTCCCTATTAATAGTAAGAGTATTTTATTTATATACTATATTGCTTGTCTTTGCGGCTTTAGAGATCTGCACCTAACAGACTTTGCTCGAGACGACGAAAATGCGGGAGAATCGAGCTACACTTCCTATCTTTCTACGCAGATAAAGAAAATAATATAGACGCCATTTTTTATTTTGTTATATATAAATAAAAAACTTGCATCTGAAATTATAATAATAAAATTTCTGTATGCAATAGTGAATTCTATTACTTTCAGTATAATTTATCTATCTCTATATATATACTTTAATAAAACGTTTAAAATATTAAAAAAAACATGTAACTACTACAGTTGTCATGTTTATCAGTAGTTATATCAGAATTCTGCCAATTCATAAAGTTGTACAAAAATATATACATATTACTAAATTTAAATTTAAAAACCGTATAAAAATTTTGAATGAAGCAGGATTTGAACCCGCGCCTCTGGAAAACCGTCTTCGTTCAAAATTTTTATACGCTTTTTAAATTTAAATTTAGTATTTTCTGTCCTAAATGTGGAATAACACTTTAAAACATAGTAAAAATATATACATATTTTTCTATTGTGTCCAAAAACTTGACGCGCTCTGAAAAAACGATAGTCAAAGGCAGCATGGAATGTGCATTCAATATAAGTTTTCAGTTACACATATCGAAGGGAACGCGGCCACTTTGAAATCTAGACCGCCTGTACGCGATATTATGTGCTCTCGTAACATGACATCGCTCAGGCCCCCCGTGTTTTAAATACATCAAAAATGTGCTTTCAATGCAGAAATTGAGAGTAAGTAAGTTTGTTCCACTTTTTCGCAAAAACTAGTAAAATGATTTAGATGAAACTGGAGTATTATATAATAATAATTGATAGAATATAATTTATGTCAACTGTCATATTGTATAATTTGGTTGGAAGCCGTTTTGGTCGCAAGTATGTCATAAGAATTTCGAATAAAAGTTTTTTTTTTCAACTTCACGCTTTATCCCGCACAGGGTAGGCTAGGCAGAGGGAACTTGGGAACTTAGAGTATAGAAACTTCGGGTCTGTTCCCTACTTTCCGCCAAATTGTAACCCCTGCATGTTGAATGGCGGAATTCAACGCCTCGTCTCAAGTTAAAAATGTTAAAAATATTTATTAAAGCCCTCTTCTTCTTATCTTTGTATAACGAACATTTTGTAAAAAAAAACCCTACTACATAACAAACTCTAGAAAGCATATAGTAATTTCGAAGTTGCTTGATAATAATTGATGGTACGTATGGAATACTAGTCAGGGTGCTTCGAAATGGTCTTCTCAAGAAAAAGATAAAACTTGAACCGGCAAGTACTGCTTGCTACGTTCGAATTTATATACGTCTCCAATATATTATTATATATTTTGAGACGAATAAAAAATGTGTACGTTCACTAGTTAATAGTTCAATTTGCATCGTTAAATTTCCATATTAATTACGCAATGTCTCAAAATGAGAGACTATGTACATTTTTAAAACATACGAAGCCTTTGAAACAAAATAATCTTTTCTTTTTCATAGTGGATAAAAATGTTTAAGTAAAAACTTTCTGTTGAAAGGTTCTGTGAAGTACAAAAAGCTAGCTGAAGCTTTTTATAAGCCTTAGCGAAGAAAAGTTAGATAATAATAATTAATTGTGCTAATGACTAAGCAATTATAAATCAGAACGCAAACAAATAATAAATATCACATCATTGGTACGTATACAGAAAAATACAAAAAAAAACTGCATATTTAGCCAAGGGTAGATTTTTTAGATGAATTTTCAAACGTTCTGGTAACAAGAGAAAACGCGGCATTCAGTTCAGGCACTCCATACGTCACTTTAAAGTCTTTAAAACTCGGGAACCCATTTTTAAACACAAGTTAAGTTATTTTTTCTTTTACTTTTGTATATTTAAATAAAATTAATCACAACTGTCCATATATCCAAACAAAAGCAAAATACTGTTTCTGGATTTGAATCAACGACAGACGATCGTTATGCATGCTAGTTCACTAATTTACTACAATCATCTAAGTTATTCATTCCATTACTGGGTTAGGTTAATTTATTAATGGTTTAATTACCGAAATTGACAATGGATACTATAGGATTGCTATGATTATACGGATTGATGCTTAGTCCCTTATACTGGTATAATCAATATGCCGTATGGCAATATAGTTATATTATCCCTTTAGATCTGTCGTGGCCTATATACTCAGCTTCTCGTTTTACCCTGCACACCGGCCGGGTAAGCAAAGGGAACTTGGGAACCTAATGTTAAGACACTCTGTTTCCCTTTCGTTTCTGACTGTAAACGAAAGGTTGTGGGTTCGATCCCCACTGGAGGAAATGAAATATTTAATATTTTCAAATTATATATTTAATGTTTTAATTTTTTCACTCTGGTAACAAGGCAAAGTGCAGTGTCGAGTTCCGCCACTCAACAATGTCTCAAACGCAATGTCTCAAATTCAGCGGAAAGTGAGAAGCGGAACGAAGTATCTCACAGGTCCCCACTTTCCCTCTGCCTACCCTGACATTTGCGAGATACAGCACGATGCTGTGAGACAGAGAAACGTTTATGGTCTCTTAAGACATTTATTATATGTGGAATTAGTGGAATTTAAAGTCATGCTTTAATTTACCAGAGTGAAAAAAATAGGATAAAATAAAAAAATATATCCCTAAGTGGGGATTGAATCTTCAACCAACATTTGCATCATCGATAAGTTTAGTAAAACACTTGACACACTAATACTGCTTAAAATACCTAAGCAATGAAATAATAACAAAATATAAAGAGATCTGCCTAATTTTACTTGGATAACTGTTTGTAAATTGCTAAAACACATTGTTAAAGGTATATTATTTCAATGTTAATATTACCTGGAACGGAAGTGGAACGGAGTGTCTTGACACTAGGTTCCCGGGTTCCCTCTACCTACCCTGCCTCGCGCGGGATACAGTGTGAAGCTAATATTACCTTAAGCTTTATTATTTACAAACCAAGTTAAGGCTCCCTTAGACAAATTTGCTACAGGAAACAGAAAATTGTCACCAGTGTCGCTTTACAGAATAAGTTTGTGCTTATTCCGGACGTGGATACGTAATTACTGAGACGACCCTTAAGGTTAGTTTTGTAGGTGACATTAGATTTCTTCTTAATCTCGTGTTCGATTCATTGTTATTTTCTTGTTACATAAAATTAATTGGATAATGCTTGTCCCTTAAACGTTGGTAAAATAAATGTTAGTTAGAAGTATATATTTAATATTATCATTTTTATCGCTTTGGTAGCAAAGAAAAAGCGCGGCGTTGAGTTCCGCCATTCAATGATGCAATGCCGCTAATGGAACGGAGTGAACTTAATAATTAGGTTCCCAAGTTCCGTCTGCCTGTTCTGCCATGAGCGGGATACAAAGTGAGACTGAAAAAAAATCAATGGTTACCGCTAATGATTTTCAGAGAGTAAGAGAGAGCATAGACAACGAACATATTAGATGAGCGTAATTATTGTATTTTGACATATTCGGGGAATGTTTATATATTTAAAATAATTGATTCATTGGGAAAGGGTGTCCATTCTTCAAACAAAGTCCAAGTTAACCGAAAATTGTGCAAATGTGAATGGGTGCATAGACTCACTCATGATCTGAATATATTGCTTTCTTTATAAGATTTTTTGTCAAGATATATATCATTTGGAAGGTCTAAAGGTTCTTGACAGGATTTATCACAACACCAACGACCATAACACGAACCCAATGAGACTACGATACGATACGATACTATATTTAAATAAGAAAATTATAGTCTTAAGACTTCTTATTTAAATCTGGAGATCTTTAGGCAAGACTATCGTCCCCGCAAAGATGGCACCATGCTTGGTTAATAATATTAAATATAATAAGCGAATATAAATAAATAAAAAAAACGAATGTTTGAAGATAAGATGTTTTACACCGACTACATCTCCGGAAATATATTTAAATAATTTTATTAATTAATTTTACCGCTTCAATTTCAATTAAGTGTCAATTGAAATGTAGCTGTCATTGTTTTAAGGATATCGAAGAAAGATAAGGTTACTAATAGGATAACAGCATTTATTGCCATTCTAAATAACCTTGTTCTGTAAATTGACTAGATTAATCGATTCAAATGTTTCATTAATCGATGAGAATGAATTTTATCAAAGCTTTTTTTTTCAGCTTTACGCTGTATCCCGCACGAGGCAGGGTTGGCAGAGGGAACCCGAGAACCTAGTGTTAAGACACTTCGTTCCACTTCCGTCCCCTACTTTCCGCCGAATTTTCATCACAGCTTCCATTAATTAATTTAAATATATTGTAAAATATTTAACATTTAAAAGGTTAAAAAATTATAATAAGTTTTTTTAATAGACTAATTTTAAAAATATTGTTATATAAAATAGCTATATACGATAAATTGCTTTAAAGGTTTGAATTTAAGGTTTTTTATGCACAGCTAGGGTCATGTAAAATGCTTGGCTCTCAAACCACCAACACCATGATGTAGTGTAGAAGGCCTATATCTGAAGATCCATGAGTCCCACATAACCCGATCAAGTCAGACGGCGTATCCGTAAAGGGTTTCCTCACGATAATAAAATTGTCTTAGTGAAAAATGGCCTTAGTGAATTATATTTTCTTTGTTTAATTATGTTTAGAGGCCATAGTGGCAGAGTGGCAAGGGCTGCCAAGGCGATGGTAATGGAGATATCCACTCGGAGTGATAAAATATTAAATATTTTAAACTCCAATTCTAAAAGGCAAGCTGTGACGTTGACTTAAGTTACTCAACACGCATTGACTCCAGACTTAAGCGAAAAGTGGGGTTATGAGTGGCTCAATGTCTCAATTTAACCATAATTAGCAGCAATCTTTACAAGAAAGCTATCTACAAAGTTTTACATTATACAATACAGTATCAAAGTTTACACTCGACATAACACATCGCTTAAATATTTCATACTTAGAAGCCCTTAAAATTCCACACCTATTACTTACCGTTACATACGTAGTAACTTTAATGTGCTTCAACTATGTCACGTGTTGGTATCACAGTTGTATAGCTTGTAATATATACTTTTTAGTTTCGCTCTTCTTAACATATAGCAAGCACATAAAAAAAGCGAAACTAGTGTCAAGAGCTTGTTTTCGATCTTTTGCCCAATTTTGAGATATTTCGTATTGATTTTTATAGTTAGGTATTTTAAAACTATGGAATTTTAAAAGAAACAGTCAGTATGCTCTTCTTTTAAGATACTTCATAACTAAGAAGTGAGCGATAATTAACAATTATTTTTTTTATTTACACAAAAACTAATTTTTGAGTTCAAATTCCGATTTTTTGACTTCAAAGTCTTAACCGAATTTTCTAAATATTTAGAAAGTAATAACTTTAATAAAAAGCAACACAACCCACGCACCATTTTAGTGGTCCCTCAGCCTGTCTGTCCGTCGGTATGAAATTGATACGGAGCCCTCGGTGCGACTCGCACTTGACTGATTATTGTTTAACAAGAAAAATGTGAATAAAGTATACACTTTAAAAAATAACTGAAATCAATAGTTAGAAGATTAAAGACGTGCAATTTGCATTATACTTTACGGTATATCTACAGATACATATGGTTATGTGCGTGTTCTTGGCTTATGGCCAACTAGCAAACCGTCATGACTGACAAGCCAATATTCTTCCTACCTTCTTCACAAGGAAAAAAAAATGTTCATCTCGTGATCTCATGCCATACTATGACGTTTTAAGAATCGTTGTAAGCTTTACATAATTTTGTTAAAAGTTATCATCATGTTTTTTTTAGTCTTGGACATTTCACATAATATTTGGACTCTAATAGAGGTGTTATAATTTTATCGTATCTATTTATATATGTATCAGTAGTTTCAAACGAGTGCACCGTTTTAATTTGTTTGGAAGATAATGGAATATTTTTAGTCGTGATGCTATAATATATTCAGCTGTTTGAATATCCTCAGACCTTCCTTTTCTTGTTAATGATAGGAAATTTTTGAGACATTTAGTTATATACAACAAATAATAAAAGACGAAGATAGATCAAATATTTAGTACTTGTACTTCAATAAAAAATAAATGTTGCATGCTTAAAAAGGAGTTCCATTGAAACCTCTTCAATATTCATGCTCATTTCAATGTGCAGTCATAGAAATATAAAAGAATAAAGTTTTGTCTAGGATATTTCTAAGAAAAAATCACAAGTACCTACAGATATAATGTATAAAGATGGATGGCTTTCCTCGCAAGCCTGCGTACCTTCAAGTAAGTATTGTAATTCAAGGCATATACGGTCAATGCATTCGAAATACATTATAAGAACACTAGTCGATTTTGTAAGCGGTAAGATTTTGTAGTTGTTGGATATTTATTTGTCTAAGGCAATACGATAAAACTATTCCAGTTTAGACTATCGCCGTGGGATATCGTCTGATTGTAAAAGGATCGAACCTCTAAATGTTTGGGGGTTGGATCCTAATGGGTGAAATCATTTTACTGAAATTATTTAATTTCCTCCCTTAAAGTCCCACCATTCAACAAAATTTGGCACAAATAGTAGGTGATTTAACACAGTAGAAACAAAAGTTGTATATAAGAGAAAATAGTAAAGTTCTATTTCGTTTTAGATTGATCTATATAGGGTAGTATGTGCCACAGAATGTACTACTGGGCAAATTTTAAACGCAACATGAAATGTAGCAGTGTTAAGCCCAAAGACTGTATCTAATGCCGGCGGTCCAGCGCTCAGTAGCTCAATTTTATCGGATTGCTCAAGAAGAAATATTATTTGATAATTAATGTAGGACACGGTTTTATTTACTAATACGCTAATGTTAAGAAGTGCCATTTCATAACTTCAAGAGCTTTGAAGTATGTTTAGACAAACAAAGGGACCTTTTCTTTTGAGATACGGATTCTTAAGAACTATAACAAGTGAATACGGGTGTTAATGATAGTTCAAAACAGATTTATTGTAGTAAAACTGGTGAAACGTACATAGGTACACGTTATTCCTAGAAACGTGTACAAAAACTATAATGAACATAAGAAGCGTCATTCAAGTAACTACTACACCTTCTATCGTTTTACGTATTTGAATCTCACATACAGCGTTGTACATATAGTACTTTCATATATTTAATAGTAAATTTTTGATTTTTTTCGCTTTATCAACCGTAGAAACCTACAAATATTTTCTTAGACAATTTTGATTGACCGTGTTAAATAATTCCACACAGTATGCGATCACAAAAAAATATTATGAAAACAAGAACTCAATCATATTTTTATTCAAGATCTAATTATAGAATCCAGAGAAAATTACAATACACAAGAAATATATATTTCTGATGAAAAAAATCTTCTGAACAATATCTTCTACATCGTCGGTACACGGATAATTAACAAGTATAAAGACCGCTCAAGAGCTAATTTAAAATTAATTAATATGCTTGTTTTTTTGGTGCCTAAGTTTTATCACATTAAGAGGAGATAAATTATTCACGTTTCTACGTTCACTGCATCAGGTGGAACATGCAAACCGACGCAACACACGACACTCGTTGAATAATGTAACTGTTTCGAAGTGCTATTTATTTATAGGCTATCCGTTAAGCCTTATTGCGTTTGCTATTAGTTTTTTTTAGTTTTAGGGCTATGTTAATGATATTATCAATTTATGTGAGGCCTGTCGTGGCGCAGGGGCACAAGCTTATGACTGTAGGACGCGACAGCTTGTGGGTTCAATCGACTCGAGAAAATTACATATTTAATATTTTCAAAATAAATATTCAATGTTTTCATTTCTTCGCTTTGATAGCAAGGCAAAGTGCGGCGTTGGGTTTCGTTACTCAACACGTAATGCCTCAAATTAGGCGGAAAATGGGAAATGGAACGGAGTGTCTTAACACTAGGTTGCCATGTGCCCTCTGCTTCCCCCGCTATGTACAGGATACAGTGTGAGGATGAAAAAATATTTATGCCATGTATAACTGATTCTATCCTTTTGTAGTACATTCTTGATGAGTGCGCTAGTACCCAGCTAACAACGGTTGCTTTGCATGTGATATAAAATTATCTTTACCCTATTTTTATACTTAAATTCAGAATTAAAGCACAACTTTAAATATAATTTTTTTATCAAGATGATAATTGCTAAGGGCTCTCGTGGCGCAGCGGCACAAGCGTGTGAGTGTAGCCGACAGGTTCTGGGTTCGATCCCCAGTCGAGGAAATGAAATATTTAATATTTTCAATTTACATATTTAATGTTTCATTTCTTCTCTCTGGTCATAAGGCAAAGCGCGACGTTGAGTTCCGCCAACACGCAATGTCTCAAATTCGGCGGAAAGTGGGGATCGGAAGAGGAACGGAGTGTCTTAACACTAAGTTCCTGCCTACCCTACCTCGTGCGGGATACAGCGTGAAACTAAAAAATAAAAAAAAATACGCGTAACCAACTTCTTTCGACCTTCTCCTAACCAACTTTCTTTTACTATATTTTTCAATTTCTGAAATCTGAAACTTAGAAATATTTAAAATATTTAGAGTCCGCCGTGAGGTACTGGCTCAGTACCTAACTGTTAACGCAGTTCGCTTTTATGGATTCGATTCCCACTCTATTACTATCACTTCCTAGAAGAACTATGTTCCCTTTGCCTACCCTCCTCCCTGTATAAAGCTAAACAAAAATAAGAAACAAATATTTTAAAAATATGTTTTAAATTAAATACAGTATTTAAACATGGTAACGAAGACGACACCTAAGGTCAATTAGTACGAAATGAAATTATATCATTTAATATAAGTACATACATACAAAATGTTTAATTCTTCTAAAAATATATAAAAGAACACGGTCTCGTAAAGTAACTCAACGGGGTGAATAGAGTGAATGCTATTCAGTGACGGATGGGTATGAAAACCGAAATGACGGACAAAACTGAGGTTAGTGGGTCGATTAGAACTGGCTTCATTAGTGACACGGGATTTTTTAAGTCTCTCTTTTTTATATATATTTTTTACGTTTTTTTTTCTTTTTATCTGTGTTTAATGACATAGATGTATTGTAGTGTAAAATTTTAAAGAATCTGAGTGTTTTTATAATTTGGAAGTTTAATAAAAAAATATTTGGTAATTTTGTTACACAGCGTTAATCTAAATTATCTTCAAAAAGTATTCCTTACAATCTTAACATTTTTCTAATATGTGTTCATATAAAGGTTATTCGCTATTGGCAGGATGTTGAGAAATAAAGGAAAAATGCCAATCACTGCTCATACATTGTTTGCTTGAAGTTGTTAATAACATGTAATTATCGTATATCGATATTAGAGATTACATCAAAATTATTAACGGATTCTCGGACTTGCCCTGTCTATTTAGTAAATTGATAAAATATATACTTTAAGAATTAGGTTACTTAACAGTATGCAACAGGCCTGTCGTGGCGCAGCAGCACAAGAGTGTGACTGTAACCGACAGGTTCTGGGTTCGATACCAGTCGAGGAAATGAAATATTTAATGTTTTCAATTTAAATATTTTGTGATTCATTTCTTCGCTCTGGTAATAGGCCAAAGCGCGGCGTTGATATCTGCCACTTAACACGCAATGTCTCAAAATCGGCGGAAAGTGGGGAACGGAAGTGGAACGGAGTGTCTTAACACTAGGTTCCCGGGTTCCCTCTGCCTACCCTGCCTCGTGCGGAATACAGCGTGAAGCTGAGAAAAAAAATGTAACTGTCAACTGCATGAACAATAATTAATTTGTAAAAATAAAGTTGTAGGTCGTGGCGCAACGGCATAACGTAGAACTATGGCTGTGAGTTCGTTTCCTACTCGAACAAATGCTTATTGTTATTTCCTTGTTCCGGTACTAAGACGCGGCGTTGAGTGCCGCTATATAACACAAAATGTCACCAATGTCTCCACGGACCGTGCCCAGGTAACAGTGTTTTAATATTACGTTTTATCTACCTTGTGATATATTTTTAGGTGGCTAGCAAAACATATTTTAGCTGCCTTGCCTACATATACTCAATAGACTTGACAGCTGGCAGACCTAATAACATAATCATAGAGAATGTGTACTACTCTGAACACGGCTTGAAATTTATGGAAAAGAATTATTTAGATCTTGTGACGTTCATATGAAGACAGCAAATTTACTCAGCTTCACGCTGTATCCCGCACATGGTAGGGTAGGCAGATGGAAATCGGGAACCTAGTGTTAAAACACTCCGTTCCACTACCGTTCCCTAATTTCCGCCGAATTTCATAGCAAATTTAGCAGTTTTTTTTTCTTTATTTTGCTATAATATAGATATAATATACTTTTGGTTGATAAAGTAAAAACTTAAATTGTGTTATTTAATTTTAATTGAAAACAGCTCCAGATAATCGAAAAAACTAATTTATTAATTCGTTTTCCAAAACATTATACTAACTCTTTTTGAAAAATATATTTTATTATCTATATTTACTGCGAAGCTATATTTGGTACATCACTACAACCTCTTCGCTGACTACAAGTATACCCACATATCGTATATACCTAAGATCTTTGTTTGTTATATACAAACGTATATACGCATCTAGAATTCCTCACTCCTACTACTGTATACGAATTCTATAAGCCACCAGATTACATAAGTAAGCCTAGGTACAGTTAAGCTGAGACTAGGGTAGACAAGGTCGCCTGCCTCATTGGTCACTCCTTGACGGTACCTATATTATGGATAAACTTCTCATATTATGAACTATTTTATTTCATCATAATAATGATATTATAAATAGTAATTATATTTTTGTTACTTATGCGGTGATTGTTGCCAGTTCAAATCTTTTTAAGGCGTTATTTAATTTTTATAAACTTATTTTAATATATATTTTAGGTAGAATTGTAGGAAAGAAAAACATTCCTTTTTATTTTGTTATTAAATTTGTTAGGTCTTAGCGGCAATATAGAAAATAATCATCCCCAATCCGAGTAATTCTCAAATATGAGATATAACTCGGAAATCTAGGGTTAAGATACTCCATTCTCATTAAGTCACTTTAGTTTTCGACTTTCCATTGAATTTGAGGCATTTGTCTTGTCTGTGCCTCAAAGTATTGTAGACATAAATATATAATATTAACTTTAGCTTGATATCTTGATATGACAAATACGTTCTTGACAGACAGCCAACAAAGTCACTCTATAAGGGTTCCGTTTTATGCTTCAGAAGTATAGCATTCTTAAAATAAATATTAAAAAACTACCTGCAAAATTAAAAAAAAATAAGAAGCACAGCCGAAACTAAAATATTTACCCCATAATACAAAATAACCGTTGCTAATTTATTGCAACCACTCATTACATTCTCCGTTTACTTGTATCTGAATAAAAACGCATAATTATGTCGTTATTCAAATGTCAATATCAAATGCGATGAAATTACATAAGTAAGCCTAGGTACGGCTAAGTTTAGACTGGGGTAAACAAGGTCACCTGCCTCATTGCTCGCTCCTTCTTGGAGTTATATGGATATTACCTTACATTGACGTTTAAAATGGTATTTAAATACTTTTTTTTGGATATTAATAAAGGTGACATCTAGTTACCATTTACATAAATATTATTGCCTTAAAAACCACATATAAATTTATTTCTATTGCGTATATATATATATATATATATATATATATATATATATATATAGATAGATAGATAGGCATTTCACTATTGTTAGCTATTATTTTATATAATTTAATTTATACTGTATACATAAGAGATTAATGCAAGTATTACATTTTAATTTATAATAAAGTAGTCGAGATTTTATTTAAATGTTAATTAGTGATTTCAATACGCATATTATTACAATCATTTAGTTATTGTATAAAATAACATATGCAGTTGTTTAGATGATATAATCTTATTCCAATTACTTTTACAACAAGAATAACAATTAAAAATATAAAATGGAGTAATTTTTCAACATTTAAAAATTAATTTATTATTGACTTCCATACTAATTATTAACATATTGTTATTTATAGTAATTAACAACTGGTTGACTAGTACATTTAACTCTCGTTCAAAGTAATTTATTCCAATACAAATATCCTAAGCAGTAAATTTAAATAAGAAGCCCTGTCCATGCTAATGTAATAACTGCGTGTCATTCGAGACTCCGCCATTTTGCAAGGCGAACCGCCCGGCGGGAAAACTGACTTTGGCGATTTGGATGCAACTATTACGCGACCGCATACATACGAAGGTAACTTCCATGGCTTCTCTACACGACCACCCATTTTTAAAACGGCCGGACTATCATTATAAATTCCTTTAATTATACCATCTTTGCTCTACAGCTAGAACCCGGCCACATTATACGTGCCGTCAGCCTTGGCATGTTTAACTTGACCAGTCGCGGTGACCTCATGGCCGCTATGATGTAAATAAAATGATGGATCATTTTAAATTGGAGATAGACTTACTCGCTAGTTGAGGATGCGTAAAAAATAGTTAGTTACCTTTGGCAGAACGTGTTGCAGCAGTGCGCCAGCTTTTCTCTTGGCGGCCATCTTGAATATTCTGTTTTAAAAATATAGCACTTTTTGTCTTTGGTTCAATTGACACTGGTTTTATAAATGTTCAATAATTTGACCCCATTTTTTAACGAAAACAACAACAGCCTGTTGAAAAAGATTGTTTGTAGTGCTTCGATTTATAGAAATGACAGTTCTGTTGTTATTCTAAGTGTATGTTTCTACTTAAATTTTAATATATATATATATATATATATATATATATATATATATATATATATATATATATATATATATATATATATATATATATATATATATATATATATATATATATATGTATATATATATATGTATATATATATATATATATATATATATATATATATATATATATATATATATATATATATATATATATATATATAAAATTGTTTCTCATAAATTTAAAAAGAAATCCTTACATTCCATAGACAAATAATATATATGTAATAACAATTTAAGACATAAATTAAACTTTCATACAATACTTTAAACTAACTAACACAAGATTAATAATTATATACAAGGCCACTCGACTCATTGTCAACATATTTTCTTTAAATAAATTGTAAAGACGGTGTACTCATTAATAAAAAATTCGTAGAGGGGACAACCCACGTCGGGCTAAATTGCGTAGGTCAGTTTGAAGGGTTCCTTTGTGATAGAAATACTTTAAATATAAACGATAATTATATATTTAAAAAAATACTAAATCATAAAACGCTTCAGTATTTTTAAAAAAGTAAACATACATACATACATACATATCTTCAAGCTATATACCTAGCGGGGTAGGCAGAGAGAACGGAGCGCCAAATGCTACGGTAAAAAAGTAAAAGCTTACAATTTTAAAATAAATTATTTTAATGTTAATTATTTTATAAAAATCCTAACGTGTATCAATTAGTAGATACTTGTCCCCTAAATTATATTATTGTTTTTACTTGTTTAGAAGTTTCTAGCTCTAAATTTCAAATGGTTTGCCGTGAAACTTTACTTAATTTATGAAGTTTATTATTTTAAAAATCTTAATTGGCCGTTTTATATTTATACTTTTTTTTCATCATCTGAGAGGCATCTTTAATATGAAATCCTTAATATTATATGAATAACAAGTGGGAAATGGTAGTGGAACCGAGTGTCTTAACACTAGGTTCCAAAGTTCCCTCTGCCTTCCTTGCCGCAGAATGAAATATCTTAAAAAATAAATTCTTTCTGCGTATATATGTAACTACTTTTAGAAAAATAAAAATATAAAAAATATATCTGGAATATAATATATTATATTATTTAACAAAGTCATACAAAACATTAACATACAACGTATTAAGCATTATGAATAAAAAATGGAAATCGCCCAAATATAGTCTGAGTATCGCTACATATAAATTATCATGCGTTTTTAAATTCTCTCTCTCTCTCTACTTTTCTCTTTCATAAATTGTAAAGGTTAAGGTTGAAGAATAATAATAATTAATTCAAGCAGCTACACTGAACCCTGCAAAGTTAAGCTCATGTCCGTTACTTTAAAAAGAGTAGTTTTACAGAGGGTGCGCTCCGCCCCTATTTGCACAATACTTCCCAATCACTGTTTGTTACACAACTATCTATTTGTAGGGGATGATTACGGCGCTACGATTGTTTTTACTGATTACTTTCTTTTTTTTTTGTAATTTCAGTATTGGCTTCCCACTTAAATATTATTTATTGTTAATCTTGAATTAATGAGGTAATTAAAGTTGTATTTTATTTATTATATAAATATAAAATATGGTTGAATTTAAATTGAATTAATGAAAGTCAAATATTTCCGTTTTCTATTTTATACGTGATGTTATTTTAAATTTCCGTATATATGTCTTATTTAACTGCCAATAACTGATACGTTGTTTGATATAAAAAAATCTAATTATATAGTTTTATTTTGATACAAAAAGATGGTAAATAACCTTCCTTACGATGTAATTTCAGTAGTAAGTCGAGAAAATTCAATTTCTTAAACTTTTCCTAAATAAAAAGTAATCAAAAAAACTTATCATAGACCTTTAATAAATAAACAAAACCAAAACGAACAAATATCAAATAAAGAATATAATAGAACTGAAAAGAAACAATAACAAGTATACTGTATAAGGTACGTTGCAATAAAGCGCTCGGGATCCGTTTCCCACGTTTAAGCAACAAATTAGCACAGATAAGAGAAAAAAGAAATTAAAAAACTGCACGTAGACTAAATTCTGAGAATAAGTACTAGCGGAGGAGCTTTGACCAGATTACATCGTGAGGGCCACTCATTCTCATGCGGTGTGCGATAACGGCGCGGACGGTTTCAATCACGGGTCCAGTTTTTGTTTTTAGTTAACGTTCACTCACTCACCGCACATGGCAGAGAAGGCTTTGAATACCTAGTGTTAAGACACTTCATTTCGTTCCATTCCCCAATTGCGCTGAATTCGAGGCATTGCATGTTGAGTGATTGAATTCAACGCCGCTAGTGAACGCTATTACGCTTATAGGAGGATGAGCAAAGGGGGCGTAGTGTTAAGACACTCAGTTCCCCACTTTACACTGAGTTTTCAAGATATTGCTTGTTAATTATTGAGTAACATAGATGAACGCTTCGTTTTTATTTGTTACCATATCAAGGGATTGAATAGATAAAACAATTTATTGCCTAGAGTGGGAACCGAACCCATAAACATTGTAGACACACGGTTATGTGACTGTTTGTTTTTTGTGACAATACGAATTATTCGCTACACTACCTACTGATTACTCATTTGATCGTCTCTTACTATTAAAGAATGCCGTCTATGTATGTGTCATATATTGCAAATGAAGATGTATGATGATTTAGTTGTGATTACAAAATATTTTATTATTTGTGCAATTTTTACTTTATTTTAATAATTATTCCATGAGATTAGAACCTGTATACCATGTGTAAAGATGCATTCTTTAAAGTTTAAGCTAAGTTAAATAATACTTAGAAGTTTTAACAACAATTTATCTTATACTAGATCATTCGTTTTATTGTCGGCTGTCGTCACCATCTTAAAACACGTCGTACAGATAAATACAGCAAGAACATTAATAATTTTGACACCCTGTAGGTGTATTTTTCAATTTACAACGTTGACACTTTAGTTGCATTTCTTTATTTGATATTTTAAAGACAAAAATCATTTAATTTGAAACTTATATAATGTACATACGGTTTTCTATTTCATAGTTCTATAACAAACAAAAAAGCTATTCAGTAAGTTTTAATAAGTGTAGGTAAATTCTGAAAGCAATTTTAAAGTATGGTGTGTGATTCCGGCAGTGCATAAATTTTCACTATACGAGTATAAAATCTTTAAAATGTTCTCGTTAATCATACTATGTTTGCACGGACCGAAACGCATCTAGAGGTTTTATAGCTTAGGAACGTTTATATTTGATTTTTTTGTTTCAAATGTGATAATAGCTGTTGATCAAGATAAAGACGAGGAGTTTAACGCTTTTACCGACTTATCAAAAAAGGCAGTGAAAACCTAGTGTTTGAGCAATTTGTTCCCCACCTACCGTTTTTTTTTTTGAGATATTGAATGTTGAGGAGTGGAACTCCACTTCGCTCTTTGTCTACCGAGAGGAATCGAACCTACAATTATCATATTTACAGTAAGACAATGTCCCGTATACGTCTCTTAATACACAAATATCTTGTGTTTAATAAAATACTTTGCGAAAGATGATAATTCTATAATCAACTTACTACAAAAAGTCAGCAATATTCACCTATATTCAAGGACAGGTTTAGTTTTTTTATGATATCGCGCAAGTATCTGAACTGGCTATAATTTTTAAATGAAAATGAAGATGCAGTCCGCTACAGGAATGCAATTCGGTCAGTGCACCTGTGTTCACTGCTATTTCTTTGCGATAACAGCAAGGCCACATAATGACTTTGGGCACGGTGGCCGGGTTCTTATAACCGTTTCGTGCACGCCATGAAATGAAATCGATCCTTTTTAAATTTAAGTTCGCTTTAACGTTCTTTTTATTTACGATCGAAGTTGACATTATGTAGTATAGCGCGTTTTGATTAATGCTTGTTTTAATCTAGTGTTTGTGTAGATCTATTTCTTCACGCACATCTGTGTAAGCAGGATTATTAAGACTTTTACGAGTTCGGTTATTTTTACAAGTTTTTAAATATTAGTAACTACTATTTCAGTCCTTTATTGGGCTCTGTAGATATGTATGTATAATAAAAATGCAAGCTAATGATGTTTTATCCATATGTACTTTGTATACCGATATTTATGCCTATCATAATAATATCAAGGTAGTGAAATGAGGCAAATCGCGGAGTTGAGTTCCGCCACTCTACAAGCAATGCCTCAAATTCGGCAAAAAGTGGGAAAAGGAACGGAGTATCTGCACACTAGGCTCCCAAATTCCTTCTGCCTACGCTGCCATATGCGGTATAAAAAATGAAGCGAGAGAGAGAGAAGAAGAGAGAGAGAGAAACAATAACATCAAGGATTATAAATTGTTCTATCAATACCTTTAAGATGATAAAGTAGCGTTTTAAAGTTAATAGATATCCAATAACTTTACAGATTAAATAGTCCGTCTACATGCTTGGCTGTAGAATATCTGACGATGCAGTAACCATACAAGTTTCCTGGCAAATGCTTAGCTCATGTTCAAACTCCATACAACTTTTAATAAATAAAAATACGTTTAGAATAAAAATCCTAGGATTTTTCCCATGTATAAAGCAATGATACGATAACAACGACGCACACCAGCAATTAACTACATGGAAGATATTTTTAATTTCTATTCAATAAACTCAGAA
This sequence comes from Eueides isabella, assembly GCA_019049475.1. Classification (NCBI taxonomy): domain Eukaryota; kingdom Metazoa; phylum Arthropoda; class Insecta; order Lepidoptera; family Nymphalidae; genus Eueides; species Eueides isabella. Next base: position 3,586,122 of record CM032407.1, read on the forward strand.
ACGCTGTTTCAAGAACAGCAAGATTAATTACTGTATCCGGCACAAAGGACCAATTAGTTTATATTACTACAACTTTCATATGTACTAAATCCTGCATCATTTATTATTATAAGTAAACGATAAAGATATTTTCTAGGAATGTACAATATTATAGTGAATTAATCTATACATAATTTAAATTTAATTTTCTTTAAGTAAATGATTCTCAGATATGATCTTAAAGAGCACTTTGCGGAGAGAAATTGTGTGCAAATCATAGGCTGATAGTCACATAAGTACTTCAAAGTGCTGATGAGGCGAATAGCCCATAACTATAGTTTCGATATATGGTTATACACCGTTTATGGTGTATAGAAACGATCTTAATATTACATTTTTAAATAGTTTACAGTTATTTTGCTTTAATTTTCTTTTTTTGATATTTTAGAGATTGAATAAAAGGTAAGTAGTAACTAATCACTCAATCTCTCAGCTTCACGCTGTTACCCGCACATGGCAGGGTAGGCAGAGGGAACTTGGGAACCCGGTGTTAAGACACTCCCTTCCACTTCCGAACATATCGGTTATTATTTGACTTTTTTTAATAATAATATAAAGAATTATCCACTCATGATGTTATTATTTAATAATAAATAGAATACAAACAAATTATAAATTATTTGTATTCTTAAAATTAGTAATTGTAATACTAAATTTAATTTATTATCTTTGTACTGTAAAAAATAATATTGTGTCGCTTTTTTACACTGAATGTGAACTCAAAAGCATACTAAAGTACCTAGTATAATGAAATTTACGATGATTTTTATAACCATATGACATAATTCAATTCACATTTAGGCTATAACTTAATAAGCAAAGGTAAATAACAGTACAGTAGCTCGTTTTGTTATCAGCACGCTGTAAATACCGTGAACGAATTGATTAGTACGACGCGCGTGCACTCCGAAATTACTTTCAAAACTTTGCTGCGTCTATACACTAAACTTCTGCTGAAGTCGGACTGATACCGTTGTGTAAACTGCAATATATCTAACTCCTTAGGATCATCTTAAACTTTAATTATTACAATTAATTTTACTCTAATTACACAAAATATAATGACATATTAAATTAAATTGAAAATATCTTTTTAAAAATTGCAAAATATTTTCAGGAACTTTAAATTTTCTTTTCATTATTATAATTTAATAAGTCAGGTACAGAATGTATGATTAAGCTTCATTTTATAATAAAAAAAACAGTTCGACCATAAAACGAACTATTGACAACTTCCAAGTGGAATAATTTAAGCTAAAAAGAAACAAGGCAATAATACTTAAGGACCTACTAAGGCCGATAGATTAAAAACAATGCCTTCTCACTTAGTCTTAGCGTGACAAAGGAAACTTAGGTAAGACCTCATCGATGGTTAATTGCATTTTTTGCAGTTACCGCGTACTAATACCAAGGTTCACTTACTCTATCAAGTCCGTGTAACAACACAACGATCAAAAACACCTAGTTCTAATAAAATAAATGGAAGCACTACAACAAACCTTGAATACACTGTCAGTATATATTATTATTTAGGGATCGTATTTCGCGAAAGTTGAGAGAGCCGGTCGTACGTCCGCACTGTACGGCTACCAAACGCACACTGGCCTGTGCGTTAATGCTTGTCCGGCCTTCCCCCCAACCCATTCCGAAATGCATCAATGACACTCGAAACACGCACATTGGTTCGCGGACAATCGATGAAAAAAAATATACGTGTAATAAATACTAGAATGATGGTTAGATACGTAGACTGAGTTTTATATCGAAATGCTTTGTTACTTGAAAACTATTCAGATTTTATAGTGCTTTTATTGTAGAGCTTAGCCATTTTTTTTTCCTTTTTTTGCTAAGTGGACGCTATGTGTTAATTAAACCATACTTATATATCTATTTAAATATACATTGGTATCAAGCTATATATATGAACTATTTTTCACTTGTACATTACTTTAAGAAAATACAGCCTTAAAATATAGATAATGTTTATCATATATTAACATATAACTTAACAATCACTTCCAAATTTGTCATTTCTTCTTTACAAGTAACGAATTTAATCGTAATTAGGAAAATCAATTTGACCGATGCACGCTTGATTACGAACTGATAATGACGTAATTACAGAACGCACACACTGCAGCCAGTACATAACGCGTGAGATACATATACACATATTTGTATGTACGTACGAATGTATGTATGTGTATAATCGTTATATATATATACCCGAATTGGCGTGTGCATATGTTTTCCAATTACGCACACCGTGATGCATTGTGTTTGGATGAAAAATCAAGCGCGAGCTGCGTTTCGAATGAAACTGTTATATCGTAAAACATGAAAATCGTTATTTGTTTGCTTCGTTTCATTTTTTTTTTCTGATATGTTCACGCATTTCCCGTTTTAAACGGAGTTGGAGGGAAGGCGGAGGAAATTCACATCCGTTCGTTCCGTTTTTCTATATTCGATGGAAAATGGTCAGGTAAATTTTATTTGGCGTAATTTTATTAAACCAAAATAAAAAATGGATCAGTTGTAAAAGTATTCTCACAATTTTACGTTGGTTCTATATGATAATTTCTTTCTTAGCTAGCGAGCTATCGAGGCCTGTCGTAGCGCAGGAATACAAACGTGTGACTGTACGCGTGACAGAAGGTTGTGGGTTCGATTTCAATTCGATAAAATGATAATATTTAATATTTTCTTTTCTTCAATACGGTATGCCCGAAATTCTGTGGAAAGTGGGGACCGGACGGAATGTTTTAAAGTATGTTCCTAAGTTCCCTCTGCCTACATTGCCCTGTGCGGCAGCGTTAACTTGATATAAACCTAGCATAGTATCACTTTCTGCTCAATTTTGGCGACAGAACTCAATGCCACGCTTTGTCTTACCTGAGGGAAGAAATGAAAATGTCTTTCCCTGAGTGTGAAAATAATTCACAATTGTCAGTCGTCTGGCAATCAAAATAAATAATAGAGTACGGTATAGAATTTTTTCATGTATCTTCATATCATATCTTACCAAGTAAGGAGCGGAAGTCTGTTTATGGGAACGGAGTGTTTTAACACAATGCTACTAGGGTCACCTTCGTTACGTACGGAATACAGAGTAAAGCTTAAAAGTTTCACTTCTTTAAAATCATAAAAAATAAGTATTTGCCTCCTGGCTTTGACTCTGCATATTGCAGCTATTTCGTATTTATAGACGATACTCAACGCCGCGCTTAGTCTATCATAGCGGAGTGGCAGTTGAAGATGATGCCCACAGACACCATTTCTGTATCAACCTCAATGGCTACAACCTGTGCTTCTTTTACCAGAGAGGGAGAGAGAGAAAGAGAAAGCATACTTTATAGCTTATAAATTACTAATACTTAATAGCTATTGCCTATATCAACTATAAGAAATTTTTACCCCACATTAAATCTTCATTTTACAGTAAGAAGATATCACTTCGTGCGTTAATCATGCAAAAACTGATGCACTTATTTTGATTTAGTTTTTGCTGTGACACTGTCGTTTTTGTGGTACAGACCAATCCGGGTCACATAACTAGGCGTAATAAGATCTTAATATATAAGTTTTTGTAGAATTATTAATATCGCAGTGCATATTTCAATACGTCGCTATGTTATTAGCTCTAAGAAACAACTAAAAGTGACTTTAAAGTAAAGTAGCTCAGCAATTTGCAGTTTATATGTGATTAATGTTAAATATTTAATTTCTTTTATATTTATTATTTAATTTATTTTATAAATTATTTTCTTACTAATCAATTTAAATTATATTGTATTAAAAAATATTAATATAATTATATTAAAAAAAATATATTAATAATCAAGAAATCAGCATATCCTCCGGTAGCAAAAAATATAAAGATTTTTTTAAAAGACTAAGTATTCAATTAAACTTAATTTGTCACAAGTCATCTTGTTGACATTAGTAAGGCTTAGTGCTCACTATCGGCGTAGATCTCGAGGGGGCAATCGGTAATTAACACGGATGCCGTTTCAGACTGCTCGTAACGTATAGTGCTTCTAATAACTGGATATATACATATAAGAACTTATATAGGTTCAAATGAACATTTTAAGGCGCATATTATCTAAGTTAGATCGACCTTGATCTAGTTATTATAAGACAGAAAAAATGTAAATAAACACAATATTGTCGCTATAGAATCTTAGAAAAGGCTTTGCTTATAGAATAAACTTATACCCCACATTGCTTAGGGCAGTTATTTTTTTTTTACAATTATTTATTTTTTTATTTATTTTTTTTTTTACTTTCCACTGTATCCCGCACATCAAAGGATAGGCAGAGGCAACTTGGGAACCTAGTGTTAAGACACACCGTTCCGTTAATAATTAGAATATTAAATATTTAATTTCCTGGAGGGGGACCAAACTCACAACGCCGCTAATCCAAGACAGGCCTCTATTAATTTACGGCTCAAAATAAAACTACTCATATATATATATATATATATATATATATATATATATATATATATATATATATATATATATATATATATATATATATATATATATATATATATATATATATATATATATATATATATATATATATATATATATATATCATTGTCAGGCGACTTAAGCTATGTAGGTTTTCGCGAATACGATTTACGTGATGATCCGATAATTTAAAACAGAACATTATAAGTTTGATCTTTTCTCCTCTTAAGGTCCATAAAACAAAAAAAAATAATGGATCAATATTTACATCATATAAGAAATTGAAATATAAACTTGATGCTTGGAATTATTTAGCACGTAGCCTGAGATAAAGCGAAAAATGTAAAACAAAATCAGTTTTTGTGGAACAAGGTTGCAAAAACGCTAAAACTTTCTCACAAGAGCTGAGATTCCATGGAAATATGATGTGTGATGGATCTATCTATCTTACGATTGCTAGTGAATACGAAAATATTTTACCTTCATAAATTTCATAACTTATGAAAAGCAAAGCAAAATGATTAATTACTGTGTTCTTGTATTACTAGATGAAACGTCAAATTTAACTTAAACAGTACAGCAGTGTCTTCTTTATACAAGCATTGGAAGTTTTCCACGCATACAACATTTTCGTGATATCTTGAAGCACAAATCTTCATTTTTTTTCTTTCCAGCAGAGAAGTTAAAATAATTCTTAATTCCACAGAGTGGGGATTGGATCTACAGGCATCGCATCTGTAGATAAGTATATTGTTTTATTATTATAGCTTCACGCTGTATCCCGTGCATAGCAGGTTAGGCAGAAGGAACTTGGGAACCTAGTGTTAAGACATTCTGTTACACTTCCATTGCCCACTTTCTGCCCAATTTTAGGTGTTGAGTGGTGGAACTCAACGCCGCGCTTGCCTTTTTACCAGAGGAAAGAATAAAAACATTAAATATTTAATTTGAAAATATTAAATATTTCATCTCGTCAAGTGGGGATCGAACCCTCAACCTGTCGTTCACACGCATGTAACGCTGCTTCACAACAGACCTCATTGTATTTTATATATTAAGTATAATTATAAATCTAATATTTTATATTTATGATTTGACATGTGTCTGTCGTTTACCGAGTAAAATCATTAATATAAGATGGCTAAATATTTAATGCCATATTTCACCAACTAATACGGCCACTCGATTCGAATATATAAATAAAATTCGATCTGATTTTCGCTGATTTTCAAAATATGTCTTTCGAAATTACTCTAATAATTCTCTAATGGTTTAATTAAATCGTTTTACTCGCAGAAGTTCGTATAAATTAATATTTGAAAAAAAAAAGCCATCCATAGAAGCCATCGTGGCATAGAAGAACTGTGTCCGGCTGTGAATATTGTTATGGGTTCGATATGCACATGGGGCATGGGGTAATAATTTGCCTTCAAGTGGAAAATAGAGAACGGAGTGTCTTAGCACTACTATCGACCCAGCTACTACTACTTATAGGATAAAGGTGCTAAAACACAATTAACTCGAAGTTAAACTATAATAACTAATTGTTATATCTGACTATGATTTTGGCACTTCAATTCTAATTATGTAAACTATCAAATTATAATATTCTACAATTACCACAGTAATATTTGATTATCGAATTTCAAGTAAAACGATATTGAGATTCTGTCAATACTCCATTAGTAATATGGATATTCATAGACGTCACTCCCATGCAAAATCTACATTTATGTATAGGTTGGCTAAACATAATTCTAAACACTTTGTTATATTTTTAAAGATCACGCAATCACGCTCTATCCCGCATAAAGCGGGGTAAGTAGAAGAAATTTCGTGTCAAAAAACACTCAATTTATCATTATCGTGGTCGAATTGATGTACCAATTATAAGCTAACTTTGTCATCTTCCCAGTATGAGAAAATGAAAATAATTATTTCCTCCATGTGGGAAGACCTACAACCATCAGAACAGATTTTTTTTACTTACACAGACGCTGTGCCGCTAGACCACGACGGCCTCTGTTCTCAATGCTGTTTATATGTTTTGTGATGAGATTTTACAGTTTAGGTAACATAATAGACTCATATTAAAGAAAAAATATATATTAAAGAACTGTTATTTTATTATTTAGTTAGTGTTAATTTATTATAGTTAAGCATTTTTTTAAATGTCGTTATAAAATTAACAGCTCTCTGAAACTTCGTTTAACTTTAACGTTGTCTGCTGTTACCGTAGAAGGGAAACTTTCACAACAGTTACTGAGAGAAAACAATAGTTACTCAGTGTCACGCTGTATCCCGCAAATGCAGGGTAGGCAGAAGGAACTTGGGAACCTAGTGTTAAGACACTCCGATCCATTTCCGTTCACCACTTTCCGCAAAAATTAAGGCATTGCGTGTTGAGTGGCGGAACTCGACGCCGGAGCTCGACGCCGGAGCGCCAGAGCGAATAAATGAAAACTACAAATACATAATTTGAAAATATTAAAAAAATTTTTTCCTCGAGTGTGGATCGAACCCACAACCTATTGTTTATAGTCACACTCTTGTGACGCTGCGCCACGACAGGCCTCAATGTATTTTATATATTAAGAATAATTGTAAATTAATATTAAGAATAATTGTAAATCTAATATTTTTTATTTATGATTTGACATGTGCTTTTATAAAAAAAAAACAAAAAAAAAAACGGGAAGTAACTACATTTATAACATATATAGCATGACAGATATTAAATAGTTTACAGTAATTACATAATGTACATACTACATACACACAAGTTTAGCAAAAGCACAGTACAATGTCGGAGTAAGTCCCTAAGGGAAATCGGTAATTACTACCAAGAAAACGCTCTCTGGTGGTTTGAAAATACACATAAATTATACATTGAGGGGGATTATACACTCGTAGATTTTAAGTCTCGCTAGTGATGTTATTACTCTTTGCTTTAAAATGTACTTACCTGTAAGTATTATACATCACTATGAAATGTGTTTGAAAATAATCACTCTGGTGTAAAAGTGTGGCGGCTGTGTGGTGAAATACATTTTTGTTTCACCATAAATACCAAAAAATTATTGAGCAATATATTCTTCTATACATTTTTTTTTAGTTTACCGCTTCTTTCTTGGTAAAGGTAGAAGAAATCACGGTGTTGCGACAGTTAGTTCCACATTTTCTACTTAATTTGGTCTCTGCTTAATTGAACCTTTAACTATTTAGTCTACAGTTGATAATTCCAATGTCTCAATGCGCTGCGACGGCTTCCATTAAATTATTTTAAATGTAATCTTAATGTTTATTTCTCAGTTTTACCATCTCAATATCGAATTTGTATTGAGTAACATTAAAACACGTACTCAGTTTTCAGCTCAGCTTCACGCTGTATCCCGCTCATGGCAGGGTAGGTAGAAGGAATTCGTGGCGGAACTCAACGCCGAGCCTTGTTACCAGAGTGCAGTAATAAAATATTAAATATTAAAATCGAAAATATTCAATTATTATTTTTTTCAATTCGTCGAGTGAGGATCGAACCCACAACCTGTCGCATGTGTGTGTTAGAGTCAAATGGTCACCCCTGTTCCACGATAGGCCTGCTTTCTTTTTTTTCGTTTGCTTCTTAGTTTTAACATCTCAATATCGAGTTTTCATTGAGTAATGTAAGAACACGTGATGTATCCATAAGTATATAAGGATATATTGTATACAACTAGCGTAAGTGTCTATGTCAGAAGTATGCTACAGAGCGTGGGAAAGAAAGAGGCATTCAGTAAAATGGCTGAATTTGTCTTTACCTATTTCAAGAAAAGTTTACAATTCTAATTACTATTCATGATTATTGATTATATCATAAATTGAAAAATTGTTTTTATTATCGAAAGGAAAGTTTCTTGGAAACTACGATTGGCAGAAACAACTTTTTGAAATAATAAACATTTTTATAATAGAATCAAATTCAAATCTATTATATCTATTACGAGGCTTAAGGGATCAATTATTTTTATACAAAATTGTCAATAATCTCATTGATTCTAAAAGCCTTTTTGGTAAAATTTTATTTGACTGTCCACGTCTTATTTCAAGAAACGAATCACTATTTTTTGTTCCTCGTTGTAGAAATGATTATGCCAAAAATGTGTTTTTGTTACGTGCATGTAAGAGTTATAATAAAAATTACAATGATTTAGATATATTCAACATGAAAATTAATAATTATAAGAAAAAATTGCGTCAATTGTCCTAGGCTGATACTTTAATATTTTAACTATTTCATAGTTTAGCCTTCTGTTTTTGTTTTTTGTCTTGTATTTTCAATTATATGTATTAATTTTAAGTGGAAACTTTATTGATTTATGTTAAATTTTTGTGATTTTATTGTATATGTGTTACTGTAATTGTATGTTTCCCAAACATAAATAAAATAAAATAAAAATAAAATAAAAATTTCATGTGCGAATAGGAATCTTCCACAGAGGGTTCTGTTCTGTACCAATTTAAACATTGTAGGAAAAACTTGCATCTTACAATCATTTTATGAAAACAACTACAAATATAAGTTTGTAGCGATTTTGTTTATGGAATAACTAAGTCCCCAATACGTCCACAGTGTGCTTTTGATTATGCGGATAACATAAAAATGGAGCAACATTTTTGGATTACATTAAATAGTAACTTAGAAGGTTGATTTTTTGTGCTTCAAGGGACTGTAGACTTATATGTTTGATATTCACTTCAGCCTGATTCCACACAGCATTCTCAATTCTATATGATATTGTATATTCTTTCGAGATATTGAACCCAAAAAGAGGTAACACAAGCATCAGAAACATATTTTATATAAATTCCTGAAAAATTAAATATAAAAATAAAAGCTAACACCGGAGCGATATAGATAATTGGACTGCTCAACGCCTGCTGTCAGGCTGCACTTTTTTGCACAGTAGCATTTTCTTAAATTGCTCCAATCTACATTACTTGCAGTAACATCCGCATACGTAACAGATTATAATAATTACAGCTAAGGTGGCATATTCAGACATACATACGTACATATATGTAAAGGAAAACTAATCTTAAGTTGACTAAAATAAGGCACAAATTTCTAAACACACAAATGTTTATAATGACCGCGTTTTGGAAGTCTATAGAATCCTATCCTATAGTATATTGATACTCAAGTCTATGACATGGTTATATATTAATCACACTAGAAATAGTTGCGTAGTGTTGTTGAATAGTATATTAATTCATCAAGTATGTATAAATTGTATAAGCGGATACACGATTAGGAGAAGATATGAATATTGATGGCAAATTTAAATGAAGCTTTTTATTTTTTTATTATTTTTTTTCCGGTATAAAAAGTTGCAAGTGAGATGGCTGAAGGTATCTAGTAGTGGTAGTAGGTGTAAGTAGGTGGTAAGACACTTTGTTCTACTTTCTAATAATTTATTTAGGCATTTCATTTTACGTCGTTTATATCGTTGTTCAAACGCTTTCCTAATCCAACACCATGATATTATATTAGATGTTGCGAAAGACCTTATCTAAATATAGCAATAAAAGCTTTTATCTCCGGTCTCGTAAGTAAGTAAAAACATAAAACAAACGAAATATAATAATCTTGTGGTTTTCATATAATTTTCAAAATAATTAATAATTGATATTAACCTTACACATCAAAAAAGTCGTGTTGTACAGTAAACAGTACAGTAGTCTTTATAATATTAAATTGACTGAGAATTTATTTATTTTAATATTACTTTGTTAAATATATAATATTTTGAAGTATAGAAAATCCGATATAACGACACTCCGGATATATGTATGTATGTAATAAAATTATTCATGCAACAATTACTACCTAACTCATCCAAACAAGAAAGTCAAATAAAGGAATCAATCAGTTAAAAAGACTTATTTCATCACCCTTCATCATTAAGACACCATAGCAAGGTGTTGTATTAAAAAAGCATGCAAACAAGTCGAAACTCCACAAATTGATTTAAGGGTCCTACAAAATTGTCTCCGAATAACGAAGACAAAAGGCGGCAGGCACCCCTTCGATTATACGTAGAGAGAATCATCTCAGGTGTTTGATTAGCGTACATCATAGATTTTCTTTCTGCAAATTCTTTTCAATTTAGAAAATATCCACCCTCACAGGGGCACAGGGTGACATAACGCGGCAGTTAATTAGCGAGAGGGCGCGGCGAGGCGCAGCGCGGGCGCGGCATTTAGAGGAAATTGTCGTTTTTCTACGGCCTCCCCTAACATTCGAATAATGAAACAACATAGTTAGATGTCTTATAAGCACATGTCGCCTTGTAATAAACAGAAATTAATATCTCAGCCCGATCGTTTCAGTATACGGTTGACTATCAAAAACGGCTAGTATAAACCATAACGTTATACTCAAACTTAAGTAAAATGCCATTCACATCCCTATTCTCAGTCGCATATGGCTAATAAATGCTTGTTGTCAAATCTATTGTACGAACGAGGCTAATGGCATCCTGTAATGTTAGTACCGAGCTTAGTCTCTATTTCTGTTCTTATTCTATTAGGCGTCCTTTTTTCAACAAAGAAAAGAGAAATCTAATTTTTGATACTTTTATAACTCATTGGATCGACTTATAAATTATTATATTATAAGTAGAAAGATATCGAAACAAACGAGAGTAAATAAATTAATCATAAAAATAATATTTCCTATATTTTTTATATAATGGCAACACAATCTTTAAGAACTCTATCAAAATAAGTTACATTTCACTACAAAAATGTTTTCTTAAATATTTCACTAATCTGGAAAAAACATGTGCATTGTGCAACATTAACTAAAATAGTACTATAACTTAAATTTATACCAAAGTTATAAAGTAATATAAAAAAAATTTGCGATTCTTAGAAGTGATTGATTTGAATTAAAAAAATCTTTTTAGTAATTGGTGATATTAATAAGGGCGATATTGCATCCCGCTAAGACTAACACGCGCAGTGTCAATATAAAATGTTCCAAAATATTAGAAGTTTGAGAACTATTAAGCGGGTGAAGCTGCAAGCGAGGCTGTTGGAAGCATAAAATTACATTTAAAGTAATATTTGAAGTAATTTTATATGAAACAATAGTAACAGTAAGGCCAAATTTTAATTTAAATCAATATATGGTGAAATTATTGTAACAAATATTTTTTTTATAAAAAATTAGACATTTTTATATAATAGTTTACGAATTATAAGGACACAGTCAGGACACAGTTTGATTGAAGAAAGAATTATTTTATTAATTATTTCGTTTAGCTTTGACAATAAAAACTGACTTTCCTTTGCCGTTAAACATCACATATATTAAAAGTACTTACTACTTCAAATCATATAGAAAACGTACAAAATCTTTCGTATAGTGTATTTTCAGTGGTATTCAGTAAACGTATATACATACGTAGTTTCTCATTTACAAAAATACTTTAAATAGGGTTGTAGTTTTTTATAAAGGTACATCTTCTCTAAAGATTTATAGTATTTCCTCCTTAGAGAAAACATGATGTAAAATCGTACTAAGCACACTAAAGTTCAGCAAAAGTCTTTTATAATAAGTCTTAGCTTTTAAATAAGATATTTATTAATGAATATCAATTTTGAATTAAATCAATTTTAGTAAATTCTAAAAGCAAATGATTTTTTTTGTTATTTCCACATTTATATTGATGACAAGCACAGTATATACTGTACTTACTACATTGCAGTAGTGAGCATCATCATCTCATTTTATTTCGACCATTAAAAACCCACCCCGAACCCATACGAAAACATTGTACTAAAGTACCAGGGCAGCATAACGCCAGATATAGTCTCGTTCATAGCGTAATGCGGCCGCCGCGCGCCGTCGGGCCCTCGTAACCGTCTAGCTAAAACCGGGCGATTCGGTTTTATACACACCCCCTATAAAAGCAAAAGGACCGGGTATGGTCCCGGATAAGGGGCCTGTATCTTTATATCTGGACTCCCACCCCCCCTTGACACCCTCTGGGGCATTATGACCGGGCGTTCTTTGGACAGCTAAAAGAAATATCCGGTTGCTTAGCCGAGTATGGCGGTAATTCCTCTTCTAAGTATACTTTGCTTATTTACGACGTTTCGCACCTCCCGTGGTGCACATACGGTTTTTAATTAAGGCAAGGGCATACTGAACGCGTTTTAGTACGTTCTTTACTGTCGTAGAAAGAAAGTTTATATTAACATGTACTTGACAGTGTTTTTTGTCTTATTTTTTTAGATTCCAATCCTAATTTCAATAATAAAAAAAATGTCTATCAATAGCCTATACTAAAAAAAGGTCAGTAATAATAAATTATAAAAGGCTGCATTGTTCAGCAGTGATAAAAAAGCATATAACATGGAAACTGAGAATTAAATAAAAACTTTCTCAGTAATTGACCTATTTTAATTTCTGCTAGCCTAGTATTGCGTAACGTATTTCCAAAAATTTAAGTGCGCCTGGTACTAATTAAATTACTAAGGAAAGAAAGTAAGTACTTATAATAAAATGTTATTAAAATCGGGTATTCCATTATCTTCACGCTGTATCCACCACGTACATAGCAGAATAGGCGGAGGCAATCTTCACTTAAGCACTTTGTTTACTTCCGTTCACGTTGTTTACTTTCGTTGAGAGGCGGAACCCAACGCCGTGCTTTCCCTTATTATCAGAGCCAAGACATAAAATACATATTCCCATCCAGAAAGGATCGAACTCCACAACCTGTCGAGCTGACAATCGTACGCTTGCACCCATACGCCACAGTGTGCCTCTATTCTATATAGATAGGTAGTGTGTTGTTTTATTTTTACTTAAAACTAACTATATGTATATATATATATATATATATATATATATATATATATATATATATATATATATATATATATATATATATATATATATATATATAAGGGAATTTATTTATAAATTGCAAACTCAGATTAATATAACGTATAATATACATAAAAGCTTAGAATCGAGTTGATAAAGAAGTAGAGTATACATTTTGCAATTCTCTCAAGAAGAGCAATGGAACTCCCGCAGTTTTGCTCTCCTATAGTGTCATATTAAGAAATATGTGTCGTGAACCCATAAGCCGTTACGTAGATATTATATATTTACAAATATATACCGATATAATTAAATTTACAGAAATTTCTAATTAACCTTTTAAAATGTAATCTAAGAAATTGTATTTAAAATTTATATATTACTTTAATATTACATATATATTATTGTTCATGATATCATCCTTACAATTACACAAATTAGAGTAAAGCAAAGAAGTCGTTTTTAAGTTAACGATATTTAAAAAAAAAGACGCCTGCAGTTGCAGCTGTAACTATTATTATTTACAAATCTAATAACTCTGTCTTCCACGTTTTAATGCCATAATTGCCACACTTATTACCAAAAAGAAAAGAGACAGTAGAGATATTAGAATAATTTATTCTCTGATTCTAACCCATAACAGTATGCCACGACGGCTTCAACATATTTACTTAATAATTTCTAATTGGAATTGGCATCAGTTAATGTTTTAAAAGGTGTTCAAATACTTAAATCATTGTTAACTGTTTTTATACCACACTTTAAAATATGAGACAATGTCTTTAAAATATTTATCAAACAAAAGACATCAACGTGTTTAGCAACCCTTAAATTTGTAAGTTCTCTAATTAAAATTTCTGTAAGATTCATCAATCGATTTTTGTAAGTAGTATTGTGACTTTTTAAAGATTCACTACTATATCCTGCACATGGTCGAATCATCAGAGGAGACTAGGAAACATAGTGTTAAGACACTCAGTTCGATTCTTCACTTTCCGCCAAATTCAAGTTTGTGAGTGGCGGAACTCAACGCCGCGCTTTGCCTTGTTACGAGAGCAAAAAAATTAAAATGTTAAGTATTTCACTACTTCGAGTGGAGATCGAACCCACAATAAATCGTTGACAGTCACACGGTAGTGCCCCTGCCTAGATAATACATTTTTACATTCACTATAATATTTTCTTGATTCTTGATTTATGATTTAATGACTGTGCATAAAATATAACTTTTGAAAATTATTTAGTTAAGGGCTGTCCATTAAATTAATTATGTCATTAATTAATTAAGTCCACGTGAGGTTTTTTCTAGCATTTTTTAACCCTAATAATAAACGTTTAACTTATTTTGATAGAGTTCTTAAAGATTGTGTTGCCATTATATAAAAAATATAGGAAATATTATTTTTATGATTAATTTATTTATTCTCGTTTGTTTCGATATCTTTCTACTTATAATATAATAATAATATATATAATAATTCAAACACTAACTTTGCATAATTACAAGCAAATAATAAATAAACTATCATAACTAAATAGTAACAGATAATTAATAAAATTTAATTTATTCAAAACTGTGTAATCCCCCAAATAAAACTTTCCATTGTATAATCTGTGAATTAGCTCAACCTAAATCACCAGGCGTGCAGAAATTTCAAAGATATCAACTAATCGGGACGTTGAATTTTAGGGTTTTCCCTCTAAAGTTCTCAAAGACGTCCTCAAAGGGGGGTGGTACCAGGGTGGCAGTGGTAGGGTGGAGGTTAAAGTTTGTCGGCTATTCGCAGTAGGCGGGTTCGCCTTTTGCTGTCACGCGGCACTTTAGGGACGTACCGTAAGTACGTAACGCAAAGTAGCGTTATATGCCAAGTTTCAGGGCATTCATATGCTATGTTTATAATATCTGCATCGTTTCACTGTACCTGAGTAACATGTTTGAATATTTATATTAGTACGTTGAATATTTTAAAAGTATATTAGGAAACAAATTTATAGTTTAAAATTACATATTATTTTAATTTATTGCGGTATAATTATAAAATAAGTGGTCTCTACAGACGTACATAGAGATCTGCTGTAAGGGTTCTGTTTTTTTTTGTTTTTGATGTGCGGAACCCTAAAAAAGATAATAACGCTATTCTGCATTGTCTAAAAACATTATTTGATGCTTACTACACACACATGTATACACAAATATAGTAACAATGTTTTTTCTGAAGTTACTCTAAAAGAATAATTGACATAGATTTTTTTTTTATTTATTAAATAAATATTCTGCACGCTTACCCGTCTTCGTATTTTTAAAAACATTAATATTATATACCTCATACAAGTTTCTGGTTACTAGCACACTACATATCATTATTTCAACATTTTCGCTCATAAAGCAAAACCAAATAGCGAATACTTATACAATTTACCGTCTACCGTCTAACCATTTATATAATTTTCACAGAAGCGTACTTTAGAGGTTTAGAGGTAATACATAGCAATTAATACAGCACAATGTTTAGAAGAGGCCCTCCAGAGATCTATTTGCACGCACTACCCGAGCCTAATCCTCAAACTTTTATATAAGCCTACACCTACATAAAGGTCAAAATGCTGAAAATGGTATATATAGGCCCCAAACACGGCCTCTAAGGGTATGGCGGTCCCAAAAAAGTATATAACCCGTGCCAAGGGTCCATATAGACGAGGCGTCTTGCCTTCGAGCAGGGAAACGTTAAGAAGGGTCCGGGAGGGTCGCCTCCCTTCCGGAGGGGGTTGGGGAAAAAATTCAGACGACCGTACCCTTGGTACGACCCGCTGCCGTCTGCGTAATTAGTGCGGGCTGGCCGCGGGTCGATATAGCTGGGTGAAGATTTTTTTATTTTCTTTTTTTTTTTACTTTTCTTTGATTTTCTTTGTTTGGTTTATGTAAAATAGTATTTTTTTTTAAAATTAGCTAGTGTTATTTAGTTTTGTTGTTGCTCTAAACTACATGTAATATTTTAGAATTTAAAAAATAGTTAAATTAAAATGTATTAAGCAACAACATATATAATTTCGTGCAAACTTTTTGTAAAATAATTATATATTAATGTTGATTATAAATTGATATTAAAATTTACTTTTAAAATAAACATTATTTTAGAAGTATAAAAAAAAACAACAGAGATGCCTCAAAAATACAAAAAACGCTGACTTTACGATAAGTTACGATAAGTTTAAGTGATCCTGCACTTAAACTTATTAACATAAAATAATAATTTCCACCAAATACAAAAAAAAAAGAAGAAATTCTATCGATAGCACAAAATTACCGCACTAGAGATTATGACAAGATACAGAGCAGGGCTGCTAACGACGGCGAGCTGTCAAAAGATCCTACATTAATGTTATTATAACTTTTTCTAGAACCACTGTACTCGTATGTGTGCCGTAATGAAAGTTTCTTGCGTTTAAACCTAAAAGATTGTTGACAGTATGTCCTCGTGCTTACTTACATTTTTATTTCGTACTTGATGTGAGAATTACTATTAACAAGTTATTTAAACAGATAAATTAAAAATGCTTTTTGATGTTGTTGCTTTTATATTTTTGTCTAGATAAATATAGTTCTCATATTTTATTTGTTTTGGAATTTTATATTGGAAATAGTTTAGTTTCTAACGATATTATAATTATATTTAGTATAATATTGGTTTAAGAACTTACAAACGTCTTCTGTCAGGTACTATTTTCTGGGTCTTACCTGAAATATTATATACACATTATTATTCATTAATATTATATATATATATATATATATATATATATATATATATATATATATATATATATATATATATATATATATATATATATATATATATATATATATATATATATATATATATATATATATAAATCTATTCATCATTACTGTCCGGAATAATTAATAAATTATAATATAATTTGTATAAATTTTATCTTATTCTATTAATACTTAAAAGTCATAAATACAATATAAATAAATTAAATTTTCATCAGTTACTATGGGCGTAGGGTTACCAAGTTTTGATATTGTTGCGAAACAGTTTAGAGCCACTGTAAGCTGAGCTATAAGTTTCTTGTTTGTATAGGTTTACGATGATAAGAGCAGTTTTATCCGGTCATTTTATTAACGCGTATGCTTGTTCTTTGTTCAGGCGTTAAAAGATATATCTATGTGATCTTTGTTTAATATTGTATTTTATTGTATTTATTTCATCTTTCCATTATGCCGTCGTGGCGGCGTAGTTTAGCGTCTGAATTTAAGATTAGTGGTTCTGTCTTTGTTCTGGGAATAAGGCATAAATCTTGTTTTCTAAAATTCAGCGACAACTAGGTTACGGAATGTCTTAATAGGTACCCAGGATGCAAAAGATGTTTAAGTTTTTAATTTTTTTTGAAAGTAACAAGTATAGAAATAATACAGTATTATATGTAAGTAAGTTTATTTTATGCATTCTGTACGTTTTGTGTTATAGATGAAAGTAATGAATGAGTTTGTTCTCCACATTTTAGATATTCCGAGCCTTATTTTGTCATTAACATAACCTATTTTCTTTAAAGTAATTTGAATTATTACTACCAAAAGACAAAAAGTACGTCCTAACTACGAGCATAGTAATAACATATCGCTCTGATTTTTAATCGTAATATTATAATAATATAAGAAAAGCTTTTACTATTGCGTTTCCATATAAAAATAGATAAACTTCCATAAACTTGTAGAGCCCATTAAAAATGTAACAATATTAAAGCTAGCAATGGTTTCTATATAAATTTTACCTTAAAAATCCGCAAATACAGAGCGGTCCGAAGGGTCCGAAAGGGATTTGCCTTGGGTCGGGTCTTTCGGTACCCACACTTATACAAAATGTCCAATATAGGTTCGACCCTCCGGCCGAAGGCTCTGACTCTAAACATGCTAAGAGAAGCCAGTAAACAAAGAAGTTTGTTGCCTCACTGTAACACTCTATATTCAACAATATTTGCTCGTGGATGTATTTTATTGCTAAATCTCTTATGGATACCAATTTTGATATAATATTACTTAATTTTAAATAAAACTCTTCATATATAAATCAATGTTGTCCATTGGAAGCAAAATAATTGTATCTTAATGAGTTACACATATAATAATTGTAAATAATTTTGTCATAGTCATAGCGTGAATTAAAGAAATAAATATAAGTTTTCCGTTTAATTTACTGTGTATAGAAACTAGGCGTATAAAAATGATTTTCATAATTATAATTACAGCATAAATTGAAAAAGAAGCAAAATTTTTTGTACTATGATCATCAAGTTTTACATAAAATGTTATTTTAGGAAGATTATTTTATCTTATAGCAACATTGTAACATAACCTCTGGCTCCTTTAAGGAACTTTGGTACAAAAACAACTTTGATACAAAGAGCAAGCGTGTAAGTACGAAATACTGAGGGAAATGTTAGGAAAAAAACTCATTACAAAGATCATATGCGGCCTAATTGGTTCTAGCGAGAACTCAATCCCTCATCCGCATTACGTACCTATTGATATTAGGGTATTACTGGACATGTAACGCTATAATATGAAAATCTATTAAATATCATAGAGTTAGCAAAAAATCGTTTCTTTTTGCTCCATGTTTTATCTCTACCAGAGTAGACAGAGAGAATGGTCTCAAAACTCTGCGGTCTCACATACCTCTGTTTCAGCATTCTTTTTGTTACTTTATATACAAAAATTACGTTTAATGGAATAAAAAATATATTACGCGACATAATTAGATATTAGATACAATATATAAATATGTTGTCAGAATTATCCTCATTACGAAGGTCATAAGCGGCCTAATTGGTTGTAGCGTGTGAGAAAACAATCCCTCACTCTTATTACGCAGCGACGTTTTTTGGACTGATGTTTTACTTGTTACTGAGTGCTATGAAATAAGATATCTTTTAAAATATAGGACCAAATTATATATATATATATATATATATATATATATATATATATATATATATATATATATATATATATATATATATATATATATATATATATCGTATCTTCTCCTTACACTTCTACAAATTGTATAATAACTGCTTGCCATGTTTCTCAAAAGGGAAAAATTAATAATATAATGTTATTACGTATTTTTACACTAGGTTCCCAAGTTACTTCTGCCTATCCTACCATGTGCGGGATACAGCGTGAAGCTGAGAGAGAGAGAGAGAGATAGAGAAATCATTTCGTATTTTAAGTAGTTGCTGTCATTACATAACTAAGCTACACAGTTATAAGTTCAAATTTTACTGGAAGTATAATAATAATATTAGCACTCCGGTCTCTAACTAAACTATATGACTCGAACATTACGTTCTCTATCCCATCATAATTATTACTTACGAAATATACAAAAGATAATATTTTTATATGCCATTCCCAACAGATGAACACATTTCCACATTTTAGTGGAGTCTGACCAAGATGACGTCAGACCGGTGCTTTATCGCGGAGTTATAAATAGTGCGGGGCATGCGAACCTTCTATGTGCCAGTACCCTTCGTACCCTCGTCTCTAACAAGATAACAACCATATCGGGTGAAACGAAACTAAGGGAAAAGTACAGGACCGGCATTAGGAATTGGGTCACTCTTTATATGAATTAGTCGGTGATGCCAGTATATTTGTACTGTCAGTGTTATAACAATAAAAACATTAAAATATGAAATTTGCAAAAAAATATATACTGACATAGATATTATTATTACGTATTAAGTTATATGTATATGAAAAAAAATATGTATTTCACATCTCCGATTTGATGATTTTTTTTTCAACATTTATATATGTAAGTTTGTATATATATACAAACTTACATATATAAATGTTGAAAAAAAAATCACAAATCTTTAAGTTGGTACACATTGTATATACAATGTGTACCAACTTAAAGATTTGTTACTACAATAAGAAATGCAACCAAAATTATATATCGGATGTTACTTAAATTAATAGAATATATCCATTTTAACCTTCGAATATTCCTTTTACATATATAAATATAATTATTACATATATAAAATATAGCAATGCAAGAATTCAACTCAACATTCTCATAAATTTCATAAATCAAGGCAAAATGACTCATTTTATTTTTTATTAAAAACTTTATTGTAATTATCTAACAATTTTCACACAACAATATAATAAGAGCAATATCAAACAAATAATAAGCACATCAAAAAAACTAGAACACCTTTTTCTTAATTAATTAAGTCGCAAATTGATTACTTTCGACGGCAGGAAGGAATAAAAAGCGGGTAGGCACTAAGAGCGCAGCGGGTGGGGGTGCCGCCTTGCGAGTGGGTAATGTGAAAGCAGACACACGAACCCTGCTGGCCGAGTACGCAACGCAGAAAAGTCAACCTCATTTAGTTTTTATTTTCTTATTTTTTTAGCTTATCACTATATGTATCCCATTGCATATGCATAGGGAACCTGGTATTAAGACACTCCGTTAACCATTTACCATTGCATTTTCGAGACATTATTTGGTGAGCGACGTAACTCAACGCCGCGTTTCGTCTTGTTAATAAAGCTAAAAATTAAAATACACAATACAATTCATTGAATCATATAGTAAGATTCAATTGCAAAATAGTAGCACGCCGTACCAATGAGCCATGACGGTCTCATTTATTTTCTTTTTTTCTATTTTATTTTATTTACATACGTCTCTACGAGTTGAAGATGTAATGAAGTAAATACATACACGAATAGAGGATAAAGGAATGCGATTAATCAACAAATAAAGACATCCTTTGATTTAAAGCAAAAGCTTTAAAAGCTTGCGGGTAAAGTTTTTTTTTTATTTTATAAGCTTTTGGAAGTATCATGACAACTTTTGATTAAATAGGTACATAGTGACAACCAAATAGATCCTGTTTGAAATATATTTTATTTCACTATATCCGAAATTTTTAGCCCAAAAACTATTACAATCCAAATAACTATTATGACAAAAACAAAGATTTCAACACACAAAAATATATTTCGCAGACCGTACATTTAGACGGCCGGCGTGCCCAGCGTATAGCAGTTATTATTTACCGGCTTTATCATTTCGAAAATTTCATATTCCCCGTACTTGGACGCTTGAGGTTTAAAAGCGTAAGCGTAGGGGGTGTACTTTTTGCCTACAACTCGGTAGTTTACTCCAGGGGGTCATAGGGGGTACAGCTAAGGAATAATAAACCGCACTTGCTTAGAACTGTGTTCGATGTAGCCTGCTATATTATGTCGCCTTGTGGTAACGTTCACGGCCTTTTAGGGTTTAGCGGAGAGAAATATTTAAATGGTTGCTCTTTTCTTTTTGACTGATTAGCTTTGTGTTACGAGTTGTACGAGATTTCAATGGCGCACGCTGTTGTTTAATTTTCCGAGTATATGTATTATAATTATAGTTTTCTATAATTTCATTTAATTATGCTGTTTAAAAGGATCTTTTTTTTTTTTATTAACGAAAGTTATAGAAAAATTTCATATTTGACTTAGAGATAAACATATATGCATTTAATAATTACACTTAGAGCGTGTACAAGTTGGTTATAAATA
Source organism: Eueides isabella (assembly GCA_019049475.1). Classification (NCBI taxonomy): domain Eukaryota; kingdom Metazoa; phylum Arthropoda; class Insecta; order Lepidoptera; family Nymphalidae; genus Eueides; species Eueides isabella. Next base: position 3,608,137 of record CM032407.1, read on the forward strand.
AAGCAACCGCAAGCTGTCTGTAGTTTAAAAAAAGGAAGAAGTGAGCGCACTCGAAAAAAGAAGTTTGAGAAACAATGGTGCAAACAAAGTAAAGCTAAATGAGCATTTTCTAAATATGCGTGAGGAAAGGTTCTTTGTATAAAACGTTTGCGCTACGACGTTTTAATAATTACTATGATAGAATAAAAAAATACTGTGGTGGTTGTTTTCAACTACTTGAAAATTTAGCTCAGAAATAGCTTTTTTTAAAGGAATTACTATGAATATTAGCGATAATGTTTCAAAAAGTTGCTCAGTATTTATTTTCTTATAATATTTTATACTTAGGTATACTTCTAATGTAACAATGTTACAAGTACGTAAAAGTTGGAGCTTCGCATTACATACTCCCTTACCCCATGGTATATTGATATTATTGACTCCTTCAAGTGCTTCTTTGTTTGTTCCTATATTTTTTGTAATAAAGCTTCATTAAATGGAATTAAATGGAAATATATAAGCTATATTTTTTCTTATCAAGAATACATACGTTACTTATATATACTTTATTAATGTATACATTAAAATAACACATATTATACTACAATTTATTTAAAAATTAAATGAGTTATAAGATCTTTGATCTTCTCGATTATTTCACATTTTAAATAAAATTGTGAATATAGATTTTTATAAATTAAACAAAATCGTGAATATCGATTTTTATAAATTTAACCGGATTAATTGCGTATATCGATTTTTATACATTTTTGGAAATCCGACGACGGACACTTTGCCGGTGTCCATGGACATGAGGCTAGAGAAGTTTCGTTGTTATACAATATAACAATAGTTTTAAGGGAAGCCACAGAGTCACTAATATGCAATATATTAGTTTCATACTTTACATGAATAACCCCCTAATTAAAGTGTCTGGGTACAGCTATTGGAATTTTAACCTTATAATTTAAATAGCATTGACAATAACGTAAAATAAATAAGGGCCAAAGCTTAACGCATAATTATAGAAAATATTCTATCGATATCGAAAACAACATTCAATATCGACCTCTCCATACAAATAAATCACTACGCGTTGAATTGTTGACCCTCTCTTACGCTGCATTAAGTGGCTCTATAGTATGATATAGCGATGCTGGCGTCTGACTGCATGAGATAAAACGGATTCCATTGAAAATTCGTATATAATCCTTCTGGCTAAATTTTCTTATTTCACTTCTCGTTTCATTTGATTTTTAGAACTTGGAGTAAGGATACTTGAGTAGAAATTTGTTTGTCGCTTCTTCTTTACGGTTTTAACTGTACAACAGTGGTGACAAAGAGACCCTACTGTTAAGACAGAGCATTCTCTACTTTCTGCCATAATTAATTGAGTTAAATAATCATGAATTATATAATATATAATTAATTGATAATTAATTGAGTTAAATATAATTAATTAATCATGAATTTGCAATAGCTTCTGTAAAGAACAAATTTTTTCTTCACTTCATTTAAGCTCAAAACAAGTTCACAATCCCAGACTACTGCACCATAGAGTAAATTTTCAAGAATATATATTTTATTTTATACAACAAATAGTAACACTGAATGATTATTCGAAACATTGTTCGTTCACCCTTTATCCAGTGGGTAGCGTTTCAAAAGCACAACCGGATCGCAAGTACAGTACGGTCATCTAGTCCTGGCTACCATAACCTAACTATTATTTGAATATTTGCGCATTGTCCTCTCGTGAAGAAAAAGATTAAAAGTAAGAAGAATCCTATACTAAATTATGCGCAGCCTTATATAGCAAACTCTAGGGTGGCCAAGTCTCGTCAACCGTACTGTACATAACAGATCTTAATACAAGTCGGCGCCGGCTAACCCATCAGGGTCTCCAGTATTTTTAATGAAAGCTGCGGCGTCGGGCGGGCGTACGGTGCCGTATTAATCTTAGCGGACCTCCTGTTCGCCCCTGCTCGCCTGGTAGGTGGAATCCCCGCTGAGGGGGAGTGCCGATTTTCTCTACAATTTTCACCTATTTTTTGTGTGCATTTTAATGCTGCATGTTTGGGAGATCGAAGAGAAACAAATTGTCTGTAGACGGAAGGAAGTCTAAGTACGATAAAATTTTTTATTTATATAATATGGAATATATGAATTACCGACGTAACTTTAACCTCAAATATTTATTATCTAGTATTTTTTTTTCAGTTTCACGCTGTATACCGCACTAGGCAGGGTGGCAGTGGGAACTTGGGAACCTAGTGTTAAGACAGTCCGTTCTGAAATTCAACGCCGCACAAAAAATATTTGATTTAGAAATTAATAAATATTTCCATTCCTCAAGTGGGGTCGAACCCACAACCTGTCGCGTGCACAATCACACAACATTTATATATATATATATATATATATATATATATATATATATATATATATATATATATATATATATATATATATATATATATATATATATATATATATATATATATATATATATATATATATATATAAGAAGTATGAATATAAGAGATATTGGTGAAAACGCATTTTGTAGCTACTTTCTTAGTCTATGATTCTTTATTTTACTTTATTTATTTTTATATACATAAAAGGAACATTTATTTCTAGAATTACGTGTTTCCATTACTGCAATGACATCATGTCACGGCTGAAATTATATTATTTTATTACTAAAATAATATAATTTCAGCCGTGACATGATGTCATTGCTATAATCATTGTTTTAATGAACACAAAAACAAGAAGGCAATCGCACGACGCGAACGTCCAGCGAATCACGTGTCAATAGAAGAATCGAACATTTATTTTTCATTTCAGTGGGAAACGAGGAAATTACGAGCTGCTAAAAAAAACGTCTCGATCTTCGCCGGCGTAAAAAAATCCGCCGAAAAGGAAGTGAGCGACCATTAGGGTATTATCGGGGTAAAAAGGGCGGAGGGGAAAAATCAGAAAAAAATTGCTCGGTGCCCACCCTTTCCTTTTCGTGAGCGTCGCCTGTACCTCCTGTGCCTCCCCGGGCTTACATTAGACCCCCGCCGGGGGCGCCACATGTATGGTGGAGGCGAATTACATAAACGGCAGGTGAATTTGGAAAATTAAAGTTTGTACACTATCACGTTGGTCGAAGTGGCCACTGGGATTACCGTGGGTCTAATAGCCTGGGTGATTAAAACGAATTACCTTCGAATTCTTCCAATGGTTAGATACGGGTGACCTTTTGTCAAAAGGATTAAACTTTTTATAATTTGTATAGGTATATGTATTACATATTTTAGGTATTTAAATCTCTTAGATATACATATACTTAGGTTATTTATTAACAGAATAACTATATAGTAAAGTAATAATTGTAAAAATATCCAAATAAAATAATATAACTATATATCTCGTGTAATTTGAGTTTGGTTCCACAAATAAAGCTCACATAAGGCTTGAACACCCTACAAAAAGAAACACAAAGCTAAGGAGATAAAACTGAGGGCGTCAATATCAAAATAATTCATATGTGACAATAATTAAGAGGTTTCTCCCTCCTCTATGGGGTATAGGGGACGCCTGTTCCCTCAAGACTAGTGTTGCCAGAAGTTTCGTTTATTTCGGATCGTCTTTAATAACAATATTATACAATTTTTCTGTTACAAAACTACATGTATGTTAAAATATGTATAGTAATTAATTCAATTGTAAAAAAATATATAAATACGTTTACTTTTTTTATAATATAAACACATACATTTTAAATTGACGCTTTGTCCTTCACGTGGCAAGGTAGGTAAAATAAATTAGGAAACCTAGCGTTGAGATACTCCACTGTGTACCCCACTTTCCGCCGAATGTCAGGCATTGCGTATTGAGTAGCGCAACTCAACACCGCGGCATATCATATATAACAGAGATATTAAACGTGACATTAAACTTACATATTCACTTCTACAATCTATCCTGAATTTGAATTGTTCATGGCTACACTAAAGTTGGAGCGTAGCGTAGGCGCGGATTCTTCATAAGAGATTATATTTAGGCATTGCGTTCCGATGCCTCGCGCCAGGCAGCGTGCAACTCATCTCTAAATGTAGTTTTCAAATATGGTTTCAATATTAGTGATTTTCGAAGGCTTTGTTCCCCATCTACGCTAATGTAATGAATTGGATGATAATGACATGAATGGATGTTTCCTATTTCCTAATAAATGATGGAATTTTTCATTAATTAGTGTTTTGTTAAATAATGATTACTTATTATTTGATAGAAATAAATAATTGAATAAGAAAGGCTTCTTTATAAACCTGTTGGGATATTTTTTAATTTCACGTTTTATCACGCATATCTTAGAGTAAGCAAAAAGCATAGTATTAAGAAATCCTTTGTGCACTTTGAGCCGTAATTCGAGATATTGTGCGTTAAATAACGGAACTCAACGCCGTCCTCTGAAGTTTTTAATATTGTAAGTAAAGTAATAACAATCAATTAGTTTTCTAAAATATCTCAAGACACTTTAAGTTAAATTGTCATCAGACTTGAATTTGTCTACGCAAAATTACTATAGAAAGAACATTATAAAACAATTAAAACGTCCCTTAAATCCAATTCATTAAACAGAGATCACGAGCGATTATAATTTTAGCTTCGAAAAAATAATAATCACCTCTGTAATTACTGTTACCTAGTCATCCCCTCGGTGGAGTACCAGGCACGCATAAAGCATGAGGAGCACTAATTTGAGGGAGTAAGGCGAACGCACCTACTCCGGGTCCGAAATGATTATTTAATAGTAACCCACCCTAGCCCCACGGCAAGGGGGAGACCCTAGAAAAAGTTTTGCCGCCGCGTCTATCAAACTAGAGAGAACAATGAGCGCCGTGGAATGGCGGTGCTATCAAATAATGCATTTTAGAAATGGTATCTTTACTTAATAACGTTAGTTATTGATAATAAGTTATATTTGCTATTATATAAATAATAATAGTATTACCTGACGAAGAAGAAAAAGTACGATTTTAAGAAGATTTTTTTAAAAGCTTCACGCTGTATCCCGCATATGGCAGGGTAACGCCGCGCTTTGCCTTGTTACCAGAGTAAAGAAATGAAAATATTAAATATTTCATTTCCTTGAGTGAGGATCGAACCTACAACCTGTCGCTTTACAGTCGCACGATTGTGCCACTGCGCCGCGAGGGCAGTATCACAAACTAATTTAATGAAATAAATCTATAATTTTGCTGCTTATTAAAATATTATTGATAAATGAATTTTAAATTTCCCATTTTTAATAATCGTTATTTAGTATATATAAACAACACTATCTTGGTAAAAATACAGACTTAAAAATAGCTCAAATACATTGTACAATAAAAAGCGAAAACAGATTGAATGTTTGTGAATCTTCATATATTAAACAATAATATTAAAACGGAGGTCACGTTCAACGAAATGCGTGAACTTTGCAGACTGAAACCTTTCAGGGAGTTCTTTTGTTACACATTAATATGAAACAAGTTTAAACTACGTACATTCAGTATATTTTTTATCAAAAAGGTTTAACGAATAAAATGACCTATAGTAGATTATTATAGCTTCGTGCAACATCTTGCTTGCCGTAGGGTAGGCAGAGGAAACAAACAGTTCAATATACGATACATTGCGGCGGCGGGAAACAATGGCGTGTTTTCTTCTTATCTCAGCAAGGAAATGAATAAAGAATTTCTTACTGAGAAGTCGGAATCGTAACCACAGCCATTGCGATTTGACACTAAGCCGCTAGGGCACGACCAATATATGATATATAATCGGGAATTATTTCCAAATTTATTATTCTACAAAAAAGGACTTAAAAATAATTATCTGTAGCTATAGACTACAGATTAATAATTATTTTAAATTAAAATAGATATCAATTAATTTTATCAATATTGTAGAAAACCAGATGATATTTTTTTATTTTATTTAAACTATACAAATTTTATTTAAAATATACAAAACAAATGAACATCACTCAATTACTTCATATCTAGAACGCTATAAGATATACATTAGCAAAGACCGGGTCGCGACGCTGTCAGTGCAGATTATATGGGGTTGAGTTGTACCAAGGGTCCCTGGGTGGCGGCCGAACTACCAGGAGATCATAAGTTTACGAGAGAATTAGGATAAGGTATCCGGACCCTCAGTAATGAGGCTTCTGCCTGAATACTGAATGTTTCACGTATTTTTATGTGAACTTTACGTGCGTGTCTTAAACTAAATCTATACTAATATTATGAAAGTGAAGAGTTTTTTTTAACTTTACGCTATATCCTTAGCATAGTAGGGCAGGCAGTGGGAACCTAGTGTTCATTATGATGATTGTGATCATGATTCTTGCAAAATCTTAGTTATATCTACTTGTACACATGGGCAAAACCGCAGGTAAAACCTAGTCATTTGTAAATCATTGTGCCAAACAATATGTCTTGCGCTATTTTGTGTTGAAAATTAAATTTTAAAATGCTTATTTAAAATCAAAATGTTATTTTTTTTAATATTCAGATAGACTTTTGTGAAACCTAATAATTTATATTAATTTCTAGCCATCAAAACCTAAATAAAAATCAAGAAAATAAACCGAATAATTTGAAAATGCCATATCCATATACATTCGTCGTAGTATAACAGACTCAGTCCGTCGGGTCGGGTGAGCGCCGTAATGATTTACGCGCCCTTAAAACATTTATTGAGGCCCCAAAACTCATTCGAGCCTGATTTTTGTCTGCCCTCGGTCCCTTACGTACCAACTGTGGGTAGAATATTGTAGTTGTTGGCGTTTTAGATTAACAGGGCACTGAAAATACTGTTTTATATATAAATATAAACGATGTCATGACACATATAGACATTATACAGCTAGTAGTAGCCCGCAGCTTTATTTGCAACTTGTAAGACGATAAATGGAAAATCTTTTATCATATATATATATATATATATATATATATATATATATATATATATATATATATATATATATATAAATATATATGTATATATATATATATATAATATATATATATATATATATATATATATATATATATATATATATATATATATATATATATATATATATATATACACATATATATATATATACACATACAAAATTTCTAGTTTCTAGCTTAACTCTTACATTTAGTAGTTTTGTCTGTGAGTTGTCTATTAGGTACTCATAGGAATGTATTCTACGAGTAGAAAAAGATCTAAGTAAATGTTTTCAGATAAATCCCAGTATTTAGAGTTAAGTATAAAATCTCAATTCAAGAATTCTCTACAAATGACTTCTTAATACCAAATAATTTTCTCTGTAGAAATTAGATGTCATAAGGCCCAGTGGGAAATTTCCATTTTCTCACTCTCGCAAGAGAAAGTGTGGCGTTCAACTCCGCCACGTAATTTGTCTAAGACTTAGGTAAAAAAAGAACTGAATATCATGGCAATGAGTTCTGTCTAGCGACCCTACTGTGCTATATGCAGAATAAAACATGAAATTTGAGACCTATCGTAGCGCAAAAGCACATGTCTACTACTGTAAACGTGACGGTTCGGGGTTGGGGGTTGATCACCATCTGAGCAAATGAAGTGTTTTATATTTTCATTTCTTTGCTCTGGCAATAAACGAAAACGCGGCGTTGAGATTTACTACTCAACAGCTATGCTACAAATTCCGTGTTATTACGGAATTTGTGGGAAGTGAAGAAGCAAAATGTATTAATGGGAACAGTGTCTTAACAGTATGTTCCCAATTACCCTCTGCCTACTCTGTCTTGAAAAAGTGACCCTTAATCACTACGTCGCTTTTTAACTACAAGAAAAAGATCAAAACAACTAAAATAACCAATAAAGCTTGTATATAAACATTTTGTTTAATGACTGTGAAAAGAGGTTACTATAACATATTCATAACACGTAGTGATGCGATTTTTCCACGTCTAGTGATATTCATTGATAATAACAGGCAGATAAAAATATATTTACTACCTTATTTGTTTATTAATTTGACATTTTAAAATGTTCAAAACAAATACCGCCTACTTTACAATGTGGGTTATGTTGTTGGTTTGCTGGGACATGTCCCACGCGAGTATTTTTTGTTATTTTCAATTTTCTTTGATCTGTAAATAGTTTAAATAACGTGTTATTTTCCGTAAAAGGTGAAAATGTTATTTAACTTTTAACAAATTATAATTTGGATCATATGTCAATATATCCTATTTATTTTTATAGGAAAACAACAATGTTCTAACGGAGATTGAACTGACAACTTATCATGTGCACAATCATACAACTACTCTACTAGTTGCATAAAAACTAATTAAGCTTAACATATAAATATTCACATAGAAAAATCCTAGAATTGATCCCTTAAAGCCCTGTTCACATTCATCACCCTCAGCATCAAGGATACGTCCACTATTCATACAAAAACCAGAACCTAACGAAAATAACTCTTTTTTCCATACAAAATAAAGTTTAAATTAATGTAAACACTAAATAGGTCAGTACAAGGGGCTACACACAAAAGGCAGTAAATACCTAACGAATGCAAGCACTAAAATGACCGACCCTTCGTGACATGCCGACCTAATAGCAAAGTTTTCTAACGTTTTAAAATTGATTTCTTTTGAGAATTATGCGTCCTATGCACGTAAAAATGCAAACGTTGCAGACAAAGAGCTTTGAGAAATTAGAGTAAATATTATTAAAACATTAAAATTGGTTGGCCTGTCGCAGCGGCGCAAGCATGTAACGTGACTGTAAATGACAGGTTGTGAGTTCGATCCCCACTCGAAGAAATATAAGTCACTATCTGGCAAAATATATTTAAGGTACAACTACAGTAATTAAATTGAAAATAACCTAATTGGATTATTACGGCCTTATACCGCCCATGGCAGGGCATCTTAAACCTAATTTTCTTTTAAGCTAAAAAAGTATAAAAGGAAAACACATATAAAGCTAAACTATAAACTTCATCGCACTAACATTCCTCCAAGTCGGTTATCCTTATTTTCGGTTGGTTAATTTCGTTGCGTGTAGACACCTCGCAAGTTACTAGGCGCTAAAACTAGGTGCGGAGGTGGGCGGCTTACACTGAGCGACGCAAGTTGCGTATTAATTTATACACATGTATTTTATGAGGTACTACGTGCCTCATAAGTATGTTAAATGTTTTGATTATAATCACTTACCCTATGCGGATTTTATTAATTGAAAAAAAAAGATTATTTAATCATTGTTTAATTTCATATTTATTATATTTTTATCAAAGCACTTTTTGCATTTTATTGACATTATTACATTTTATTAAAACAAAACTTGACATAACATAAATAATATCAAGAAGGAGTAACGCTTCTACTTCAGTTAAATTACAAATTACCCTAAATCAAATTTAAATCGACAATTATCTAATACAAAACGTTGTTACGAACATATTAAGGAGATGTTTATATTAAGCACATTAACATTTATAACATTACGAGGTGAACATGGTGACATTATGAATGTAAAAGAAAGTTTGTTTCACTTTAATATAAAATCTACTGAACCAATTTAGATAAAACTCAACAGAAATACAGCTAATACATCAGAATAAAACATAGGCCACAATATATGTAAAAAAATATCATAATTTAGCTATAATATATCAATTAATTTAAACGAACGAAGCCGCGTGTGTGAAGCTAGTTTTAAATATAGCTAAGTGTGAGGTTGTACACTGAGTTACTGCGGCGCCCTGCAGGCGGGCTCGCGACTAATTCCGTTAAAATTCTCAGTACGCTATGCTTGCCTGGTAGCGGTAAGCAGGGTAAAAGGGGGCTGGCATCCACCCCGGATTAAGCTCGAGGTTACACTATACTGGAAGTATATTTGTAGAATTTTATACGAAACATTTTGATTTTTATTTATTTCTCACTTGTGTTTTACGTACAACGTATGTTATTAAAGATATAAAATGATAAAGCAGAATTCGATATAATTTTGATAAAAACATACTCTGAGAATTAGATTAACCTGTACGTTGCTATTTTAAATAATTAATATTTATAATTCACTTACAGTATTTTATGATGTTACGTAAAGTACCTTCTTTAATTGTAATATTTTTGTTTGCTATTTAAATTATTTTAATATATTAACGTATTTCTTTATTAAGTCAGCTTCACGCTGTATCCCACACATGGCAGGGTAGATAGGGGGAACCTTGTAACCTAATATTAAGACACTCCGTTCCGTTTCACACTTTCTGCCGAATATGAGGTATTGCGTTTTAAGTGGCGGAACTCAACGCTGCGCTTTGTGTTGTAATTAAAACGAAGAAATGTAAATATTATACTATTATTATGTATATATTAAATAATTCATTTCTTCGAGTGGAGATCGAACCCACAGCCGTCGCGTTTACAGTGACACGCTTGTTCCCTTGTGCCACGACAGACTGCTGAATTAACAATCTTCTTATAAAATTACAAACAAACAAACTGATAAAAATAATTTCCCAATAGATGGATCTCACGAATGTACTAAGCCTTAAACGACGTTCTGCGATTTAGTCGCAAGTTGGCAGCGCGCTCAAGATCCACTCGAACCTTAGATTAAGCGTATCCTAGCATTTTCATATAAAGTTATTTTAGAAATGACATAGCTAGTATCAAAAATTCTCTTATATTTTACGTATGGAATAAAATTGTTAAATATATAGACGAAGAAAAGATTTTTCTAAGCGAAAACGAATAATGGCGTTGAATTCCACATAATAATGTATGATATATCAAGAAAGAATAAAAGTGGTAAGAAATATTATCTAAAATAGATAAACAAGTTCTTGAACTTAAAGTTCAAACAATTTTTTTTTCTTTTTCCATAATTCGCTTAGTAAAAGCACAATAAAAGGCGTTAATGAAATCAGAAATTAAAGAAAGTACCTAGTAATTTCCTTTCCCTTTGATGATTATGTTCCTTTACGAACATATTACAGCTACGCTCAATACTAATCTATACAGACCTAAATAGGATTAACATTTTTATTACATAGTTCTATGCTGAATATTTCTACTATAAGGATATTAATTTCGTAAGTAGTATTACCTATATGTTTTTTTTTTTATTTTCAAACAGAAGCTAGTGTCCCTAGTAAGAAAATCCGTTTACCGCATCCGCCCTAATTCAACACACTGCCTGACTTACAGAGGACTACAAGAGGAAATTAAAAAAAATAATAATGTCTTAAAGTAGAAATCGAACTTACGACATTCAATTTGCAATACATATGGCCACATAACCTCTAATATTATAATATGTGTACTTAATATCTTAACGCAAATTTAAACTAAATCAAAACAAATTAAATATACCATGATAATGATTTACAGTTCTTAAAAGCTGTATCTATTTGAGCACGTGCACTAACAAATAACGAAATCATTAACCAAATTTAAACTTTTAAATTATTTCAAATCTTAATAATTAGAGAATAAGAGTCAAAATCCATTGTATAATCATAAGTCATATTTAATACGGACAAGTAAGTCTCAACGTGGCGTAGGGCCGAATAGACCCCACGTTAGTACAAAATCGATTGAAGGGGACAAAACTTAATTATGTCACCGTTCAAGGTCGCATACGATGCATTCAAATGTAATAAATGCGTCAATCCTACTGGAAATCTAAGTTAAACTGACGTGGGAACATTATAGAATAACATAGTTAAGGATTAGATATTATAGTAACATTGTAAATATGGCAAGATTTTTACTTTTGGTAACTTAGTAAGTATTTTGATATTTTTTATATTATTTTATTCTGTTTTCTGTTCAATTTCTAAAAAAGAAATATATATTTTTTATTTTGACATAAATAAATAATTAATTATGAAACAAATTTAACAATTCAAACATCTATATCCATATTTATGTGTAGTTATGTTTTTTTTATATAAGCGCTATATCTTCTGCAGAATATCAAAGATTATTATTAAGGAGTTAACAGTATAAGGTTATTAAATATTTTCTTTATTCTGACTTAATTTAATTTAAAGCTATATTTCAAAGATACTTAACATTTTCCATTAAAACATAATTAAAATGAATAAAAGTTTTTATTATAGTTAAGTTCAAAATAAGTAAGAAACCTAACTATGTAATGTTTGTACTTTCTCTCTAAAAATATTATATATTTCTTTTATTTTTTATGTATGTAAACATAAAAAGAACAAAAAGAACACCGAAAACGATTGCTCTAGGTTGCAGACTTTTAATCACTCATTCACAGCTGACAAAGACGCACAGCATCCAAAGATTATCAAAAGAACCATATTTATGAGAATACTAAAACAATGCACATCCAAAACCCCAATTGTACCTACAATAACATACTGAGCCAGAATTAAACAAACTTCTAATCTCTGACATCAAAGCCGTCGCACGAGCCGCAAGTGCCGGCCGACGAATAAAATAGCCGGTCGTGTTATTAACAGCCCCTGTAGGAGAAAAAAAGGGGGTGGTTGTAGGAATACAAATGCTAGATGTGGCTTGCAGGCGTACATGAGATAAACTATGTGTATATAATGCTATGATATAAAATTAATATTATAAAATGACTTACTTTAGAAAATATTAATTTATTTTGAAATATGGTCAAATTATTACAAATTCATACATAGTAAAATATCATGGTAGTATACCTATGCTTTGTCTGGATATTAATTGAAAATAAATTAAAATACAAAAAAATTCTTTCTCAACAAAAATCTTTATAAAATATAAACTTTTGGATAAATAATAATCCATATAAAATTCCACGATAACTCTAAGCCGATGCCTAATCCATCTAGCTTCTCTAAAACCTTGTCTTTAGTATTCGAGAAAAAAGAAGGGAGGGACGAATATCCCGCAGGGGGGCAGCAATGGACTGAAGGAGCCCCAATCAATCTTACAAGTCGCACTGCGATGGGGAGGCACTTTCGGGGGTCGAAGGGACCGTACCCTCTTACGGTCTGACTGACCCTTAGGGAGAAACGCGGTGGAAAAGGTCGAACCTAAACTCTGGATTCAAGGTTTAATGTTTGTGATTAATGTACCGTTTCCAGTGTTATATTCCTGATGAATCAATTTAAAATGATGAAATGTGTGTTTATCTCTTTTCATATATTAAAAACGGTAAACCAAAAATATACCTTTGATGTTTTTCTTTTAACTAAAACATAGTAACTGCGAATATACTTTTTAATATAATTACTTTTAAATACATAAATGCTTTTCATTCAACTATTACGTATAAATGCCTACTAAATAGACCTTTATAAGTAAAAAGATAACATATTGAAATATATTAGTATTCTAGCACAATTTAATAGATGCATTTATCATTATATATAATATATAAAAATATATTCTTTGTACATGAAATAAGCAGTTTATTAATGTAATAAAATATCATATTATTATCACTTAGTGAAACGTACATACATTTTATATGTACGTATTACAAGCTACAATATAAAAAAACCCTGTAATTTCCCTTTATATATAAGTAAGAACATATAAAAATAAATTCGTATATACAGCAAAAAGGTCGTTCAATACCAACCCGCTTAATAATTTCCAACAAACATTATCGTTGGGAACGAAAACCTATAACAAAAAACCGTCAAGAAATTGTACTTGCTCAGTTCTCCGTCGGGCATCGTTTTTGTGTCTTGTCTAATACCGTAACCCCCTGATGAGGCCACCCACCAACCACCCGCGCCTCAAGCGAGAAAAATGAGTTAGAAAAGATGCGGCGCCCGATTATTTCCTAACGCTCCTTTGTATGGGGCATTCTGAATCAATCGGTCGCGAGGGCCGCCGCCAGCGTCACACGGTTAGTTGTCAGGTGCGACCGCCTATAAATCCCGGCCCTGGTAACGTGAACTTTTAGCAAATCTCCCGCATTCGTCAGATTGAATCGTCGTTCTTTCGATGACATTGTCTAATGTTCCCATTTCTGCACAATGGCGTTAACTTACTTATGTACCATTTGTGTGGGTTTTACTTAAATGGTTTTAATTTTTTTAAATGTTAAGCCCACTTAATAACGTGTAAGTAACTACTAAGTTTTAAATATTTTCATTTAAAATGAAACAAATATAATTTCATATTTCCATATAAAGAAATGTTAGTTTTACATTTATTTTCTTATACAAGTGTTTACTATAGATAAATTAAATAATATATTTTTAATTAATTAAATCTAACAAATAATAAGAAAAATAAGCTCGTCTTCGTAATCACTAGACAGTACTTCCGTTGTATGGTGTCAATGATTCTGATTAATTTATAACTTAAGAAAACATAATTGATGTCTTATCGTGAATTAACAATTTACCACCAGTTCAATAAAGTCTAAAGAAAGTGCCTTAGACCTGAGAAGAACCGGGGCAAGAATCTCAGCGGGATATTTCTATTTTTAATTTTTTTATCAATTTCAAACGGATTATATCAATGATCGGGAGAAAGATATTTGTTTCTTTTTTTTTTTCATTTTCACGCTTTGTTTAGTCCTAGTACAATGTTGGGTTTCAACGATCAACGCATAATGACTTTAAATTGGTTAAAAACTTAACTAAAAAAACAATGACTTAACATATAATAAACTAAATATGTATCTCTTATATAATACTTAATTGCACCCGTCACATTAAAGCATATGAGATAGTATGTTATAGTGGCCTGGCCAGTTACGCAGGGGCAACAGCGTGTGACTGTAAAGGACAGATTGTGGGTTCGATCTCCACTCGAGGAAACATTTAATATATCCAGATGAAATATTTAATATGTTCATTTCTTAGCTTTGGTAGGAAGGAAAAAGCGCGGCGTTGAGTTCCGCCTTTCCGAATACGCAATGCCTTAAATTTAGCGGTAAGTGGAGAATACAACAGAATCATTTTCTTATAAATATCAATCTATCTTTAATGTTAACATAAAATAACAAACACATTCTAATTAAACTTCCTTCCTTACGGTCGTTGTTTCAACATCGTCTGCGAGTTTTTTCTTAATATCGTTTATTTTATCGTTTTTTTTTTATTATATAAATAATATAAGTGATACAAATATTTAGTTTAATATATATTTGCTTCACGCTGTATCCCGCATATGGTAGGTTAAGCAGAGGGGACTTGGGAACCTAGTGTTAAGACACTCCGCCCCGTTTCTCGCTTTCCGCCGAATTAGAGGCATTGCATGTTGAGTGGCGAAATGAAAACATTAAATATATCATTCGAAAGTATTAAATATTTCATTTCGTCGACTGGGGATTGAACCCACGACCTGTTACCTACGTTTACAGTCACACGCTTATGCCTATGCGTCACCACAGGCGTCACATATTTAATTATATATATATATATTTTAAGAAAAGCTGCCTCTATTACTTTCTTTTAAAGTCCACGTATTTTTTTATAATAGGTATATCTAATATGCAATACGATGTTCAATTTAAATTATAATAATGCGTTTACATATATACATTATGCATTAGTGCTAAATGAGGAAAACTAACCTATAGGTTACCTAGGTATTACGTCATATATAGATATTATTATATTATTATTTTCTTTTCAGCTTCACGCTGTATCCCGCACAAGGCAGGGTAGGCAGAGGGAACTTGGGAACTTACTGTTAGGACACTCCGTTCCACTTTCGTTACCCACTTTCCATAGAATTTGAGTTATTCTGTGTTGAGTGGCGGGACTCGACGCCGCGCTTTGCCTTGTTACCAAAGCGAAGTAATGAAATCATTAAATATTTAATTTGAAAATATTAAATATTTCCTCGAGTGGGCACATCGAACCCACAACCTGTCGTTTGAGTCAGACGCTTTTGCCGCTGACGGGCCTTAGATACTTAAATTAACAAATTATGTGCAATGGCGACAAAATATACATCTCTCTCTCATTTAAAAATACTGTACTAAGCGTAGGAAAACACAGTAAGACACAAAAAGTGTTCATTACTCAGTGTCACGATGTATCCCGCACATGGCAGGGTAGGCAGAGGGAACTTGGGAACCTAGTGTTAAGACACTCCGTTACCCACTTTCCGCCGAATTTCAGGCATTGCGTGTTGAGTGACGCAACTCAACGCCGAGTTTTGCCTTGTACCAGAGCGAAGAAATAAAAATATTTAATATTTGAATCGAAAATAGTAATCATTTAATTTCCTCGACTGGGAATTGAACCCACTACCGGTCGGTTACAGTCACACGCTTGAGCCGCTGCGCCATGACAGGCCTCAAAGTGTTTATTATAGTTATATATAATATAGAACATTTAAATTGGCAGCAGATTGAGGTGAGTTTTGAAATCATAACAAGGGGTACGAGTTGTACAAAGGCGTGTTTGTGGCGCAGACCGGCTTTGGCTAGTTCACAAAGTTTAAGCTAGGGTTAAAGCCGGCCGCGATTTCGCATTTCTAAATATTCGTATGGAAAAATACGTTTGCGGTTTTCACTGGATGTGTATTCGTTATTGAATTTCGTTTTTGTTTGTGTGTGCTTAATTTTAAAAAGTTTAGAAGAAGAGAATCATGGTAGTTTTATTAGCGTCGTGTAAATGTTACCTTTACAGATGTTTAGGAATAGATAGATGTTTAGAAGTAGAATATAATGTTGTATCTCCAGAATATTCCAGGAAACTATATTTGGCGAAAATATATAATGAAATATGTGATAATTTGTTAAGTAAAGTAGTTAGATTGTGTTATACGAATATTAAAACAACTGTAGCATCACAAATTTAAGAAAACTAGCTTACCTTATTATCCAAGTCCAAACGATCGTGACTGCCCATGTTCCTCATATGCTTCAAATACGCCGTAGTAATCGGCACGCTGTAGTCCACGTCTTCTCCATAAAACACACCACCGTCTGGTCTCCATGGTCTTGGGATTCGGCCGTAGGAATGTGGATACTCCAGGTTTGAAGGTAACAACTTCTTGCGGGGAGGCGACCTCGATTTCGGAGGATCCTTAGACGTCAAATTGGCAACGTCCAATGGATTATATTTTTTTTCTTTTTTATCTGTTTTTTCATTTTCTTCTTCAATTTTTACGTTATCAAGGGTATCTTCTTGATGTACTTCTTCTTTTGGCAGTAGGGGTGGTGGACTATCAGGTTGTACGTCCTCCACATCGATTACGCTATCATCTTTATCGATTTCAGGATCAGCGCGCACTGGTTGCTCTTCTCTAAATGGCTCCGTATTGAAAACTGGTGTATCGAAGCCATTACTTTTCTTTGTAGTTAATTCTATATACGTAGGTTCTTCTTCTTCAGTTGGTTTAGGACTATCAACTTTTTTGAGCGGTTGCAAATCAGTATAATCGTATTTGGGCTCGAATGCATAATTTTGTGCCGCATCTATCTCAGATTCCCAGTTTCTAGTGAATTCTGGTTGGCAATGGGGTAAGAAGGGAAGGTAAGTGGGGTGTCTGGTGGGGGAGGGGGACGGGGTCGGCAGCGGCGGCGGCGAGGCACTGCGCGGGCGCCGCGCGCACTCCGCACATCCGGTGAGGAAACGCGTGACTGCCTCGCGGGGGAGAAATGCGTAGGTCTCCGTTATCTGTGGGTACAGAAGATTTATTTTCTAAATGTTGTTGCCAAATTTACTAAAAAATACGCATAGTTAATTTAATTTATTTTCCATTCTATTTATTTATTTACATAAACTTTATTGTGAAAATACAAAACTATGTTTTCGTGTAAATATTACAATAGTTGTAAGTATAGTTTTACGTTTTAATGCTTGTTGACTATAAGAATGTCATGAACATATAGTCCCTTATAAATGAAATAGTATGTATTTGTATAATCAATGTATTTGTATTATCGTTGACCATTCTTACAATTTAAGAATAGATTGAATTTTATACACATAATGGTGTAATATAATGATACGAATATATATGTAATAGATGAAATGTCATCAAATTAAGCGTAATTATCCTACAAAACTTTGGTTTCTGGCTATAATATTTATTCAGCTTCACGCTGTATCGCGGACATGGCAGGGTAGGCAGAGGGAACTTGGGAACCTAGTGTTAAGACACTCCTTTCCACTTCTATGTCGCACTTTTCGTCGCATTTGAGGCATTGCGAGTTGAGTGGCGGAACTCAACACCGCCTTTGCCTTGTTATAATATTATAAACTCGTATTTTTTCCAAAAATGTTACAAGAAATCTTTAATTCTAAATTAGTTGGTTACAAAAATGCGAATCGAGTCATGACTATCGCTAAACCAAAGAATAATAAATAGAAGTACTGAAAATGTTGAGTGCTGCCACCTATTATCCATTCGCCTTCTTGTAGCTGAGCTTCTTGAAATAGAAATTCATATAAACTTGAATAGATGGCGGTACCGTCGCGTTTAATTTATGTATTATATATTTTTTTGTAAGTGCTTATTTTTAATTACATAAATATTTATATTCATGAAAATGGCTACAATAGTATAGCTTAAAGTAATAGACTTACAGTTCGGTAAGTACGTTTTTGTCCTGCGTGCTTGCCAGGTCTTCCCTCTAGCTCCACGTGTACGGTGTAGATTATATCGAAGAAATTTTCCACAATCGCCACTTTTCTGTATACAGGCTCTTGATTCGGTGCATTCTGTAAAAAGATTACGTACGTTATAATTTATTACAATTGATATAAAAAAACACAAATGAAACATTACAGCGCCCTACTGCCTACACTGCCATCTATTGATAGATAGCATAACAAGCTTTGTAGCCAGCGTCTCCAAGACAAACTTCGCTGTGTTAGTACCGGTATTCTCTCATAGATGGCTATGGAGCTAAAGAAAATTTATAAAAATGTCTAATTAGAAAAAAAATCTTGTATACTTTAAATTCCTTAATTACATATGTTTTATATTAATTTAAATTACTGAGGCCTGTCGTGGCGCAGCGGCACAAGAGTGTGACTGTAAATGAAATATTTAATATTTTCAATTTGAATATTTAATGTTTCATTTCTTCGCTCTGGTAATAAGGCAAAGCGCGGCGTTGAGTTCCGCCACTCAACACGCAATGCCTCAAATTCGGCGGAAAGTGGGGAACGGAAGTGGACTCTTTCACTTCCGTTCCCTCTGCCTACCCTGTCTAGTGCGGGATACAAAGCTGAGAGAGAGATTAATTTAAATAAACAATATAATTTAACAATAATATATTTTTTTTCACTGTAAAATTATATTTATTCCGGAACGAGCAATAAATTTGAGAATACGAAGTACCTATGTATGTATGTATGTAAAAGTAACGCGACGCAGTACAATTAGCGTCATAAATTACATAAATTACCACCGACCGGGGTCCGGGATTAGAATATGATTGCGGGATCATCCCGGGTCTGACCACTTCATTATAAATTGCCATTATGTTGCACATTTTATATAAATTTTAATCATAGACAAATTATGCGTGTAAATAAATAAAAATAAATACTTTACATACGTAACTGAACTGAATATTTACTCTAATAATATAACTATCAGATAAAACAAATACTTTTACACTGTTTTAGCTTTAAGCACACAGGAGGGTACGCAAAAGGGACCTGGGAACCTAGTGTTGAGACATTCCCTTCCAATAATGCTTTAATAATCAGCTTTCGTTCTCCACTTTAAGAGCATTACGTGTTGAATGACGGAACTCGGGACGGTTTTATACCAATTTTTACAGCTTTACACTGTATCCACTGTATTAGCAGAATAGGTAGAGGGAACTTGGGTATCTAATGTTAAGATACTCCGTTTCGTTATTTTCATACTTCAGTAATATGAAATAAAAATGCAGACCCAATCATAAAGCAAACATTTATATATAGACACGTAGAAATCATGTAATTACTACTACTACTTTCGCTCTGGTAACGCTCGTCGTTGAGACCCGCCAATCGACACGCAATGCCGCGTATTCTGCGGAAAGTTAGGAACTAACTAGGTTCCCAAGTTCCCAATCTACCCGTGCGCAATACAGCGTAAAACTGAGTTTCTTAACTAACAGTTCTAATTCACTGCCTATCAAAAAGGTACGCTATAACATAAATTCGCTAGAACAAACACTACATCTAAAATATTTTACACAAGATAAACGACTTTGTACGAAGAAATCGTGAGATCGCTTTTTTTTCTGTTAATAAGGCCTAACGAAATTATTTTTTACTCAGCTTCACGCTGCATCCCGCACATGGCAGGGTAGGCAGGCGGAACTTGGGAACCTAGTGTTAAGACACTCCGTTCCACTTCCGTTTCCAACTTTCCACCGAATTTGAATCATGACGTATTGAGTGGTGGGACTCAACGCCGCGTTTTGCCTTGTACTAGAGCGAAGATATGAAAATATTAAATATTTAAATTGAAAATATTAAATATTTCATTTCCTCGAGTGGGGATCGAACGCTGTCACGACAGGCCTCATTTTATTTTTACTAAAAATAAATATAATAAATACTTCAGTTTTGGATAAGGACATTAACATTTATGTTCTATGCAGTTTCTGATTTGTCGATATATACTATATTAATTTGAGCCCGTGCCTCTTTGGGAACCGTCCAGGCGCGCTTACCAACTAAGCCATACGTTCTATTTATGTTGAACATGTAACTTAATATTAACTGCTATACGTGAGATAAGAGGTGTATTCAGGCCTTTGCTAACCTTATATTAATATTAAAAGGGCTACATTGTTAATGTTACAAGTAACTTAGACCAATTATTTGTTTTTCAACACTGTATCCCACGTAGATATAAAAGGGCAGAGAACGTAGTGTCGAGACACTCCGCATCAATTTTGCACTCAAACTGGCTGAGTATACGAACTGAACGCAGCTTTGATTTATTAGAACTGATCATATTATTATCGACCCACTCGTAGCTTCAACGTATTAAATTAATTGTTAGGGTAGAACCAAATTTTAGAAAATTTTTAAATTATAAGTTTTATGGATACCGTTCAGTAGTTCCGTGAGAGTGGAACAAACGTCCATCCTCAGAAACTTTCACATTTATAATATGTATTCACAGGACTTATGCAAATAATTACTGTGTAATAAAATAACAAAATCTATTATACAGAGGCTCGATAAAATTAAGGGTCCCTTCTCAACCCCAAATGAGAATCAAAATTCAACTAAACATTAGATAGCCGGGGAGGGGTAATGACGATCGTAATTACCACACACTTCTATATATGTTGTGTGAAAGCTATAGATTGACTGGTTTGAATTGATATGGGATTCATTTTCTACGTAGAATTTTATTTTTCATTATAAAGTATTGAAAAAATGTTGATCGCCCTCATATAATTTGTTTTTGTCACGGGCCATTAAAATGTACAGAAATATTTTAAAATTATTACGTATTTTTTATAGCATAAGAAGAAAAAGAGATATTATTGGCAAAAACTACAAGAACTGGCGATATCAGTCACCTATTTGAGAAGCAGTCGCATTGTATTATGACTTTTAACGAAAAGTTTCGTTACTTCCAAGGGAATTTTAATTGAATTTGAAGTGTTTTAAGCATCATCCTTCATACCTTCATTTTTAAATTTAGTTACGTACTCTAGTGGGTACGCATCTTGGTAGATGGCGCAATCATAAAAAAATGTTACAAGTACATAGGTATATAGAATATATCCACATAACGTTGAATAGTTATAGATTTGTTTTTATAACTTCACGCTGTATCTCGTATATAGCAATGTAAGCAGAGAGAAAATACACTATGAAACTCTCATTTTTCAATTCCTAACTTTCCACTCAATTTATTTGCCAGACACTTCATGAAAATATCTTTTCATTTGAACAGGAATTGAAATCACAGCCGTCATGCTTACAGTCGGACACTGTGCCAATACTCCACGATGTTATAGCACAATTTATCGTAATTAATTATAAAACTCAATATATTTTATTCACCTTACCAAAAGTGTGAACTTTTCAGAAAAATATTTTGTTATAAAAGCACCACGGTCCTTGGCACCTTGTATTGCTTAATATGTTTTTTTAAATCAAATCCTAATAACAATCCGTTAAATCATAAAATGTAGTGACTCAACACTCTCTAGTGAACATATCGAATGCGTGTAATGTTAAAGGTTACTCTATAATAAATCTACTGTCTCGTCGCATCTTTGTGGCAAACGATTTATGTAAATACATCTAGCCTTAAAGCAACAAGTGGACGTTTGTCGAGTTCTAGCTCGGAATAGCTCAGATTTCATAACACTATGCAATATTTGGAATAAATACCGGCTGTTACTAGGTTTGTCATTCAAATTTGTCATTTAAACAACTAAATGATTTAATTGAGGCCTGTCGTGGCGCAGCGGCACAAGAGTGTGACTGTAATCGACAGGTTCTGGGTTCGATCCCCAGTCGAGGAAATGAAATATTTCATATTTTCAATTTAAATATTTAATGTTTCATTTCTTCGCTCTGGTAATACGGCAAAGCGCGGCGTTGAGTTCCGCCACTCAACACGCAATGCCTCAAATTCGGCGGAAAGTGGGGAACGGAAGTGGAACGGAGTGTCATAACACTAGGTTTCACTTCCGTTCCCTCTGCCTACCCTGCCAAGTGCGGGATACAGCGTGAAGCTGAGAAAAAGAACAAACAAATGATTTAATTTAATTAGAGGGCTCTCGTGGTGGAGAGACGCAAGCGTGTGTCTATAAAGGCGATAGGTTGTGGGTTTGATCCCCATTCGAAGAAATGAAATATTTAATATTTTTGATTTAAATATTTAATGTTTTTATTACTTCGCTCTGGTAAAAAAGCGTGGCATTAAGTTCCACCACTTAGTACGCAATGCCTCAAATTTAGTGGAAAGTGGGGTACGGAATGTAGTGTCTGAACACTAGCTTCCCAAGTTTCCTCTGCCTACGCTGCCATGCCATCATACGAGATACAGGGTGAAGATGAAAAAAAAGTGATTATTAATGTAGGCAAGAAATTGAATTCTTGGATTATTGAAAATCTATACTTCTACATTAAATCTTAATAGTTTTTTTAATTGAATCTCATGAACTTCTATATCGAAATTAATTAAAAATTGTATTGAATATTGAATATATCTAGGAAGTAATACGTTTTGATGTAACCCACCATGCTACACAGCGCTGATTTTTTCCATGAGTCCACAAGAAAAAAACCATGGCTTGGAAACTAGTAATAGTGAACAGTATTAGTGATACAAGGAGAGTGGAGAATTTAGTCACCTACAATTACTTCACTTCACTTAGCTTCACGCTATATCCCTAGCGGGGTAGGCAGAGAGAACGGAGCGCCAAACGCTACGGTCTCGGCATACCTCTTTCGCCTCGTCCACTGTCATCAACCTCTTCATACATGCCCTCCGGGGGGTCCTCATGCTTTTTACGTGACCTTCCTCCAGTATCGTCGATACTGTGTTTTCGAAGGTCAACCGAGGTCTCCCCCTCCCTCTCTTACCACTCACTTTTCCTTCATAAATCTTTTTTACCTTTCTTTCTTCACTCATTCGCTCGACGTGCCCAAACCACCTGAGCACGTTCTTCTTCATTCTCATTGTGACATCCACGCTAGTACCTGCCATTCTGTGTATTTCTTCATTGGACATGCGATCAGATAAACTGACTCCGCATATCCGACGAAGAGATCACACTTCTACAATAATGATGAATTTTTGTATTCTATTTATAAGTAGTTTATTATATACAAAAATATAAAATATAATACAAATCAATATTTCGCACATGATAGATACAATATATCGTCCCATTATCAGAACCACTTGATCATAATGTCATCGTCATTAAACAGGGATGTGCGGCGAAATATCGACGTTTCTACTCGAGCGCGTCGATAATGATTCAGCGGCGCGGTAGAACTCCCACCCGAGGATTAGTGTTGGGATTTAGTGTTGGATTGCTATCGATACGGATAAATACTTAGATTATATTTTTATTTTCAAAAGAGTTTGTAAAATACGGTGTGAACCACTGAGAGAAAAAGAATTAAACGAATTTTGTACTCGTTTAGATAATTATGTATAACTTAAATAATGACATGATTATTATTCTTTAAAACAATTTTAATTTATTGTACGTGAAACTAAATTGATGAGAAAATAATAAAACATAAATATAACTTATATATATTTTGATTAAGATTTTACGTAGAGTATCTTAGCGTACTTTACTTGACTACTTGAGCTTACATTTTATATAACGTGATAAATACTTCACATTATCACTCCTTCAAATTGAGTGCAATCATCATTTTATGTAAATCGTTTTAAAACATTTATGAGGCCGGTAAAATATCGACATTTCTGGTTGGATGCTTCAAAAATGATTCAGCCAGGCGCAGCATGTCGGCGATTCGTATAATTCCCTGCTTACAGTAGGGTTGCTGATATTATTTTTCTATCGATAAGAAATGTAAAAATAATATTTCATTTAAAAATATGTTCTATGCCTACATAGATAACTTATTTAAGCATAGATCATAATTTTTCAATGAAATATTTTTTTTCTTGTAATAAGTGTAATATAGCATGGGTGTAACGATACTTATGAGTGATGAAAAAAATGAAATTTATAAAAATTGTCAGTTGATTTATACCAGCCAATTTATTTCAACTTTAGATAATAATAATCATGTCATTATTTTAATTGTCATTATTATAGATTTCAATTATTTTTTTTGTGTACATTTATTTGGGTTTGGTAAACTTCTTACTCCAATGACATGATCGTTAGATAAATAAGCTTTTGAAAATAAAAATGATAATTTCATGTAGAAATATTGTATATTTATATAAATATTGTATAATTTCATGTAAAAATATATTACAAATATTTAGTAGTGTTAATTCACTCCGTTCCACTTCCGTTCCTGACTTCCCGCTGAGTTTGAGGCATTGAGTGTTGAGTGGTGGAACTCAACTCCGCGCTTTGCCTTGAACTAGACTGTAAAAATGAAAACATTAAATATTTAAATTGAAATTATTAAATATTTCATTTCCTCGAGTGGGGATCGAACCCACAACCGGTTACAGTCACGCGGTTGTACCGCAGCAAGAATTTAGAAAATTTTTTGATTGGCAGAACTCAATGCCACACTTCGGATTGTTACCAAAGAGAGAAATATGAAAATATCGAGTATTTTATATGCTTTTCTTATGGTGGTTTAATTAAGAAAAACCAATAGAAGTATCCTTAACGTAAAAAAAATATTAATATTTGACAAAGTTTGTTTGAGGTAATTTCAATCTCAGTACACTTGTTGTGTTCAATGTATGCCACGATCAAAATAACCTCAAAACTTTTCAAGCGATACATTAAAACAATTAAAATGATGAAAAACATTCCAGTTTTATTATATTAGTAATAAAGTAAATCTGTTCCAATACAAAGATATTGTACTTAAAAAAATTTAAGCCAAAAACCACTAACAGCTATTAACTTAACAAAATAAGTTACTTAGAATAAAACTACATATTTAAAACGTGGAGAAAGTCGCAACAAGTAAAATAACATAACATTTTTAAAAATTTCTAAAAGACTAAATAAATAAAATAAAAAAACTACTCGATACATCGATACTAAACACTCCATCTCTACCGCCACTCGCCGCGCATTAATCAGCTGTCGTTTGGTCTCGCCGCGTGCCAGCGATCCCGACCCGACGCGACGCAGGGCTGCCACTAACAATACAACTTTGTTTATTTTGTGACACATACTGTTAGAAACTGTACTTGCCTACGCACTTTCAGTGATATCACAGTGTTATCACAATTCTGTGATAACACTGAAAGTACATGTCATAATTATGATTGAAGTTTATCAAAAGTACATATGTCATTTTCTGTAAATAGCTTGCATAAATTAAGTGTTTTAAGTAACACATTTTTTTAATGTTTTATTTTAAGCATAGTTACTTTGAAAGGAAATAAATGGAAAAGGTATTGTTTTATTTTTTAACGTTTAGATTTTATTAAAACGTGTCAATGAACTAGTGTACAATATATTAATTTATTTATGCCATGTTCAGTGTTAATTAAATGAAAATATTACTTTTATACTAAATATCAGCTTAAAATCATTGTGTACAGAGAACAGCTAGTTAGTCAATTTCCATATTTTATGTACTAAATTGTATATAATAATAATAATAATAAAGAATTAGAAATACTAAGAAAATATCATAATTTACCTACCTACGTTGTTTACGTGACAATATAAAAATATTAGCTGCAAATTTTAATCTCTTATATAGTCTCATTTACGACAGCGTTTCATATATATTGCTACTATAAATTAAAGATTAAATCAACAATTTTATATAATATTACAAGTGGTTAACGTTACCGTCTCAAAAGCTTAAGCATTATGATGAAGCAATCTATAAATAACTAAAGTGCAAATTGTTTCAATTCATCACATTATATTTATTAATAATCAATGACTTATGCTGTGTATTTAGCAAAGAGGTTATTATATTTTTAAATATAATAACTTAACCGATAAATCTTTATAATTTCACAAATTCATAGTTTTCTTTTTAATTTTGTGTTTGTTTTAAACACTAAATTTATTATTATTAACGATATACTAATTGCACATATTTAATATATGAAAACTATTTTTGTTACCTTTTGCTACATTACTCAGTTTACTACTTAGCTACGCCAAATTTAACCATTAATTTGAAATATTCTCAATTCTAAGCTGATTCTTAAAAACATAACTAAAGATAAAAAATACACAAGACCCTAAGAAAAAAGATCACGGTACCCTTGGCAACGGTGATAAGTCAGGGTCGTAACAAATAGCAACCCTACGGTGCGGTTTTACTTGACAAGTGGTCCTCGCCGATACGTTTTAACACTCGCCGCGCTGTCGATGCCTTATATCTTATATTTTTATTCGGCGGGGTTATTAGGTACTTTTGAAATATATAAAGTTGTTGTATTCATAATATTTTTTTTATAAATGTATGGCGAATAATGTTATATTACGTTAAGAAATACTTATTAAAGATTTGACTCTGTCATGTCTGATAAATCTCGACGTCTTATTCTGTCAACTTCAAATAGTTGACAACAAAATGAATATTTTTCTGTTTATAATTATTTCTTTAAAAACAATACATTATAATATAATAACAATATTAAATGAGTCGCTTTTTTTGCATCTCTCATGTACAAAAAGTGTCATACTAATATGACCCAATATGTATAGATTATATAATATACACATAAAAACCAAAACATTCGCTTTAAAGAAAATAGATTAGCTTGCTCAAATTAATTATAACTATGTATTATTATTGTTCTCTCAAGGCGATTTTAAAAAAGATTATTCTCGTCGAAGAGTATCTCTGAAAGGATATAAAAAGAGAAAATCTTTGTCTACCCTACAAAATATGAAAAGCTATAAAAAGAAAGAAAAAAAAACACTGAAATATATCGATATAAAAGACCAACCCTACAGCTATGTCTCGCTTGACAAGTGGTACTCACAGCGCGTTTCGACGGCACACACCGTGTCGTCGTCTCGTTACTGGGAGAAGCTTTTTTTTTGAATGAACAAACAAAACCGAGGTTATTTGTGTACACTTGGCTACTCGCGTTAGTAATTACACGATTTTTAGGATAGGTTTCAGAAATGTTACTATATTTTATTATTTAGTTGAAAAACAAAATAAAAATCATTCATAGAATTAGATATAACTAAAAACTTTTACTTTATTTCTTTTCTCTTTCTGTCTGTCTGCTAACAGTTTTTTTTCACGCTGTATCCTGTACATGATATAGAAGGCAGAGGGTATCTGGGAACCTAATGTTAAGCTACACGGAATGTCTTGCAGACTAGCTTCGGTCCGTTCCCCCAATACCGCTAAATTTGAAGCATTACATGTTAAATGGCGGAACTGAACGCTGCAAACAGTCACAAAGATAAATTTTAAGAAATAAAATAGTAATAATATTATTTGACATAATAGTATCTACAAAACTATCGATATTCGATAAATAGGTGCGTACATATCTATTGCGTGATGATCGCGTGGAGTGGCTCTCAAAGGGGTCGTGATTCGGGGGTTGTATATCAAATGTCACGCCGACATCTCATTAGCGATACTGAATGTTAAATGTACCTGCATTTTATTTTTGTGTATGATTTAAGAATTTTGTGGCATACACATAACCTTAGTTTTGAATCCACACTTCCACTAGACACCTCCACCAGACTGAGGATTTATGTATCTAAAAAACATTTTTTTTTCCAAGGAATGAAATTACACTTAAAAAATAAATAACCTATTTATTAATTTCTTTATATTTTTATATTGGAATTAGACTTTAAGCTCGTAGCCCTATTTGGGGTGGGGCTTCTTTCAAATACATTCTGCGTCTAGATAATTTTTATTTCTCTTATCTTTATTATAATGCCGCTAACAAATGAGCCGAAAAACAATTTTTGAAGTCCATAACATTTTATATTATTATTTAGTAGTCAAGTTATTGGTAGAATTCAGATTGAAAAAGAAATATTATTACTGAATTAGATTGTAAACCTCCTAGGTACCATTAATTAACTAACGCTCCGATCAATCACGCTTTTCTATATATATTATTTATTTTTTTAGACTTTTAATATAAAGATATTGTAAAATTTTAACGCTACGTAGTTTTAGAATAAAACTCATATAGCTTCACAATATATCCTGCATATAATAAATAACATGGAGCTGGGAGCAGGAACCGAGAGTTCATTCGTTCGTTTCATTCTTGCAAAAAAAAATTAAGACATTACGTGTCAAGTGAACACCGCGCTGTTGTTATCAGAGCACAGAAATAATAATAATTAATGCTCTTTAATGAGAATTAAATCGTCTACAATCGTTTTTAAAACAGAGGTCGTGGCGGTGCGAGACTGCGAACGATTGATGGTGGATTATGCGTAATATATTTACTTCAAAGATCAATTTTTACACGAGTCATTCTAGACTATAGCGCTTTAAGCATATTGTAAACCATATAGGCCTGTCGTGGCGCAGCGGCACAAGCGTGTGACTGTAACCGACTGGTTGTGGGTTCGATCCCCACTCGAGGAAAACGAAATATTTAATATTTTCAACTTAAATATTTAATGTTTTCATTTCTTCGCTCTGGTACAAGGCAAAACGCGGCGTTGAGTTCTGCAACTCATCACGCAATGGCTCAAATTCCGCGGAAAGTGGGAAACGGAAGTGGAACGGAGTGTTTTAACACTAGGTTCCCAAGTTTTCTCTGCCTACCCTGCCGTGAACAGGATGCAGCGTGAATCTGAGTTGAGTTGAGTAATCCATATATAATTACTGATTGTCGAAACCACGGTTGTAAATCCTATTTTGTATGAGAGAAATAGATGATTTAATTTTTCTCTTTGGTATCGACCACTTAAAGTAAAAATTGTCTAAAAATTGGGAGGAAAGTAAAGCTCGGAGTGTCTAAGTACTAAGTTTTTCTTCCTATCTTTCTTGATATACACTTGATACTCCTGAAAACACTACACAAATCATTTTTAATTCACTATTTCAATATCAAGCAACAATTTAAATGAATCCTACAGTTATATATAAACCTATAGAAAAGTATATATAAATGTAACTAAGCAGTATCTGAAGGCGTCGGTTGGCGCCGACTTCAAAGGCGCAGCTGAGGGACGCAATATCATAGATATTGAGATCGTTCATTACTTATCCGCTCGTCGCCGTTAAATTCTATTCAGACGTGTGTTTGAGCATTGTGAAAAGATGTTAATAAACTTTGTTCGTACTGGACTGGAAATTCGCTTGTAAGCTAAATGCGAAATTATAAATAGTCTATAGAAGTAGAGCAGAACACTTTTCAATTGACATATTGTGTGTTATACCAAAATTGTATGTTTAATATTACTTTATTAGTTATATAAAAGTAATTACATACACATATTTAAAGCTTCACACTGTTTCCTGTATATGACAAAGTACTGCAGACGGAACTTAGAAAGCTTATTTGGCTAGAGCGAATATATATATATATATATATATATATATATATATATATATATATATATATATATATATATATATATGTATATATATATATATATATATATATATATATATATATATATATATATATATATATATATATATATATATATATACAAAAATAAGGCGCATGTTGGTATGTAAGTAGGTTTATGTATATACATATATTAGTTGAGACCGCTGCGGGATATTTGCGCGCTATATTTGCTCATAGCCTGATGTTTGCTGCTAACAACACATTCACACGTCTACGAATATTAATACGAGTTTTATTAAACGTCCCGGTGTTTGAGCCGCGCCTAT
This sequence comes from Eueides isabella, assembly GCA_019049475.1. Lineage (NCBI taxonomy): Eukaryota > Metazoa > Arthropoda > Insecta > Lepidoptera > Nymphalidae > Eueides > Eueides isabella. Next base: position 3,638,588 of record CM032407.1, read on the forward strand.
ATAGGGTACATGATTTCATTTTACTATTTCATATTAAACTGTATGATATTTACTTAAGAACGTATGGGAATTTTATAATTTAATGTTGATCATATTTGTAGTATAAAACATATTTGGAAACGATCAGTTACAGCAACTAAAAAGTAATTTGAAGGTTTTTATTTAGTTTTTTATCTGTAGGTTATTAATTAACTTTTATGTGTAAAGAAAAAAGTATTAGGTTACTCAATAACATTTTATACTGAACCAAAATGAATAGAATAGAGTAGTTGTATTAAAAATTTTATTGCCAAAATAAAATAAAAAAAATAGCTTCACGCTGTACCCCGTACATGGCAGAGCAAGAAATGACAACTTTAATTAAGAAATATTAAATATTTTATTTCCTCTGGTGGAGATCGAACACAGAACCTGTTGTTTAATGCTGGTGCCGCTGCACCATGACAGGCCTCTAGTAATCAAAATATATATATTCAATTATATTATTTCAACCAGTTTTACCTTGTCATATATCATAGGTATGCCAGTAGTGCCAGACTTACACTCACACTGTTCTTCTAAGAAGAGCCGCCGAAATTCGGACAAATATTAAATTAAATTCATCACATTCAATCTAATTATTATTCACATACCTAGAGAAATAACTCTTCTCACAATATCATCGATGTTCTTTTAAAAGTGTTAAAAACTTTTTTACAAAGCGAACCATGGTAACCGTCCTGCGGTCGTGCCCGCATGCCCGCAACCGCAGGCTTCTACATAGAGGACCATAGGCTAGATGCAGCGAACATAATTATAGGTAGTTTACTTTTATTCTAATGTTACTTTTATTTAATATGAATTTTGAAAATGTGTAAATAAAATCATTGCTACGTTTATAATAGATAAGTTTTTTCTTTTAAAATAGTCAAACAAAAATGCTTCATATTATCCACTTATGTATCTTAACCCTAAGTTCTCGTAATCTTAAGATTTTTTATTTAAGGCCATCATGACACAGTATTCGTTCGCTAACAACATAAATAACCTGTAACAAGCGTATAAGAATATCGACAGCTTGATAAGAACATATGGCTTAGTTGTTCAGAGCGCTTGGACGGTTTCTAAGAGGCGCGGGTTCAAATTTCGATACGTTAAAAATTTTATACGTTTGAAAATTCGTTTTTTCTTTCCTGGATGTTTTAGTCATAAAGAATTCTAATGGCACAATAGGCCACACAGTCTATAGGAAACCCACACACACCAATAGATACCTCAATGGTGAATCTCACCACCACCCTACACAATTATCTACCGTTGGCAAATCTTTGTTTCAGAGAGCCCACCACCTCTGCGATGCTGAACACCTAGGGGACGAGCTTCGACAGGTGAAGACTGCTCTTCATCAGAACAAGCTGCCAGTTCCCCGCCAGCATTGTCAGAAGACCAACAAGCCACCCACAGTTGAGAGGCAACCAGCACTTTTACCATATGTAAAGGGTGTTACAGACAGGATCGGCAACATCTTAAGAAGAGCTTCTATTAAAACTATTTTCAAGCCTAACAAGAAAGTGAGCCAATTCTTGAGACCAGTGAAGAGTAATATTCCTTTGCAGTGTGCAGGTGTATACAAACTTGATTGTGACTGTGGCTTATCATATATAGGTCAAACAAAGAGAAGCTTCGGTGTTAGGGTGAAGGAATACATCTCTGATGTCAAGAATGGGCATGTATCAAAGTCAGCTGTGTGTGAGCATACATCGAACAAATCCAACCATTACATCAGGTTTGATAAACCCAACATACTCGCTAGGGAGAATAGATATATCCCTAGAATGATCCGCGAGGCTATTGAAATACAAAAACATCCTAATTTCAATAGAGAAGATGGTTGGAAACTTTCCACCACCTGGGACCCACTATTAAAAAATTAAAAATCCCAAGCACACCACACTAGAGGACCAGATACAGTTAGCTCATTCTGCAAGAATCCAGGGCAGTACGCGAGGCAATTAAGGAATCGTTGGCGGTAGTTTGATATAATAATTATATCAACTGACAGACAAATGCCACCTCAGTCTACCCGTGACCACGGACTACTGTAAAGTGTTCGAAACGTCGGGTTTCCCAAAAATGTTTACCATTCAATATACGCGATTAATCCGTTTAAAAGTGTTTCATTTAAAATGTATAACAATCGCGAAAATCAAAGACATTATTATGTGAACCAGTACGGACTGGAAAACGCGAATAAAATACGTCGATTAGAGTACTTAAAAACTAAACGTGCAAGATATTTAACATCAATAAATTTCTTAAAAAGGTGCCGCGATAATAATCTTATACCAGTGTGTGTACAAATCGCGCCTAAAAGTGACATCAAATTTAGCAAAAAGATACTCAATCAGGCTAGTAAAAAATTATTATGACAACTAATCAAATAACACCGTTATGATTTAAATCGCTTTGACGAACAAATAAAAGCCTTAAGCAATGATATCGGGACGTGTTTCTCAAAGACAGATTTCCATCAATGTGTAGATTTTACTAATAAACGCGCGCAACATAAATACAATCAATATAAAACTAGACAAATTCGTAAGTACGAAAATCTCGAATTAAAATCTCAACGGAAAAATAATAATGGCAACACCGTAACTTCTACACAGGCAACACAAACGTCAGTTGTCAATCTGTCAAAACAAAGTTTGGATAATTCAACTATTGAGATATCAAGTAAAGGTTTTAACTTTTCGCCGGCGCCTAGAAAAATACCTTTCGAAGAAATAATTACTAACGTCGAGGACTGTTTATATAAAAACCAGATTTTGAAGGAAGATTCAGAAGCTATTCGTCAAGATACATCCGCCTTACTGCGCCGTAGCAAACCACCTAAGTCTAATCTTTCTCGTGATGAATCTCGGGCACTTAATAATTTACGGAAAAACAATGAAATAACAGTTCTCAAAGCTGATAAAGGTAACGCGACGGTAATACTGGACACTGATGAGTACATACAAAAAATGTCATTATTACTATCGGATCAAAACACTTATAAAATTGTTGACAAAGACCCTACAACAAAAATATTAAAAAAGACGTCCGATTTAATTAAAAAACACGCAAAATCGTTAGATCTCGACATTAAATCTCTCGTGCCTAGCTGTGTAAAACCTCCAAAGTTGTATGGGTTACCAAAAATACACAAAAAAGATGTACCTTTTCGTCCAATAGTGAGCCAAATCGATACACCGACGTATAAACTGGCTCAACACGTCGCGAAAATACTCTCTCCACTGCGTGGCCACACAACATCTTATGTCAGGGATTCTTACCATTTTGTTAGCGGACTGAAAGACCTTAAGTTAGCTAGCAATGAAACCATGGTCAGTTTTGATGTCCAGTCGCTGTTCACCAGTATACGCAATAAAGACTGCAGCAGGATTGTCAAGCGGAAGCTAGAGCAGAACAAGATGCCTATAGAATATCTTGAACTCTTAGTGTACTGCCATACATCTGGATATCTATTGTATACTGTTCAATCAAGAATTCTATTTACAAATAGATGGCATTGCTATGGGTTCGCCTGTGTCCCCGGTAATAGCAGATATATACATGGAGGACTTCGAGGAGATGGCTCTTAGCTCTGCACCATGTCTACCTAGGATATATAAGCGGTACGTAGATGACACATTCACAATTTTACCTACGGACAGTGTTTATATATTCCTAAACCACCTTAATTCTATTAATAATAATATTCAGTTTACAATGGAATTACAGGCAAATAATTCTTTAGCTTTCCTTGATATTTTAGTAATAAAGAATTCTAATGGTACAATAGGTCACACAGTATATAGGAAACCCACACACACCAATAGATATCTCAATGGTGAATCTCACCACCACCCTACACAGTTATCTACCGTTGGCAAATCTTTGTTTCAGAGAGCCCACCACCTCTGCGATGCAGAACACCTAGGGGACGAGCTTCGACAGGTGAAGACTGCTCTTCATCAGAACAAGCTGCCAGTTCCCCGCCAGCATTGTCAGAAGACCAACAAGCCACCCACAGTTGAGAGGCAACCAGCACTTTTACCATATGTAAAGGGTGTTACAGACAGGATCGGCAACATCTTAAGAAGAGCTTCTATTAAAACTATTTTCAAGCCTAACAAGAAAGTGAGCCAATTCTTGAGACCAGTGAAGAGTAATATGCCTTTGCAGTGTGCAGGTGTATACAAACTTGATTGTGACTATGGCTTATCATATATAGGTCAAACAAAGAGAAGCATCGGTGTTAGGGTGAAGGAACACATCTCCGATGTCAAGAATGGGCATGTATCAAAGTCAGCTGTGTGTGAGCATACATCGAACAAATCCAACCACTACATCAGGTTTGATAAACCCCACATACTCGCTAGGGAGAATAGATATATCCCTAGAATGATCCGCGAGGCTATTGAAATACAAAAACATCCTAATTTCAATAGAGAAGATGGTTGGAAACTTTCCACCACCTGGGACCCACTATTAAAAAATTAAAAATCCCCAGCACACCACACTAGAGGACCAGATACAGTTAGCTCATTCTGCAAGAATCCAGGGCAGTACGCGAGGCAATTAAGGAATCGTTGGCGGTAGTTTGATATAATAATTATATCAACTGACAGACAAATGCCACCTCAGTCTACCCGTGACCACGGACTACTGTAAAGTGTTCGAAACGTCGGGTTTCCCAAAAATGTTTACCATTCAATATACGCGATTAATCCGTTTAAAAGTGTTTCATTTAAAATGTATAACAATCGCGAAAATCAAAGACATTATTAAGGACATTATTTTTATCGTTATTCTTTCTTAAGTGTGGAATAATATTTTAAAAACAGTAAAGATATGGTTTTCGATGGAATTCCACTTAAAATGCAATATTTCATTTTCCTAACTCTTTAATAATTGAAATATCTTGATAACTGTCGAAAAACGGAAAAGGCAACTCCGTTACGGGAGAAAACGAGTGAAGTGATTTTTATTTAATTCAAATTTCTTTCTATTTTATCATAACTTGGCACTTGTTGACATTCCAAAAGTATTTATTACACCAATGGGTATTGATTGAAATAATATGGCCATGTAATTGATTTATCTCATAATAAATAAAAACAAAATATTTATAAGCAAAGTCATAATATAATCGTATACGTTATTCACTCTGCAATGGGGTGTTATCTAGCAGGGGTTAAGAACGTGGGGTGACCGCAAGGGACGGATGCGTGAAACTTTGTCCCGTCGTTAGCCGACCGGTGGATAATGATCGGATTATAATGTCCTTTTGGGCTTATTTGTCATATTAAAGAAAAAAAGTAAGACCAAAACATTTGTTTTTATTTAATCTGCATTCAGTCGCTAGAGTATAAGCAGACGATTTGCTCAAGGTGGCGGTTAAGCGAAGAGATCAGCGATTCTCCTGTCTTTCATAGCACTTTCTTACTTTTCAGCCTTCTAGCCAGAGGTAATGGATTTAACGATTTGTTTGCATGAATCGAGAGCCGGATCGCTTATTTCATTTTGTACTTGTCAATTTCAAACTGAAATGTGGGAACATTCAAGTATTCGTGGATCTCATCGTTTTTGGAGAACCACGGGACATTAGTTTTAGTACGCAGAATATTGGTTTTAACTCGTTGCATGCACATGATGTTACTCTTGCTAGCAGAGCCCCAAAAAAAAGTTCCAAAGGTCCAGATGGCCTTTAGCACGAAATTGAAGATGAGCGGAATATGTCTTATATTTTTTTAACTTCACGCTTTATACGTAGCAAGGTAGCCAGAGCGGACATCACCGTACGATACGGTCTCCGAATACCACTTTCACCACTTCCACTGTCATCAACCTCTTCATACATGCTAACCGGGTGGTTCTCATGATCTTAATGTGACTTCAGTACCATGAATATTGTCAGGATATTTAGAAAATGCACGTTTAAATAATTAAAACTCTTTTGTAACTAAATGCAGAAGTAATTTATAGCCAATAGAAAATTATAATGTACATATATTAAACTAAATTTACTTTATTTTTGTATTAGGTCAAAATTAATATTATTCCATTATAGAATATAACTAATATTCATTTTATAACGTAAAACTTGTGTTCCTTAATAATCGATTAGATAAAGTCGTTTCTCAGCAAGTGCGCCTTTTAACGGATGATATAAACGCGGTGACTTGGCAAGTAGGGGACAACTTGGAGAGCCACGGGGGGCGGATGTGCTCAGAAATGGCATTGTTGAAGTACAACCTACTTAAATACGCTACGGTCGGAGAGTTTTGGCCGCTTTGAAATTAGCTTGCCGAACTTTTATATAATGTCACTCGGAAAAAATATTGTAAAGTTTGAGTTTCATGTTCGCTCGAGGGAAGAAACATTTTAAATTATTCAATACTTACTACTCCTTGATCTGCACAAGTGCTATGTAAAGTGCTACTTTGAGTATCTCCACTCAACACGCAATACCTCAAGGTATTTTCTAGGGAGCAGAGTGTTTAATAACAACACTAAGTTCCCAGGTTCCCTTTTCCTACCCTGCTACTAGAAAATGATAACAATGAGAAGCTATAAAAAGAAAAATATAAAAATACTAATATGAAATCTGCCCAGCATTCTAAAGCTATCATCAGGTTCGCCACGGCTCGGCGATTGTACTGTACCTATGTCACATAAAGATGTGAGAGCTTAACGGTATTTGAGCTTTCCGTGGTCAAAAATGTTCAATATTTTCTGTATTTTATAATAATCTTCAGTATGTCACATTTTTGGTTGCTTATTTGGTTAGCAATTTTTCCGCTCAATCTCTCGGCTCGGTGCGTGAGCAGTGACGAAAATCTGAATACCGCATTTGATCTATTTTACTGTCTTAACACTACGTTCCTAGGTTCCGTCTGCCTACCCTGCCTTGTGTGGGATACACCTTGAAATTTAGACGAGGAAATAAAAATAGGTACTTCTCTAAATAGAAATTGAACCCACAACAGTCTGGTTCACAGACGACTTAATATGGAAAAGCAGTTTCGGTTCGCTAACAATTATAGTTTAGTTCTCGGTTAATATTCCGTTTCGACGGCAAGTGGGGCGTGGGACGAGTGACATCGCGAACAGAACTGGCGGCCTCGTCTCTTGTTGCTCTTCTTGATTAGGGCTGTCACTGTCTTATTTTGTACTGAGTGTTGTAAATATTTGTTATTAATATATTATTTTTGGATATAAAGGTATTTATTTCAAATCGATTAACATTTGTATTATGTGGTAATGTCCGACATAATTTAGTTATTGTTGAATCAAATAGATATAATCTTACTACTTAACTCGGTAAAACCAACTGTCGCTTAATTAAGTATACGGTATTAAATTATAGAAAATATTAAAGTGAATAGAAATAGAATAAATATGAAGATAGAAAAATCAGCTTGCAGGAACTTAGCCTTAAATAATAGCTTCACGCTGTATCTCACACATAGGATGTCAGGTAGAATGATCTAGGGAACCCAATGTTAAGATACTATATATAATGTCACTTCTTAACGGTAAAACACTATCTTTCACCTCTTTCTGTCAAATTCTTAAGGCGTTGGATGTTGAGTGTCGGAATTAAACTCAAATGAAAACGTAACGTTAAATATTCCATTTCCGATATGGAAATCGAATCCACTACCTGGCGTGACGTGAAGCACAAGAGTGCTACTGCGCCACGTCTCACTTTAAAATTTTATTACAAACAAACATTGTTATAGAAGAACAACAGATTGATAACACTTGCCGAGTTTGTGTATTCAAAGTGTTAGTGAGGCGTGGGACGAGCGACGCCTAGCACACTGACGATGTCAGTTTTAGCTGGCTTGTCTATAATGGAGAATAGGGTTGACTCTTTAAATTATGTAAAAAGGCGGTGTAATAACCCATTTAATATATGTAACTAAATCCTGTTGTGGCGCAACGGCACAAGCGTGTGACTGCAAGTGACTCGTCATGGGTTCGATCCCAACTCGAAGGGATGATATATTTATTATTTTCATTTCTTCGCTCTGGTAACGAGGCAAAGTACGGCGTTGAGTACCGCCACTTAACACGCAATGTCTCAAATCCGGCGGAAAGTGGGGAATGAAAGTGGAATGGAGTGTCTTAACACTAGGTTCGCAAGTCCCCTCTGCCTACCCTGACATGTGTGGGATACAGTGGGAATTTGAGTAACTATATAATAAACATAATTTTAATAAATTATGTATTTGAAATCATTCTTTATACAAAAATGTTCATGCAAATACAATGTACCTGGATGATTTTGCTTTGATTTGAAAACATGAGGCCACTGGAGTCTGGCATTTAACACATACTTTAACAGTGCTCTATGAAACATGTATATAAGTGAATGTAAACATTTAAGTAAACGTTAAAACAAAAAAAATAATGCAAACATATAGAAGAGCTCAGGCTAAAAAGGTACTTGATCTTTAAAGTGTACATTTCTGTATTAAAATGAAATTACAGATGTTATACAAAAATGTTTTAAAAGCATGTTCTAAACAAGGAGAAGTTAATAGTTAGATACTCGGCTTAGTATTCTGTAGGCTACACTTGGGTATGCGATAGATGACATCTCCTATAGTACTGACAGCGTTGAGTGTTGTTGCTCGTCTCTAGACTTTAGGGTTGAAAGAATGTTGCTATTTACAAAATAAAAATATTACAATATTACTAACAATAGTTACTGTTATTTATATGATATTTTCATTCGTTTATAAAAAAAATTAATCCTATATATAATAATAATAAGTTTATTTTTCGGTATATCTATGTAATATACCAATAACTGTATTATATATTATATGCATTATGAGTGCATAATCAACATAAGGTAATTATTTTACATTATTATTTCTTTATGTACTTACTTCTTAATTATATATTTTTTAAGATAGGTACATAATAAAATTTAACCAACAAATAAACACATATACTATACAAAATATATCTGGACCGATTTATCCGCATTAACGCAGCAACCCTGGTAACGGGGCAACGGGGAGGGTGGAGGGCGGAAGTGTCGTGCGTGCGATTTAATTCCATCGCCTCGCCCGGGACGGCGACTTGAGTGTACTTGAGACTGTTCTGTAGTAGATATCGAGTATTTTGCGTGTTTTTGCGTGCTTTTGTGTTACACTATTGTGGTGTAATTGACTTGTATGGGTTACAGGTCAGGTTATACACTCACTTTTCGGTATGACAAAGATATTTCAGAAAGAACGAACGGAACACATTTTTCACTATTTATTAGTCCAAAAATTCTACTGTTAATGAGATTAAGCCAAGTTTATTATTAGAATCTGATAAATTATATAAAATGTTCAAGTAAACATTTAATTTTCTATATTATTTACGCAAAGATAACAAACAAACGTATCAAAGGTCCGTCGAGGTACAACCTAAGTACTAACAATATGTTCCCTTTGCATACTTTACTAAATGCGAGATACAGCGTGAAGCTAAAAAAATAAATATCGACATTCTATCGATGTTCGATATTATTATAAAAAGGCGCAACCCTCATGAAAGTTAGAAGCGGCGGCCGACACAACGGGCTGCTCGTAAAATTGCGAGCCCAGGTGACTGTCGGCGCTCACACATATACAACCTGACATGCTCGCAGGGTTGACGAGACACTTGAAAAATAAAATATATTTATTTTACATATCGCCATGTTTTTGAAAAATATATAAAATTGTGTTATATGCGAAACATAAGGGACTAAGTATTACATTTTAAGCTTTGTTCATTATTACGTTGTTTTTATTTATTTTAACTTATGCGGTGCAATTTACAAGATAAACAAAAGTATTACTATTTGATATTAATTTAATTTTAAAAACATTACATGTTATATATTTTAAGTTGGATCCATTATTCAATATTCTATTTAAGATTTAATATTTTAAACCTCGAAAAAAGATGTTTTCATTGCTTGAATACGATAAAGTATCGTATTGTATTTAATAAAGAGATATTTAAAAATGCATGTGGGGAACGGAAGTGGAACGGAGTGTCATAACACTAGGTTTCACTTCCGTTCCCTCTGCCTACCCTGCCTAGTATGCCTAGCGGGATACAGCGTGAAGCTGGGTAAAAACGCATGATGTTAAAATCACTATTTTTCAAATTAATCATTTTTAACTGGATACGACTGACTCTCATACATTTTCGGAAACCCGACGTTTCGAACACTTTGCAGTATTCCGTAATAATCGCGAAAATTATAGACTTCATTATTATTAATCACCACTTTATTTAATATATATTATACATTGACATATAATTATATAAAAATAACTATAATAAAACATTTAATAAGCATCACAAAGTTTTGAAATTTCAGCCCTAAGCTTGGTAAATATGGCATCCGCCGCCTACTTAGTGCCCGAGCCGAGGTGGGAGCAGAACTGCCGGGCGTCGCGCGTCGCCTATCGGATAAATAACCTCGCCTCGTTTTATACTCCCTTGTGGTTTTCATATTTTTTTTAGTTAATTTTTGTTTATTTCATATATATTTTACCTTAAGAATGAATTAGGAACAGCAGATGATATAGATAGATAAATAATTTTTTGGTTATACCTGAGTGTCAAAAAATCAGTAATATGAATTATAGAAATGAAATTTAAAGCAAGATATGAAGAAAAAGTACGTACTTAGCTTCACACGGTATCCCACGTTTATTAAAGTAAGCAGAGGGAACTTGGCAACCTTGTGTTAAGACACTCCATTTGGTTTCGCGACGTTGAGCTCCGTCGAAAAGTAGAAATACTTTCCGGCGGAGCTCTAACTCAACGTCGCGCTTTGCTTCGTTATCGAAACGAAGAAATGATAATATTAAACATATAATTGGAAAATATTATGTAGTAAGTAGTTTCATTTATTCGAATGGGGTCGAACCCACAACCCTTCTCCTTTACAGTCGCACTCTTACGTCCATGACAGGCACGATAATAAGTTGATGATATTAATAACGTTTTGTGCATATTCAAATTATCTGTTATTATACTCTGTTTTGTCTTTGATTATGGCTTTATAAGCAAACCTGTTGGACGCTAATCACTTTGTTAATGTGACATTCAATGTATAGAGAACACGCAAAGATGGTTATAGTTATAGCAGAAGATAGTTAATTTGAGACAATTTAAAACGATCATTGTATTATTATCATCAAGTGATAAGGATAAAGACTTAAATAATTTCAAGAATAAACTACCAGAATAAGCTATCTAACTCACAGTAAGAACTTAAGAACATCTTCGTTCAGAAGCTATGTGGAACGACGGGTGCAGACAATAAAAAGCATTTATTACGGTCATAAAACATTTCATAGTTCAAAGACTCATTTAATCGGTCACCTACGTATTAAAAACCAGTTTTTTTATATAATGGTTTGCCGTAAATGTGTATTGCCATGATTTTTGTTATTTTAACACGTCTCCCTCCGTTTATGGGAAACGGTCTATAACAATATATGACGTTGCATTGGTTCAATATTATTCCGAATAATACTTATTTACAAAACTTATAATTTTTTTAACGTAACGGGATTTGAACCCACACCTCGTAAAAACCGTTCAATCGCTCTGACCAACTAAGCCATACGTCTTCATCAAACTACTAAGAAATTCTCATATGTTTGTTACAACTGATTTATGTTGTTAGCATCTCTGTAGGAAGGTTTTTAAAAATGTTAAATGACCAGTTTCTTTCTTCCTAACAATCGGGCATTATCACACTGCGCCACGTTAGAAGAATTTACTGATAAAAATTAAAAAAAAAGTATCAAAATCGTTTTTGAGGCTCTTGCAACAAAATATTAAATCATGAAAAATCTTTTGTACACACGATTCCACAAAATGGTAATCTCCCATGTACCTACGATATAATAATGTACAAAGGGATGTTTGGTCAGGTTCATTATGTATTACGTATAATAAATAATATTTTCAGGTAAAATTTAAATGATAACTTTTGAATTGTAATGATATGTGCAATAAAATAATTTTGTATAGGTATTTTTATAATCAGTGGTCAATTCAGATATGTCTCCTACACAACGTCAGAATTACGACAAAAAAAAACTTTCAAAATCAAAAAAATCTAATGTTTCTTTCCAAAATACTATAATAAATTAATATTGTAATGTTTTTCTATTCATTTCGATTTTGTTTCTACACAGCCTAAGCTTTAACAAGGATAATCTTGTACCGATAGATGGCCAATATTTAACTACACACCCCTACAATCGGGTAAACCAGCCCTACACGTTTAGAACGATGCCCTAACGTCTGCAATAAATGCTGCACTATTTCTCAGCCTTAATACCCGATAGGGGGACCAGGTTTCTTGCTGCTGAGAGATATGACACTTATACCCTGTACGGTGACCATACTAAGGGAATTTATATGAGTTAACTGTTCCATTAAATATGACATTTTAAGGTCTAGGATAAATATAACAAGATTATATCAAGAACGTGGCGGGAATATCAAAAATATATACAACATAGTATTGCAATAACGCTTTTATACATTTTATTCTTGTATAATAATGTCTTTCAATTAGAAGAAATGAAATACAGAACATATTTAATCAGTACAGATCCTCAATTTCAGTGATAAGAAACGTCACTTTCATACCAAAACTAGTAATAAATGCGCCCAGAGTCGCTTTATCCTTCTTGACAGGTTCAACCGAGATAATTTATCAATCAATACAACCAGCCCCGACCGGAACACTCAACCAGTTTGTAATATCGCTCCCGTGAATGTTCAAGTTTATCGCTATTCCTATACAGTAGTTAAACATAGACGTTAACGGGTGTATACAGATATCTTGTTAAATTTTTAAGTGGCTATGGATATAACTTTTAAAATTTTGCCTTTGTTTTATATATTTTTTTCTTTTGTTTTTGGTTCTTTCATTTATTTATTTTTTTCTCAGCTTCACGCTGTATCCCGCACTAGGCAGGGTAGGCAGAGGAAACGAAAGTGAAACCTAGTGTTATGACACTCCGTTCCACTTCCGTTCCCCACTTTCCGCCGAATTTGAGGCATTGCGTGTTGAGTGGCGGAACTCAACGCCGCGCTTTGCCTTATTACCAGAGCGAAGAAATGAAACATTAAATATTTAAATTGAAAATATTAAATATTTCATTTCCTCGACTGGGGATCGAACCCAGAACCTGTCGGTTACAGTCACACTCTTGTGCCGCTGCGTCACGACAGGCCTCTAAATTTAATTTTCGTTTTTAATTGTTATACGAGTATTATTATTATCCCTTTACAAGCAGTTAGTCGTAAGTTAACTATAAAACCGGTCTATTGCGTGTCGGATTCGCTCACACGGGGCTTTGTACCTTTTTCAGAATTGTTAGTCAAAGGAAAACACAATTTATAAAAACTGACAAGCTTTAATTTTGCGGGCGTGTGCACTCATTTCTTGTAAAATAAACTACAAATATAAGGTAGTAATGTATTTTTCAAATGAAACACCTATAAATACGTGCCAAATTTCACAATTGCGAGACCCTACAGGTTCTGATTACGCGGCGAGTTTCATACAAAATGCAGTAAAAAGGATGCATCAATAATCGTTTTTTTTGATTGCGCTGACTCACATGCTTAATTTTTTCTGTGCTCCAATGAACCGTGAACATAAATATTTATTTTCTGATTATTATTTCTGTACAATTTCCAAATCCTAACACGGACATACGGACAACAAGGTCTATTCTAATATAAAATCCTCTAAGGGTTACGTTATTTTATTTGCGTGTACGAAATCCTAAAAAGTTTAATATTGCTATATCAGTTTGAAAAACGTCAAAATTAACTTATGACATAATATAGATAAAAAAGTAAAGCTGTACAATATAGATACAAAATTTAAACCAATTGAACTGGAGACGTTGTCGTCTGTCAAAAACATCGTCTGCTACAGTCCCTATTTTTCCGCTAGCCTGGTACTACTATTGAGGAAAAAAAGTCGAGTTTGCCCTTCCGCCTGAACGAGGCGTCTCTCGACTTCGAGACGCATTGTTCTAGTGGCGCCGAGTGCCGACGCAGAATAATAGCGTTGGATGCTCTTGAAATTTTATATTTTAGGTTAAATTACACTTTTCACAAAGAATATTCTTACTTATTTCAGTATATCTTTCTACATTTATTTAGATTACATACTCTTTATTTTAAATTTTCAACTTAAAATGTCTTTCGATATTGAATTTATCATCAAAAAGTACTATACAAAGTTATATCTAACAAATATATCAACTTGCTTAGCAGAAAGACCTCTTATTTTCGAAGGAGGTAAAAAAACCTGACAAAAACCGCTGTATCCGACGACAAGGCGAGGCGTGGTACAGGCGACCATAAATTAGAGGGTAGCGGTCGCCCAGTAATTGCATGGAAGCGCGAAGTGGCGCCGGGAAGGGCGTAGTGATTACGTATTATAGCACGCGATGTTTGTTATATTATTATTATACTGCTAGCGTATTCTGGGACATGATTTTTAGGGCTGGAATTAGGTAATTTACAAGTAAAGCCCTATTTTATAAATTGACTTGTTAGATTTAGTTGTACGTTAATTTGATAGTTTTGATAAGTTCTAACATTAAAAGATGCAGTATCTGACTAAAATAAGTTCGACGTGTGGGTTTAATCCCTCGCTCTAGTAAGAAAATAAACCGTTGCGTTAAACTCCGCTATTAAATCGGCTATATGTCGTAAATTGGACAGAAAAAAGGGGACGAAGTGTCTTAAAAATAGACTTATTTATTTGATTTTATTAAAAATATCAGACCTAGATGTTCGATATCTCTATTATAAAGTGCCTTTACAATCCGCGGTAGTAAAAACCACATTGGAACCACATAAACATGGCGAATAAAGATACTTTCCTATAGACCAGTGCAGCTTTATAGTAATTTTCTATAGACCATGGTTAACGTTGGGCTATAAAACTACTCATTCTTATATTTTATGTTAGTTGTTGTCTTGAAAACATCATGTAGCGTTAAAGCGAATCCATATTATTATTTTATACACCAGATTGGTATAGTTACCTAAAACTTGATTCATCGCTTTTGTATTTTAATAATAAGTGAGGAATGGAACAGAGTGACTCAACACTAGGTTCCCAAGTTCCCTCTACGTACTTTGCTATCTGCAGGATAGAACGTGAATCTGAAAAAAATACAGCGTGAAGCTGAAGCTGAGATTATTTAAAAAGAAGGATATTCAAATAATTATTTTTCTTCTTCCTGAAAATACACTTTTCACTCTGCATCGGTGAACCCATGGAAATCATGGAAATTATAAAAATAGTTGTAGTTAGCAAAAAACACATACATAAAATAGTTTAGCTAATTATATACGTAATTGTAACCGTTGCGTCGAAATTGGGTCGTGCTTAACTTCAAAGTGAGGTTAAAAAGCTCCTTCTTGGGGTTACTATACTTTCCTATAGTACATTCTACAATTCTTAAGTAACGGACATATTATTTTATAAAACCAGCCATTTCTAAGGCACAAAATCCTTTTGCATAGGGGCACAAGTGGGCCTAAACGACACAGGTTGGTTGGGTTCGATCCTCAATTGAGAAAATGAAATGTTTGATATTTTAATTTCTTCGCACTGGCAACAGGGTAAAGCGCAGCGTTGCTTATTTTTATGGAAAAGATAAGGGGTACCGTACAGGTGCATGAGCAGGAAAAAGCGTAAAAATAAATAAAATCCTTATTTATTTCTGACACAAAACATAAAACAACATATCAACAACAGTACATTGTTGCAACACAACCTAGGTCTCATTAATAATTTATAGAATACGCCAAATATGGCTTCTGTATACACCATGGCAACCCAAAATTACGGCGTCAAACTTGATAACAAGGTAGCACTTATCGTCCCGGAACGAATCAATCAATAGGGTGACGGTAATGAACGGGTAGGGGGAGGTGCGAGGCAAGTTCCTCCCGGATTCTGACTAAGACTTGGCTTAAACTTGTCTTTTTACGGCCGCTCTTAGTTCTCGAGCCGGTAAATGCTTTGCGTAATATCGGTTGGTCTTTTAAGGAAATTGTTTTTGTTCGTATCTTTTAGGTGGGTTGGAACTTTACGGTTAATCTGTGACTTTTTTAAATTTAGGTTAATATGAGATTTGATGAATTGCTTTGAAACGCTTTATGAAGAGAAATTTATATGGATTGATTATCACTGATGATAATATCAAAAAATGCTTTTAAAATAATTTCCTATATGTATAGACGTTGAATTCTGCACACACAAAATTTGTACCTTTGAGCAAAAATTGGAAAATAAAGTGTTGGGTGGTCTTTTTTTCTTTTTTCTCATATCAAAACGTGGTCACATTTATGTATACATATTTATATATTATTACGGCGTTGAGTTTCGCTAAAGAACTGTCTACGAAATTAGACATAAGTGAAAGATTAATTTTCAGTAGTATATATATATATATATTATAATTTAAAATTAAAAATAATATTTAATTATTACTACTAGTTAGTATTTAGAGGTTTTTGGTAAAAAATGACTCATTAATTTGAACAGGCGACGCGCGCTGATTGGTCCGCCCTCCTCGTTAATGAATGAGGGAATGAAAATTGGTTTCACGCTTTTCGATCTTCACTTAATATTTACTTCAAAACAGGAGGTACTTAGAATATTGTGTTATATATTTTGTAATTATTTGAAACATGTTTAATAATTATTGTTCTTTAATGTTTGTTGCACTGCACTTGCGTACTTTTTTAGTCAGATTCAATGTGCAGCAGAAAAATAGTTAAATTATTAATTAAATATTAATAAAATTATTAATAAAGATATTGTATGTTTATTAGCAGAGCTTAACTTAAAACAAATAGGGCGAAGCTTCAGTGAACGTTTGAAAACATATTATCTATGATACTTGAGTAAGCTGAAGCAATAAGCATGCACAGACACACGCACGCTCTTCTTTTTGTTAATTATTGTACTGTTAATCGAATTCTCTATATCTTTATTGTAACCAGTTGTTCTGTATAGGTGCATACCTAAATGTTATCTATCCATCATCATCTGCGAGTGAAAACTGGCGACTAGAAAGACAAGCCGAGAGCTTAGTACATGCGTCATTCAAATTCAAATGTATTTAAAAAAAGTCTTATAGGGGATGTTTATTAATGTAAAAGGACCCAAAATAGTGATTATTCAATTTTTGTCTGTTTTTCTGTGCGTTTGAACGCGCTAATCTCAGAAACGGCTAACCAAATTTAAATGCACTATTATATTTTGGCAACCTTCCCACAACCATTTAGTGTTTGTTCTATTTTATTCGGGTAAAAAATAAAGAGTTATGTCAATTTAAAATATTAATTTCGACGAAATTTCAAGAAAACTTTTATTCATTTACTAAAAATCTTAATTTTCAATGAATAGTTATTGTTTTAGAAGTAATTATGTTATAAGAACAAGAAAGAAAATAAAATAATGTAATTCAAGCGAGTAAAGCCGCGGGCGGGTCGCTAGTACAAAATAT
The DNA here is from genome assembly GCA_019049475.1 of Eueides isabella. Taxonomy (NCBI): domain Eukaryota; kingdom Metazoa; phylum Arthropoda; class Insecta; order Lepidoptera; family Nymphalidae; genus Eueides; species Eueides isabella. The sequence continues at coordinate 3,656,194 of CM032407.1, forward strand.
ATCTCTGAAATGTAAGTATAAGAATTTGCCTAACAGTCTACGTCACAAAAGATATGTGTGGCGGCGCACCTTTACTCTTGCCTATCTATCTACATAAGTATCCACATACTACATTGGTTTAATTCACGCGACGCGCCTTAAATTCCACTTTCTAGGAACGATTAACGCATAATAAGATCTGGAGACACGGCTTTAAGCCGAGCCAAGTACGCTATGCTTGAATATATATCTATAGAATTTTGTATACATTTATATATACATATATATACTATATATTGCCTGTCGTGGCGCAGCGGCACGAGCGTGTGACTGTAGCCGACAGGTTGTGGGTTCGATCCCCACTCGAGGAAATGTAAATATTTGATATTTTCAATTTAAAATATTTAATATTTTAATTTTTTCGCTTTGGTACAAGGCAAAACACGGCGTTGAGTTCCGCCACTCAACACGCAATGCCTCAAATTCGACGGAATGTGGGGAACGGAAGTGGAACGGAGTGTCTTAATACTAGGTTTCCAAGTTCCCTCCGCCATACAGGATGAAGCTGAGTGAGTGAGTAAGTATATACTATATATTATATTATTACATATTTGATTCAATCCCGTCATGTCGTCATTAAAATGAATTTGAAAGTAATAAATTTATTAAAGAAAATAAGAAATATTATGCTCGTTTTGGCAATTTTATTACAAGTTACATCAAGGATTTGCAACGTCTATTCTATAGTATCTTTTCTTCGACCTTAAAATATTTTTAAATCTCATTTTAATTGAATCAACAAAATCAGGTAGAAAATGAAGAAGTCAATCCGGTATCTCCATACTTTCCCTACATTATACATATTCCCTACATACAGGTATTTAACTATAAGTAATACATAACAAATTATAAATAATAATGTACATACACATTTTCATCGTCTCGTCTCTCATGTAAGATCGGTGGAAAACGGTTAAAACGACAGCCATTATTACCTAACAGCTTGGACTCGTGAAATTCTTTTGTGTTTTGAAGAAACTTTTTAACTTTTTGAGCAAATATTTTTCATTTGAACTACCGACGTTGAAAAATACCGGGAAACGCCAATCTGATACCTTGGTATCTCAAATTCTCGGTCATATTGTTATTAACTGGCTGTAGCATGCAAATTTTGTCTTAATTAACAATCTATTTTAGTGTTGTTATTTTTATTTATACAATATATTTAGTAAAAGATCCATATTAATACTTATTTATTTTTTTGTTGTTAGTAATATAATTCGTTAATAATTGAAAGAAAATGATCTAAGTTAACCTTTTTTTTTCGAAAATCCTTTAACGAAGTTATAGAGCAAATTTTACAGTAAGCTCTAAATTTATTATATATGTAGAATTGATTTATTCTTTTATAGTCAAAAACGCAGAGGTAATTTAGGAACCCAGTGTTAAGTCACTCCGATCCGGTCCCCACTTCTCGTCGAATTTGATGTGTGTTGAGTGGCGAAGTTCTATATCGCACTTTGCCACGTTAAGACCGCGAAGAAATATTAGATATTTCTTTTCTTTAAAAGATAGATAGATTATTAACTATCTTTAAAGCACAAAAATTGATCATGGACATGAAAAACATCTAAACAGTTTTAAAAAAACATAAATAATTAAAGAAACATCAGCATATCCACAGACAAATCGAAGTAGCCGGACATCTTGTTATTAATCAAATACTAATGTCCTCAATTTATACCACACATGGGTACATTGCGCGGCTAATGGTGTATGCCGTCATTATAACTAAATTATGTTGGTGCCTCACGCTAATGCCACCCGCTGGCGGCGCTTTGCAAACACGGAAACGTACTTTGTATAGTAAATCGTAACTAGCGAAATTATATTTTACTTTTTATTGCATATTTCTTTTCATCTAGTAGTGTCTAGAACAGTGTTTTCCAAAGTGGGGCGTACGCCCCACTGGAGGGCACTTTGGCCATTGGAGGGGGGCAATTTATGATTTAACCAAAAACTTTTTTTTTTTTATGGAAAAGACGGCAAACGAGCGTACGGGTCACCTGGTGGTAAGTGATCACCGTCACCCACGGCCCCGAGTAACTCCAGAGGAGCTACAGGAGCGTTGCCGTCCTTTAAGGTGGAAGGGCACCGGGGCCCGGCATTACCTAATGCGAAACGCAGTGGCCAAAGCCACTACTTAACGCCGGTCTTAAATGCCGGGGGTGGTAATAATCCGGCCGAGTCTGCCCATGCGTGTTGCCATTACTGGCAACGTGACTCTACCACACGCACTTTAGTCGCCTCTTACGACACCATCAGTACCAGGGTGATCCTATTCTATGCCGGGATCACACGGCAAAAACTAATTACCCCCTCGCCAAGGCATTTTAAGCCAACGCTTGACTAAAGGGGGACATGGTGGTTTTAGAAATCCAAAAGTGGAGCATGGACTAAAAAAGTTTGGGAAGCACTGGTCTAGAAGGATAATTTGAAAATGTTTTTGCTTGGGCTTGATTTCAGCCAAATTTTGGCACTTTATTATGAGCTTAGTAAGCCACGATCGTCAAAATATATACCTAATGTTTTACGTCAAATTATAACGTAAATATAAGTATAGCGTATAATATATAAATATAACGTATAGGGGCCTGTGGGGTCAATGGAAGGTTCGATGCTCACCGTAGAAAAGGAAATCTATACTTATAATAAATATGTAACTGATCATTGTTTGTAAATGGAAGATATGTTAAAAATGAATATTACAGATATTTTTAAATGTCAGAAAAGGGTAACCAGATTTAAGTGCAGTTTTCACTATTATTTTGCCAACCTTCCGTCAACATTTAGTGTTTGTTTATTAGTTCGATAAAACTGTTATATATTTTTTTCATTTAGCTAAAATTTTAGTGTTCAATGAAATATCTTAAAAGTGATAATGTTATCAGAATTGAGATTAGTAAAGTAGTATAATCAAGCGGGCGAAGCCGCGGGCGGGTCCCTAGTATTTAATGTTTTCATTTATCAAATTCTTCTGCCTATCCTAGTATGTTCGGGATATAGACAAAAGCTAAAACAGAAAACTATTAAATAATTAGCTGCCAAAATTTATAACCCACACTAATCTTTACCCCTTTTGTACTTTTATGTGGGTAAAATGACACCAGGTGATATAACTTACAAGCTGTCACCTTACATTGAATTGAGACGAGACAATGGCGAATGGAACCCTTAGAAAACTACAGCTATCTCTCTCTCTTTCATATCATTTGACAACTTGTTGGTGAGACCTACTATGTTCGTAATGTTGCCTCGCATTTCTCGGTACCGGTCATTCGACACATCACGTATCATTAAAGAATAGCAGTTGCTACCCGTTTCTTTACTAAAATATGATATATAGCAATGTAATATAAAATATTATTTTTTTTTAGCTTTACGCTGTATCCCACGCGAGGCAGGGTAGGCAGAGGGACCTAGGGAACCCGGGAACCTAGTGTAAAGACACTCCGTTCACTTCCGTTCCCCACTTTCCGCCAAATTTGGGGCATTGCGTGTCGAGTGGCGGAACTCAACGCCGCGCTTTGCCTTATTACCAGAGCGAAGAAAAGAAACATTAAATATTAAAATTGAAAATATTAAATATTTCATTTCCTCGACTGGGGATCGAACCCAGAACCTGTTGGTTACAGTCACACGTATGTGCCGCTGCGCTGCGCCACGACAGGCCTCTAATATAAAATATATATAAAAAATATTTTCTTTTTATCTATATAAAAATATTCTAATTATAAAATTGATTTCCCTGTACAGCAATGTGGTTGCTTGTGTATTTTAGCATATATTGAATAAATCATTTATTCTTGTTAATCCAATAAAATTAAAAACATAAATGACAGATGACGTCGTTGGACAAAATATCACCATCGTTCATTTTTTATACTTAACAAGTTTATCATATGACAATATGTATAACCATTCTGCAATATAACACCAAAGACCACTATACTACAGAAAAAAAAAGTATAAAATCGTCTCCAAAACATTAATATTTAAAAAGAAATATCAAAACAAGAAGAAAAAGGTAAAAATATTCCATCCGCATCATCGGGTGTTCTTACCGCCACCGCCAGTTGTAAAATGCGGCTCGAGTCAGTCGCTAAATAAATAATAAATGGTAAATCCCTGCTACCGTCGTCGACGCGTCCCGCACGTGTATGACCGGCTTATATCTCACACTGTCTTTGTGTAGGGTTATCAATGACAAAATTTAATAAGAACGTAGTTTTTACTAATTTTTGTCTTTTCGGAACCTAGTGAATATTTAGTGGCGGAACTCAACGCCGCGCACGGGGCATCATGTTTACAGACAGAGTACTGTGCGCCACTGTGGCATGATGGCCTTATAATAGAATTTGTGGTTATATAAATATTTACACTGTAATTTAATTGTTTATTTTTGCATTTTCAGTTATTAATTAATGCAAGTAGTTTCAATTTTGTACTGATATTTACTAGATTATAATGAGATTAAAATAAGGTAAAACAAAAGAATCATATATATTATTTTATTACAAAAGAATCATACATTTTTTATATTGAATCAGAATAAAGTTTTGATATCAAAAAAAAAAAAACAACAGCGTTGTTTTTTTTTTTGATATCAAAACTTCTAAAAATAATATTTAAACGTACACACCAATAAATACGTTTTAAAGATTACAACTTCTAAAATAATTTAGAAATATATATATATTTTTTAGCTTCACGCTGTATCCCGCACAAGGCAAGGTAGGCAGAGGGAATCCGGGAACCTAGTGTTAAGACACTCCGTTCCACTTCAGTTCCCCACTTTCCGCCGAATTTGAGGTGTTGCGTGTTGAGTGGCGGAACTCAACGCCGCGCTTTGCCTTATTACCAGAGCGAAGAAATGAAACATTAAATATTGAAAATATTAAATATTTCATATTTTTATGAAATTGCTGTAGGTATCTCACGCAAGATAGTCAGAGGGAACATAGGAACCTAGTGTTAAGGTACTCGGTTCCGTTCACCACAAATACATTCAAAAATATTTACAACATTCTAGTCATCTACGAGTACATACATTGTAGGTGGATCAATGTCGCAGCGTATTTAGTATGCCTCAAAGCACTGCTACGAGTCCGGTCGGATTCACTGATCGGACCACGACAAATGGTACGCACAAGGTTACAACACTACTTCAAGAAGCTGTTGGTGTTTTTTTTTGTTTTAATAACTAATATTGTTAAATTTTATCATTTATATTTATAATAATTGTTACAGTAAATTAATAAGCAATAATGGTATCATTGATGGTTTGTTCTAAAAGATATACCGAGATCTCCTACTGCCCCTTGTCAACAATTACAAAATAGAATACGTACATAAATAGGCATAAAACTAGAAACAGTTTAAAATAAGATACTGTACGGTATACTTTAGAATTGAGAAAGTGTATAAATAAAGTACGCTAGTCGCGGCGAGCTGCAGAAGCACCACAAAAAGTTTGATCAAATGTTGGAAAAATGAGACCGGAAAGTTTTTAACAGGGCTACCAACCATTGACAAAAAAACATACAAAACGGGATATATTTCTTTTATTAATATTATCTTTCTATATATCTTATTTGTATATGAAAAACATATGTAATTTTTAAATTAATTTTACTCTTACCACCTGCAACGTCAATAGACTCAAAAGTGATAAAAATATAGTTTTATAATATAAACGTCAGCCCTATTGTATGTGGGAAGCGGGTGCGGCGTGACATGGGATCTGTCGGGTCGGCCCATCGTTACTTGCCGACCGACAATAAAGAGCGACCAATACGCTTAAACCGAGACATTTTGTGTTTGTACTGACTTGCTATAGATGCGATGTCAGTTCAATGTACAGTACGGTTAACGAGTTGTGGCCACAAAGCTACGTTTGCTGAACTTATGTGCATTGTATGTAATGTTGAGTGTGTACAACGCGCATTTATATATTTTTCTTACAATTGATAGTTGTTAAGCGTTATAATTATTTTTTATCATTTGGAAGACAAAAATCTGCGCAGTGACTTACAGCTTAGGTCAGGACGGTCACAACTGGTTCATGTAATATCCATATGACTGTATGAACTTTGGTGTTAAAGAATAATTCTTTTAATATTCTTTGCTTTTTCTGATTTTAGGTTAAAGTGGTTGTACCTAATTTATTGTATGTATAAAAATTATTTAATAATTTTAGGTTTACACTGTATCACGAACATGGCAGGGTGGGTAGGCAAAGGGAACTTGGGAATTTAATTTTGTTAAGGTACTCCGTTCTGTTGCCCAGTTTCCGTCGAATTTGAGGTATTGTTGAGTGGCAGTACTGAACGTCACGCATTGACTTTTTATCAGATTTTAGTTTTTGAACGACTTAATAATAATTTATTTTATTTGGATATTGGCTTATTGTCTTGATATATAAATAATATTATGTGATCATATGAAACATTGCAATCAAAAATAAAATGTTATAGTATGACTAGTCATGTTGCAGCAAAAACAGAAAACATCTATATACGATAGCCGTGGATTCAATTTCTACTTAGTAAAAAAATATCTAATAAAATTGTTATTTCTATAAACTGAAGAAGAAGCGGGCTCAGTCATACGACTGGAAACGCGACAGGATACGGGTTTGATTTTCACTCGATGAAATACCGCCACTTAGCACGCAATGCCTCCAGAATTCGGCGAAGAGTGGGGAACGAAAGTATCTAAATGGAAACAGAGTGTCTTAGCACTATGGTCTCTTTGCCTATCCTGAAATCTGAAATACAGGGTGAAGCTCATGATGATTAAGATACAAGCTTTATAATTATTTCACATTTTATTAATATATGGTAAGTACATAGATTTATACAGACTATGGCTTAAATTTTCCATTACGTTTAGGAGGTACTAAGCAAAGCAGAAGGAGAACCACGAACATGAGAAACATTGTATAATGCTTACTATCTCATTCTCCCACGTTAAATCTAATGAATTTATGTGTCTGTCTCTTTTTACAGCCGTTTTTACGTTTCATCGACATTTAAATCACAAGAATACTGCCCACATAAAACATTTTAAAAACAAATGTGAAATGTCTTTGCACTGTGTTTTATTTAAGTCCAATAAAATAATAAATACTACGTTATGGCAAAAAAAAAAAGAAAAAGCGCAAAATTTGTTGTTTTGACATAGCCAAATTACACAATTTTTTTACATTTATTGTAATGTATCATTTATTGTGCACCAGTTAAATAGTTATTGGGTGATAGTGAAACAAACATCCAATTTTCAGAAGCATTGACATTTATATATAATATTAGTAATTTAATACGATGTTATACAGCCCTGCGTGCGGGCGGCGGGCGCGGCGTGACATGGGATCTGTCGGCCCGTCGCGTCGCGTGCTGAGTTGCCGACCGGCCGTGTAGTGCGACTGATGCGCTTAGACTTTTTATATTTTATTTTATATTTCAAATACTAGTTGTTTTTTTTCTTTAATATCTATCTTTTGATGGTGTCCTATTTTATTTGTTATATTGTAATAGCGTTAAATGTGATAAATATTTTAGTCCAATGCACCTCTTTTTTAATTTAGGATAATAAAATAAAATATAGGATGTATACGAAATATTTTTTTATTGATATCGTAGCGTTTGGCGCTCCGTTCTCTCTGCCAACCTGGTAAGGATATAGCGTGAAGCTAAGATAAGATACGAAATATTTTCACATATAAAATGCAAATTTTGAAAAAGAAATAACTTATTTATACCTCTACTTGCCAGTATCGTAAAAATAAAATCCATGTTAATACAAATCCGCTATCCATACCTGTAACAGAAGAAAATAGAACATTAATTTACAATTACTTTTACGCTGTTTTCAGAATATAGCAGAATTACCAAAAGGGACGTATCATTAGAGTCAAGACACTCCATTCATAAGGCCGCCTCAATTTTGTGGCGTAGCTCAACGCCGCGTACAAAACATTATGTATCACTACAAATCCAACAAAACATGTAGCAAACTCACACAAACCATTTATAAGCCATATAAACGCGCGAGTCACGTAACGCAAAGCACCAACCGTTATAAATACAAAGGTAGTATAGAGTAATATCGAGCGAGGCGAGCATCACAGGATACGGGCCGCGTTATCGCCCCCGCGAACGCGTCACCTTGTCACCGAGCGGTTTAATGGGCTGCCGTGTACTGTGTCGGGTGGTTTTGATATTTTGTTTATGAGGATTTATGTAGTTTTTGGATGGATTTGTAAGTAAAAAATTATATAGGTATCATTTTTGTTATTAATGTATAGTATATTTATTTATTAGTGAAAATATATATTGTGATTCATAATAAATTTACCCAATATGCATAATTATTTATACATACTTTTATAATGTCTTTTTACAACTAGATAAGATTTAAAACCTCTATCTATCTAAACAGTTAAACACATATACTTTGACCAATGTCATACTGAATGAAAACACTATAAGGAGTTGGTACAGTAAAAAGAGATATCGTTGAAGAAAATCTCAATATTTCATATAACGCATTCGTTTATTTGTTGGAATACACAAAGAACGTCAAAGTGAGACCACTTCATTCCCTGTTTTATATCGACTTCAAAACGTGAGTGACGGGTTTCAATGCTGCACTTTGTAATTCTTGACTAAGGAAAGCATCTTTGTTGATATTTTATATGTTCTTGCAACATTTGCTAATGATTTTATTTATTAGTACTAATATATATAACAATATAACACAAATTAAACTAATGTTTTTGAATAAAAAAATATAATTTATATAACTTACAAATTTTAGAAACAGTATATACCTTCTAAATATTCACATTTCAATATTTTACTACATCAATATACTTATTCAGAATATCTATAAATGTGATATATACAAGGATCGAACGCACAAATTCATCATACTTCCATGTCACTCCACTGCAAAAGCTCGTTAAAATATCTTTATTGTGAAATATCTACTTAATACTTCATTATAGCGCCTCAGGCATACTTATAGAGGTGGGTAAAAAGAAATCAATGGAACATCATTCGAGCAAGGTAGAACGATCCAGCTCTGCGTTAGTTCGCCGCAATGTGCTGTTGAAAAAAGCCGGCCTGTGGGTTGCATAAAAAATGTCTGGCCTGGTGGCGGGTCGCTAATGCCGCTTCTAATGACGGCACACTCGCCGCGCTCGTTTCCGTTGTAGGGTTGCAAATGATTTTGTTTTTTGGTGTTAATTTATGATTGACACTATTTTCTTCTAAGCTATATTATACTAGTCATTATATAAAAAAAACACACACAGACAGTTATATATTTTAATCTGGTCGCATATTTTTCAATGTTTGTTAATAAAACTTTAAATTATTTTACACAGTTCTTGAAGCGCATTTATAAATAAATATATTATACCTTCAGTATAACCTAACATATAATTATATATTTACTATGAAATACCAAATCATTCACATCCTTGATATCGTGGGTGCGAGCGCTCGCCTCCTACATATTTAATTTGCTCGGACTGGTTTCTGTCCGGGCGCCGCGCTACGCTTTGTGTTTCGTTATGGCTCTATCGTCTGCGACTATAGGGCTGCTTGATTGAAGCATCGCTACTTTATTGTTTACCCGTTTTGAATTCACAAAAGAAAATAGAAAATTTGGTGTATAAAAATTAACTTTTACATTTTCAAACTGGTCCCCCAATTAATTGTTACAGAAAATGTTATTCAGTAAAAGTAAAAATGCAAACAAAAGATAAGTGGTATCCAGTCGAGGGTAAGTCTGAGATAAAGTCGAGATTCGAAGGGCGTGAAATGTATAAGCTAAAAAATATAATCTTCGTCACGAACTCCTTGGTTCTACGGACTGAATAAACCCTGCTTTTGTAAAGGAAAATTTTAGTTCGTCAAAATAAAAGAGCTTGTTATCTATACTTTGTAAAACCATCTTGGTTTTTGTCCATAGAGTCTTGCAAAGTTAAATATATAAGCTTCACACTTTTATCTCTCTTTACTATATATCTAAAAACGCATACCAAGTCTCTCCGGTTTATCGTATTGGATTAGACACTCCGCTCTCCACCTTTCATGTGAATTCAAGAATGTTGAATAGCCAAACTTACTTAATGGAATTGAAATATATAAATCCCATTAGTAGGACATTACTTAAATATTTTAAATTATGTCCATCTTTTTTATGAATTTTGAAAATAAGTTTGTTGTTTATTATAAGTTTTTTTTTGCTATAGTCACAAGAGACTAACGAAGGTGAAAGCAAAATTGAGAGGATACATAGTATTTAAAAGCTATCCGCTTAGTGTACTGTCTTATATACTAATGCATAATTCGATAGACACTGATATCACAAAGTGCAAGTTCGCGAGAAAAAAGCTAGGGCCACAAAAGGGGATGCGGGTGGCAAACACCCTCTCGGGTATAATCCCTTATCGTTGCCACCGTCCGCACATCCACAATTATTATGAAGGGCTGATGTAAAATAGCGTTGCTTATTTATATCTTTTAAATCACAAGTAAATCCATGTAATTCATTATTTTATATTTCTCCAATCAATATTGATAGTTATTTTAAATTTAAAGGTTAGATACAAGTACCTGCATGAAGATGTCAATAAAATAAATGCCAGTGAGCATGTAAGAAACTATAATTGCATATTTTCTATTTCAGAGAGCAGAAAACTTCGTCTATTCTTGGTATCATCATTCTTCAATTTTTGTTTTTCAATATGCTTTCTAAACTCAGTGCTAACTGAGAATAATTCATTCTTTAAAAAGAAAAATTCAACAATAATACCTAATACAGTTCTACGGTGCCAAAAAGTAAAAGATTAATGCTCTAGTTTCCTTATATGCCCTATTCTCGTTCTTGGCATAAAGGCTAGCTATATTTTAAAGTAGCGGTGACACATTCGGTAATTCGTTCTAAGCATGCAAATTCTTTAAATTGAAACGTAGCTAGTAAAGAATATGTTGGACAGAAATTCAAATTCACTAGTGACTTAATATTTTATAAAATGAATAAATATTTTTTAAAATGGTAATGACATGTTTTATGTTTAAAACATTGAAATATTGTGAAATGACATTTGTGTAGTAGATATAAAATTAAATATTGTATAATCGTTTTTCTGTTTTAATTAGAGCTTATGTCGTAAATTTCATCAATACATATCAAAAGATAAATATTTGGGTTATTTGAGTACGATTAGGGTTTTTAGATCTCCACTTCAATACTACGGCAATCATTTGTGAGCGGTAGGTACTTTGTTTGTACTTTCTTATTTCTTTTAAAGTAAATAATTGATCCTGTAATAAAACCAAGTATTATTTCGAAATATAATATAATTTTAGCTCATAATTAATGACTAGCACACACGTATGTTTAAATAAAATCAACTACCCAGTTTGAACCTACAACCACTGCAGTAAACAGTGTTGTTGATGATTTTTTTTTATTTTCCCGCACATGGCAAGGTAGGCAGAGAGAACTTAGGAATCTAGTATTAAGACACTCCACCTATCTTACCCACTTTTCGCTGAATTGCGTGTTGATTTATGGAATTCAACGCCGCGTTTTGCATTGTCACCAAAGCGAAAAAATTTAAACATTAAATATTTAATTTGAAAATATTAAATATTCCGTTTCTTTGAGTGAAGATCGAACTGACAACCTTTAGCGTTTCCAGTCACATGCACGTACGTGCCTGCACCATTATAGGCCTCAAAAAAATCTCTTTTTCTTCAACTAAAGAAAAATGTATAACTCATAAATAAGGCAAGACCGTCCTCAGTCCACGTACCAAACCGCCTCGGCCACTCTATATGGGATCGCGGTCGCAAGCTATGTAAGCCAGGCCCGTTGGCTACGGGTCCCGCAGTGAACGCTGTCCCTTTTACACTCATTAAACTTTGTATAGCACCATCTTGTTCACACCACCAGTTATGTAGGGTTGCAAATTTTTGATGTGCTCGGGTGATGTAGGTCCAAGTAACATACGGTCTGAGTTACGTGTGAATAATCTGATATTTTATACTCTTATGTTTATTTTGTTATTTTCTTCGAATAGAAATGAATAACGTTTCTAAATATTTTCAAACAGATTTAAAGTAATATTCCATACTTAGGAAAGAACTTATATTAAAGGAAAGAAATTATATTTTTTCTATACAAGTGTGTTTTTAAATATTTTGTCGTATATGCAGTGTCGATTCAATGAAATATATTGCTATTAAATATTCTTTTAAAAAATGATTACTTTTGAAATTAAAAACCATAAGTATTTAGTAACAAAACGTCAAAAATATCATAGCTTCAGATAAAAAAAAAATACAATATTAATTAGCCCTCTTTATTAATTAAAAGTAAAGCTTGAAGAAACTATCAAAACAAAAAGTTCTAAACTTAAATTTAAAAAGCGTATAAAAATTTTGAACGAAGCAGGATTTGAACCCGCGCCTCTGGAATACCGTTCTGGAACGGTATTCCAGAGGCGCGGGTTCAAATCCTGCTTCGTTCAAAATTTTTATACGCTTTTTAAATTTAAGTTTAGTATTTTCTGTCCTAAGTGTGGAATAAAGCTTGAAGAAACTATCAAAACAAAAAGTTATTTAAAAAATATGTAAAGCAAAAAAAAAAATATTTTTATCTAATACTAGCGAGTTGCTAACACAGCGTAAGTATTCATTACACTTGCCAACCCTGCAAAGCTTAGGGTAAGCCGAGCGAATTTCATTTCTCAGACGGCGTAAAAATTTAATAAAGACGCAAGCAGTAGTTGCTGGATGGTGTTTCGGCCGCTAATTTTGTCATTATTTTACGTACGTTTTTTCCATGTCAGCATTTTAACCGTGTCATATGCTGTTTGACCTTTGTCAACTATAAATTTAAAAGTAAGTATAATATCTTTATTTATATACTAACGAACAGTTCGCGGCTTCGCCCGCTTGAATTATACTACTTACTCAATCACCTTCACGCTTTGATAACAAGGCAAAGCCTTGGCAAGGCCTTGTTACCAAAGCGTAGAAATTGTGTTCCGTCAGTCAACACACAATGCCTCAAATTCGGTGGAGAGTGGGGAACGGTATAGATTGACTTTATATTAGGTTCCCAGGTTCTCTCTCTCCTACACTGCCATGTGCGGGATACAGCGCGAAGCTGAAACAAAAGTTAATGCCCGTTGTAGCCCACTGTACTTACGTACCTCAAAGTTACTTGGGTCTAGCATATACTATGTCTCAATAGTTTAATTATTTTTTTTAAAATATTTGAATACTGGTTTAAATCTAAAAGAATTATTTAAAAATAATTGTCACGAAAATTCTATAGAAAAGTTAAAGAATTGTCGGATATAGTATAATATATTATACTGATGCGAATAACACAATGCATCGGACGTGTCATTTCGCGCCATCGCGCCATGTTTGAACGATCAATGGCGGCGCCTTTTGGCGGGAATGTGACGCACAGTCTATAGGGACACTAATAAATTTCAACAGATAATATATGGTAAGTAGGTCAACGATTAAAATTACCATATACCTTTATAAAATTACGATATAACTATTAAAATTACGATATTACTATATTTTAACAAAACTAGTTTCGTTTTAATTGTTTTTAACATTAATTTGCTTACATTTTGAATATAATAATTATAATTAATTATTACATTTTGAATATAATAATTATATTATTTGCATTTCTGAAAATCGATAGTATTTTTAAAATAATAAATATTTTTTTGAGGCGCAGTGGCATAAGCGTGTGACTGTAACCGACAGGTTCTGGTTTCGATCCCCACCCAAGGAAATAAAATATTTAATATTTTCAATTGAAATATTTAATAGTTTTCACTTCTTCGCTCTTGTAAAAAGGCAAAACGTGGCGTTGAGTTCCGCCACTCAACACGCAATGCCTCAAGTTCGGCGGAAGGTGGGGAACGGAAGTGGAACAGAGTGTCTTAATACTAGGTTCCCAGGTTCCTTCTGCCTACCCTGCCATGTGCGTGAAGCGTGAAGCTGAGTATAAATATTTTATTGGAAAACGAAGTAGCCCATTCGAAATTAACTCTGGTGAAACTGTGAAAAAGCGGGATGAATACATTTTAAATAGCTTTGACAACAAACAAATTTAATTCAATAAGTCATTGATGAACCAAAATATCTAATGTAACCTTACACGCTTGACCAATTACCGCCCTCGACTTGTTCTAAATCCTGATAAAGAATCAATAGCATCGTTTCCCTCTACTTCCTGGGACAAACGTGATTAGAATTTTCCAAAATATATAAAGCAAGATCTTATGATGTCGGTTTTGTTACGCCGGAAATTAAATAAGTACATAAGGATTTTGTTGGAACAGAAGTGATGGTATGAAAATATTTTAGTTTTTCTCGGATCTTTTATCACTACACACGTTATATTACGTAGAGTAATACACATAAAGAATATCTGCTTCGCTTGTCGTTAATAAAATGTATTAAAAGCATTTTTTTTTATTTTACGCTATATCGCGTATACAGTAGAATAGGCAGTTAATGTTAAGAACGCTATTTGGGCGAACATAAAGTACAAAATACTCTATTTTCACCCAGTTAGACGCATTGCATTTTGAGTTGCCGAAATCAACGCCACATTCATTTTCCCGTGTGGAAATCGATCCAATAACCGTTAAGTTTGCAGACGGTTTGTTGCTACACTATGGCGAACCCCATGAGAAGTTAAGTAAGCATAATTTAAGAACTATTATTTCTGGGATTAGAACCAACACTAATACCATATAATAAGAATGTCTTAATGCTTATTATATACAAGCGACATGATCGTGGCTTTTCCCGCATGAATGACAAATTTTAACTACTTTCTTGATCTAATGACATTATCACTTTTAAGATAATATCTATACATTAAAAGTTTAAATTTCTACTAAATAAATAAAAAAATAGAGAAATTTTATTATTATACATATATATTCCCATTCAAAATGACAATTTAAAAAAAAGAAACGCCCGATCACAATTCGGCACAAATAGCGTATTCCATTAATGCGTTAGCTCGATTTTGGCACTATCAAGCAAAACACTATGCAAATACGCGATGCAACGCTATAGCAAGAAATATGCTAATATTGCAGATACCGAAACTGCAGTTAATAGCCCGCCTCGAACAACGATAGTTATTTCAATGGGAATCGATGTGTTTGAACGCGGTTGATGCGGGTTCAAATGTATTGGAATGTTTATGTTTAGTGTAGTAATTTTTTCAGATTATAAAATTATAGGTTATGTTAAGACAGACGTTGCCTGTTGCATGGTGTAAATCAACGCCGCGCAATGTCTTGATGCCAGAGGGAGGAAGTGAAAATGCACTGAACGAAGTCGAATAATAAAATATTTTTTAATCATGAATTTTGGAAATGATATCAAGAGTTTTTCTACAGTAACTTTGTTTAACTTTTTACAATTTTGTGTTCCAGTTCATAGGATAGTGTGGTCAGAGAATCTGTTCGTCTGAAATAAAAATGTATATTTATTATAAAAATGGATATATTACGAATGTGGTTTAAAATGCATATGAATAAATATACAATTCGTTCGAGAAATCTTTTTCACAGCTTCAGTCACAAAACTCAATTGTCGTTTACATTTTATCGCAAACAAACTCCGGTTACCCAGAGAAAAAAGAGAGCCAAATACTACCGTCTCTGCATACTTCTTTCACTTGGTCTACTGTCATTTAACCCTTTATATATGTAATACTTACTCACTCAGCTTCACGCTGTACCCCGCACACAGCAGGATAGGCAGAGTGAACTTGGGAACATAGCCGAATTTGAAGCGTTGCGTGTTGAGTAGCGGAACTCAACGCCACGCTTTGCCTTATTACCGGAGCAAAGAAATGAAAACATTAAATATTGGAATAGAAAATATTAAATATTTAATTTCCTCGAGTGGGTATAGAGCCCACAACCTGTCGTTTACTGTAACACGCTTGTGCCGCTGCGCCACGACAGGCCTCACATCACATACATTTGATTGTAAGAATTTATTATTTCTCTGATTTATGTATTGTTAATTAAGTAAAACGAATGTTAAAATTTCTCAGTACAGTTGTAATCATCGGGACCCGAAATGTTTCTGAATTAGATGGGCGTAGTAGGTATATGCAAAATCTGCAGATGCCGCCATAACAAGGCAGCAGTAAACAGCAAAGCACTCGGAAGTTTTATTCCGCGTCTCCAGCTATTCGGTTTACGATTACGACCACAGCTGCAAGTGAATGGGCTATTAAAAGTAAAATGAAATATTTGCTGACCGAAACCAATATAAATTGACACCGATTTGACAAAATAGAGTGTGGGAGAAGATTCAAAATGATTAATTTATCTGTAGCTCTACTTCTGTTTTTCTATATAACTAATAGAGAAAATATTTTTGTCTTTAATAGTTAATTTGTGATGGAAGAGAAAAGTGCAGTAAATCTAAGCGGTTTCCATATGACCAGCAAGTAGGTTTTACTTGGTTATTATTTATGAGACTTTGTGCTGATATGTACAATAAATATAACGTAGAAAATATTGTTACAACTGTTAGGCTGCATAGTTTAATTTGAGTATCTTATCACTTGATTCTAAAGTTCTCTCTGCCCACCGTTAAAACCTACCTAAAGTTAAAAAAAATATATATATTATTTTGATAACATTTTATATTTACAAAAATATTTGCGAGATACGACATTTAAGAATATATGCAGAGTGGCCGTAAAAATATTTTCACTGCAATGTTCGTGCAATACCTACTTGCAACGGTTGCTGTATATGGAAATTTTACAGATGCTGCCATAACAAGGAGCACAAATGAGAAATGACCCGGAAAACATTTATTTTTGTCTCTCGTCTCAAGCCATTTAAAATTTACGATTACGATGACGTTTAAAGTAAAACAAGATATTTTTTAACTCCTGCATCTCGTAGTTAGGAGGAGGTAGTATATTTATTTGTTTTTTACCTAATTTAACCGATTTTATTATCTGTATCCAAGTTTATTGTATTGATTCAGTGTTGTTATACTGTATTAAAGTGGCATTAAATTACATATTGTTTTTTTTTACGATAGCAACATACATACAAATGCATAATTGAAAATTATATTCTATAATCTGATTTCTTATAGAAATCGTTGGACAATTCTTTTATGGGTAATAAATACCTACACAATTGAAATAAAATCATTTTATTTTTCCTATAAAAGACGGAAGGGTTGATCGGCGAACGGGGTTGCCAGTAATTAAAACGAAATTTGACATTTATAAAATATTTATTTTCAATAAATCACATTCCATTTATATACTTGTGGCACATCGAACAACAGATAAATATACTCCGTACTTATCAAATCTATACTATATATCTATTTGAGGTATTTTTTTCGCTATATCTAAGTATTTTTCCAGTTTATAAGATACATATAAGCATCTATCACACTGAAAATAAATTCGTAATGTCTAACATACACAATGCTCTAAGTAAATAAATTATCCAAAATGTTTACCAATTTAGTATACATTGATATAAAATTGTATTCATTTTGATTTTTACTTTGAATTTTTGTATAGAAAAAAATAAAAAATAAACCTAAACACAGCCAAACGTCCAAATATCTAGACTAGATCAGAAAAATGACATTTCTGTCCCTTTTTTCATTCATTTATGTCCTTTAAGATTCTGTGGGTATATTTTCATGTATAATTTGTACTTTGGCATCCCATCACTGTCGTATATAAAATCACGGCCCTAATATAACATCTATCACATTTATATAAACATCTAAAACACGTACATACAATTAGTTTTGGCAATTGCAGCTACATAAGAGATAGAAGATAATATTTTTATCATGTTGTTAAATTTTGTTCTGTTAAATTATTGTACTTTTGTTTCTTTCATAAATAAAATGTAATTCTAAAATATAAAGAGCTATTTTTAATATCATTTATCTCTCCGTTTTATAAAGCTTTGGCAACAACCAAAACGTAGTTATAATGTTATGAGCAGTGCCTCTCTTTTCATCGGATCATGAAATGTTCATTTCTATATATCACCCCTTAATCCTCTACTTCGGAGCACGCAGAATACTCGGTTTTGAGATCTCTATTCAAATCGTCCGGTGAATCATTTCTCATGTCCATTACGGATCGTGACGCGTACGGGCTTTGCGAGGCCATGCTCGCTAATATACCGTTGGAGAGGGCTTGCACTGACAGGGCCTCCTGCGATGGTCCCGCGTAGCTGTACTGTTGATATACGGCCTGTATCCGCGCCGCATTAACTAAAGTCTGTATCTTAAGTTGAGTGTCCAGCGCCAAGCTTAGCGGCAATTTTCGAAGCTGACTAGCGATTAATTTACCGAACATTTCAAATTCGTTTTCATTTCCGTTCTCGGAATGCTGACTTAAGTCCTGCGGGGTTTCCGATTGGTCGCTCCGCTCGTCGAAAGTCTTTTTTTGCTTCGACGGTACCGGATAAATAGTAGCGAGCGAAGTAGTTAGCGGCGTTGCTATACCGACGGGGGGATTAAGGAACGGAGCGGCCGTCGACGTCGGCAGGATGCCGAACGGGGACGAAGTTTGATTGAGCCCGAAGGGTGTGCTGGGCCGCGGGGACGGCGTGTTCAACACGTATGGAGTCGACGACCGCGTTGAGCTGCGACGTTTCCGCGGACTTTTCTTCTCCGGCGACTTACGTTCGCTGAGATCCTGAACTATATCACTGTCGTCGCTCATCGGGATCTCGAGTAGGCTGTTGTCGACCTGAAACAAAGAAAGTGTCGCCTCAAAGTTAGAACGCCAGAGCGCATGTGTGAGCTATAAGCGTGTAAATAGAGGCACTCACGGAGCTCGGGGTGACGATCGCCCGCAGAAACCTGTCTGCGTGCTCGAACCACGTGACGCTCGGGCGGTACGCATGCGCGCCAGCCTTCCGCGCCGCGCGAATTTTCTTCAACTCGACGCTGTACGACGATCGTATATTCTTTATTTTATTTTTCAACTCTTTTACAGTGATGTCCACTAGGTTAAGAGTTTTAATGATTTCGACGTAACCCTGCTCGCGTACTTTCTTGTTTTTATAGTTCTCTGATACGGGGTTCCAGAGGTATTCGCGCTTCTCATACTCGATGATCATCTGGATGGTGAGGTCCTCGCTCCACTTGGGATTGGCCAGTATGGCGACCATGTTAGACCATCTGTTTGTTTGCGTGGAGGTGTTCGCGTGTCCCGAGACGAGCTACAGGAGCGCAGAAGGGTGCGGGCGTGTCGCATGCGCGCAGCATACTAAAAGCACGTCGATGGGCCGGCACCCCGCGCGGGGGGACTATTTCGGGAGTAGCCGATACGCAGCCGCGTGCTTTGGAGCGTGCTATTTCCTCTCAGAGGCGCGCGGTGGCCGAGCTCGAGTGAAATGGAAGATTTGTGACCGGCGACCGGACACGTTCGCACGTCGCTACTTGTTCAGACGTCTTTGTAAACTTTAAATAGATTCAATTGCCATATCGCGCACCAACTTTGAATGTTTAAGAGCGTCACGACTTTTAATTGTATGGAGGAGTTTTGCAAACACCTACATATGCTGCATTTAAATTGATAGTGATTGTATTCATATTAAAATATTGTAAAAAGGCGTGTGTAGGAAAAATTATGTATACTAATATTTAAAGCAACAAACACACTTAACTTTAATATAATTTAAACTGAGGAACAAGTGTGTCTTCATGGGAACGGAGTGTTTTAACACTGTGTTCTAAAGTATACTTTACTTATACTGACAACTACACTACTACTATTTAACGAAAAAAAAACTATACTTAATTAAATTATTGAACTGAAAATTAATTATATTTTTTTCCCTTAAGTTGATTTTTTTTTATTGATTTTTTTTTTTTTTTCTTTTTCAGCTTCACGCTGTATCCCGCACTAGGCAGGGTAGGCAGAGGGAAAGGAAGTGAAACCTAGTGTTATGACACTCCGTTTTACTTCCGTTCCCCACTTTCCGCCGAATTTGAGGCATTGCGTGTTGAGTGGCGGAACTCAACGCCGCGCTTTGCCTTATTACCAGAGTGAAGAAAATGAAACATTAAATATTCAAATTGAAAATATTAAATATTTCATTTCCTCGACTGGGGATCGAACCCAGAACCTGTCGGTTACAGTCACACTCTTGTGCCGCTGCGCCACGACAGGCCTCGATGATTATTAGTTACTATATCTTTATTGTTAATTTTTGTGTTCTTGGAAAATAAAAAGCAAATGCAGAACTTATTTACGATAAACTCGTGAGCAATTTCACCAAGAACATTTCACTTTTCACATAATTCACGTGTGCAGCTCTTTGTGACTTCAAAATAAACAGGCTAGCTGAGAAATACCATTTAATTCCTTTATTTATCTCTTAAACAGTCATGGTAGTAAAGAAATGTAAAATTTTATAGTAATTCTTCCTGTATTTATATTTCAAGAGAGTTTCGTTCATTATGTTGGTACATTTTGAATATTACAAGTACATTCTGTCGATGCTGAAAATTAGAGTGATGCAAATTTTTAAATTTAACATATTTCGTCTCAATTTTAAAGAAATCGTTTTTGCTTTTTTGGAAAGTAATTGGAAATTTCAAAAACTGTGCCTACTACGTGCAAAGTAAAGCAGAAAATGGAAATGTATTAACAGGCACGGACTGGTTTAACATTACAAGTACAGTGGAACAATGTCTGACTGTAAACACGATTATTGTGACTTCAATTCCCTGTATGCACTATATGAAATGATTATATTTAATTCCATTCATTTTCTTACTCTAGTAAGGATGTCGACATCTGTCACTTAGCATTAACATAAATAAATTAACGGAAAATGGAGAACAGAGTGTCTTCATATTAGATTCCTTTTACCAAGTCAGCTAGATTCGGCGTAGAAATATTGTATTGTCATCAGATCTTAACACGTAATTATGCATTCATTATAAACAAATCAGATGACAACAGCCAATAAGTAGGTCACAATAGCGTTGCAAAAATTTGTTAGATTGATACATAGAGACCAAACAAAAGTAAATAGATATTTCATACAGGTTAAGCAAAATAAATTCATACTCCTTCACGCTGTATCTCGCACATGGCAGGGTAGACAGAGGGAACTTGGGAACCTAGTGTTAAGACACTTCGTTCCACTTTCATTCCCCACTTTCTGCCGAAATTGAGGCATTGCGTGTTGAGTGGCGGTACTCAACGCTGCGTTTTTACTTATACCAGAGCGAAGAAATGAAAACATTAAATATTTAAATTAAAAATATTAAATATTTCATTTTCTCTAGTGGGGATCGAACCCAAAACCTATCCGTTACAGTCACACGTTTGTAATGTGACTATTGCAAATAAAATAACTGTAGGTATATTAAATTTGGATCTATATTTTATCATCGAAATATAACCACATAAGCACAACCACACTAAGAAAAGCTCTAAGCCGTACTATATCTTATCCAAAGCTAATTGTGAACAAAATGCGCAAGAAAATAAAATCCAAGTTCTAAAGTAGCAAAGTAGCAAATATTTTATCGCGAAAATATTATTGTCCATTCCCCAGATCCCGTACTCGGTAGTCGACACTCGGCACTCGGTGGCCAAGCGCCGACGGTTCACATTTCACATTTCTTGTTTGCTAGCCAACGATTCTTTACACTAGCGGGTGGCGCATCGGATAGGTTTAGTCTTTGTCAGTAGCTATGTACTTTTGCTTGTTGTAATAGACTTTTTTTTTTGTAAGTAAATGTATTTATTTTGATTGCTTCATTATTATTTTGATATATATTGTATAGAACAAGGGCAGCTTTAAATTTCAATGTCTTTTAAAATATATTTTCTGTTTACTCCACATGATACAGATGGTATGTGAGTGTTTTTAAATCTTACGTTAGATATTGAACGGCGTAATATATTGTACATATATTCAATATTGCATATTGTTCCCATGATCGTACGAGTATGCGTATCAAGAATAAATACGAAACCAAAATACTAAGAAGGAACAAATTTGTAATACTTTTCAATTTAAAAACTATATATTATTTGCATAAATTAAATAAAATTTGATTAAAACATATTAAATTTTCTATCTTTCGACAGTTTCTACATTTTTTATATTGAGCTCGTAGAACAAAGCCACGCTTACATTCTTAATGCAGCGACGAAGTGAAATAAATTTTGTAAGTACAAAAGTGAATCTGACGAGATACATCGCGGGGCATTTTCTCATTCTTGAAACAGTCGAGCGCTAACATTTTACGTTTCACGTAGGTATCTACATACAAGGTCTTCAGATAAAATAGCATAACCTAAATATACGCGAAAATAATATATTGTAATATTACTTATACTATATAGAATGTAAAACTATGAATAATAAGTAGGTTGATGACTTTGAACATACTTAAAAAGTTCACGAATATTTATTCAAATGGAAATTAAAATACATTTGGGAAAACATTATAAAAACCATATTTTACAGAATTCATGTTTCTTAAAAAAGGCGAATAAGTTAACACTTTTATTGTTATCATCGCCATCGGCATTTTTGAGACAGTTAAAAAAGATGGATAGATATAAACAATATATCTATTTTTTTAAATTGTCTCAAAAATACCAATTCAATTGACATATACCTAACTAATAAAAAAAAACAATTAACCGAAAAACAATACTTAAGTCTCTTTTGCAGTAAGCACATCGTATTTCTTGTTTGCTCGCCGTTCGCCAGCGATGCACGAACAGACTTGTAATGGAGCTAGAGATTGCTACTGGAGTTTCTCTTCGTTAGGTTATTTTGGTTATTCCAATATGATATTTCAAATGTACAGTTGTAGATATCGTTTTTTCTGATATCTGATATATGTATTATTACATACATTTGTTTATTTAAAATATCTGAAAGTTATATTTCTTAAATAGTTTCAAGTGACAGCTTAATCATACTTATTGAATTTATTATTTACAATAAATTTTCCTAAGTAGATTCGCTTTATCATTTTGTGGCATGATACACATAAATATTACTAAAAAAAATCTTACGTCAGGAATTAGCTGTGTATTGCCACGGACCACAAGTCGTACGATAATATTTTTAGTTCAATAAAGTGTTTTTGATTTAATTTAATTTAATTTATCATTTCCTCTTTTACTTTTCCGTTTTTACAAGTCCAATGAATATTTTTGATATTTTCTAATAATTTAATTAATATCTTTGTAAAATACTTTCTCAACATTGATGTGGCTTTTGTTATTAAAGTGGTAAAGTATACATTTTCAAACAGAAATAGAGAAATCAGGTCACGTAGTGGTGAAGTATTAACAGCGAAATATTGCTGCTGCTGCGTCCCTTAGCTTGGTTAATGCAATTTGAAGGCAGCGCGCCGCGGTTATCAAAGCTGAGATCGCTTGGTTTGTAAAATTAAGTGATTTTAACTTCTAGATTGCGAAGTAATTATGTGAATATTGTCTTATAATAAATATACTAATATATAGTATTCTTTATCAGTAGTATATTTATATAAACTCTTCTTAAGTCCTCTGGTGTGGTGTGCTTGAAACTTAATTTTTTTTAAGAGTGAGTCCCAGGTGGTGGAAAGTTTCCAACCATCTTTTCTGTTGAAATTAGGATGTTTTTGAATTTCAAAAGCCTCACGAATTATTCTAGGGATATATCTGTTATCCCAAGCGCGTATGTGAGGATTATCAAACCTGATGTAATGGTTGGAATTGTAAGATGGACACCAAAGGACCAGATACAGTAAGCTCATTCTGCAAAAATCCAGGGCAGTACGCGAGGTAAGTAAGAAATCGATGGCGGTAGTTTATAATAATTATGTCAAATGAGAGACGAATGTCACCTTAGTCTACCCGTGACCACGGACTACTATAAAGTGTTCGAAACGTCGGGTTTCGTAAAAATGTTTAAAAACCAATACACTCGATTAATCAGTTTAAAGGTGTTTTAAAATATGTAACAATCACGAAAATCAAAGACACTAATATTTTACTTATCTCTATTACATGAATATTACCAAAGACAAATATTTCTTGTTCTCACATAAAAAGAAACATTTAAGAAAACAAACATTTTGTTTAAATAAAGTAATGGTACTACAAAGTCGACGAGACGTTTGCTTACAAGGCGCCTGACGGTGACAGGAAGCGGATATTAAGCTTTTACACACAGGATGTATTATAGTCTCGATCTGTGTCCCGTGGCGAAGTTAAGTTGCGATATGATAGATGCATTTTGCAAAATAATATTTTTATTTTTTATTTTATCATGAAATATATATAAAAGCTAAGTGTGGTTATATTTTGGATCTAGTGATACGTTAACGTAATAACAATAAACTAAAATATGATAATATTTTTTTACAATCTGATTTTTATAACTGTTAATTTATAATGTGCTATTTTAAACAAAAGTAATATAACTCGTCGGAACAAATAAACAATTACTTTAATGGTATAAGCTATTAATTTTTCTAGATATCTAAAGCAAAAGAAAACATTATTTATATTACGACAACTGTATTATTACATTTAATACATAGACTAGCCGAATTAAAACAGCATTATCATCATTAGACGACATTAACTTATTCCTCTTGGCACGATTCCTATGAAGTCTTGAGATAGTTCTGGCATTCACAAACGCACAGATGTTCCGTGGTAATACTTGAGATGTTTACATCGTCTTACCGTCTTAGGCTCAAGATTAGGTGCGGCCTCTACAAACAGGAGGTTTATGACAGGTTGGACGTTGACCGGCTTTTAAGTATTTGACCAACTTGTGTACATTGACACTAAAAGACTGCCTTATGAATGTTTGCTTCTATGTGATTTTTATGTAAAGCTGTAAAATGTTTGAGCTTATCGTGGCAAAGTTCACAAATGTATTAGGAAATTTGTATTCAAAAGACCAAAAAAATAAAAATATTTTAATTCAAGATATTGAATTCACTTTATCTATTTAAATAGTGATTTAACAGAAAACGAAAGGGAAAAAAGGAGAGTAAACTATCATAATATTATCCACTTATCAATATAGTAGTAAAAAACGAATAAACAATAAGATTAAATTAAGTTTCTACGTCTACGCGTAGCCCTGTTATATAATCTTGCCCATTACAGTAGGCTAACTCAGTGCAAATTGGTAGTTTCGTAAACAGATGGATTTACTCTGACTAGCAAACCAGTTCACCGGTTTACAAAGGCACTCAATGAAGTTAGTCGGGCGACGTGTTGCCTAGATCAGTGTAATATTAACATGTCAAGAAACTTGTTTGAACATGTCCGAAATAACTTAGAAGTAATAAAATATTATATTCATAGTGAAAACTGATTAGTAATTGAATTCCATATCGTCTGCAAAGAAAATAAAAAATAGCTGATGTCACTTTATTATTAAGTACTACTCTCATTTTGTATCACTTGATTTTCGAGATAATCAACGAAATGTCAATCTTTGGTCATTTGACTATAAATAACAAAATTTATACTTATCTTCACGCTGTTTCCCGCACACGCCAGGGTAGGCAGAGGGAAACTTGGTAACCTAGTGTCAAGACACTCTGTTCCATTTCCGTTCCCCACTTTCCGCTGAATTTAAGGCATTGCGTGTTGAGTAGCGGAAGTTAACGCCGCGATTTGCCATGTAACCAGAGAGAGAGAGAGAGAGAGAAATGTAAACATTAAATATTTAAATTGACAATTTTAAATATTTCATTTCCTCGAGTCGATCAAATCCACAACCTGTCGTCTACAGTCACACTTTGTGACGCTGCACCACGACAGGCCAAACAAAATTTATGTTACAATATTTTTTCAAAACTAAACTACAAAAATATCACCATAATCACTAAGTATATTTTAAGGTTACAAGGTACAATATTTTTCCATACAATACACAATGCTGTCAATTACATGATGGAGGCAGGACAAAAGCGCTACGATAAAGGCCTTCGCTAGTATATCATAATGATAAATATACACCGCCACTGAAGTGAGAGCGAGAAAATTACTGACCGCGCAGCTTCAAAGGCGATGAGTGCGAAGTAGCGGTTAGAGCCACAGACTACAGACAGCATTTCGCTGCATTATTAAAATTCAAGTTTATTATAATTTAATAATGTTTTCTGGACATTTTTCTCTTGATCGTATTTTAAAATTTTTCATTAGGCTGAACACCCACATTAGCATCTTAAGTAATTTTATATAAAAATTCATTAAATTTCGTATCTTAGTAGAATCTTATTCTTAATATCATTTTCTGTGTCACTAAGCCTAATTACTATTACCCTAAAAATTAGTAAAATTATATTTAATCATTATATATTTTTATTACCTAACTGTGTCTCTGTTACTTTGTGAACTTAGAAACATTCCCAATGTCAATTTTACCCGCAAACATCATTTACACCTGTACCGTTTAAATCTGAAGATGTAAACGGAGCTTCGAGCGATATTTATCTGTCTCTTGGCCTCGCCGGCATCTATCAAGTCGACAAACTTAAAATTTCAAATAAAGGAACGTTTATTCCTTGGTATTAAGGTCCGGAGTTGTATGACTTAAGCATTAATATGTGTTTAAGCATATACCACCGCAGATAGATGTACGTGTGTGACGCAACGTGGCCTGACATCCACATTATCTAGTGTCAGTAAATGTGAGAATATGCCAATCTGGCAAAATACCTATGCTTGATATATATTATAAGCTATTCTATTACAATATCTTATCAGCTATTATGGATTCTACTTAGAATTGCGAGAGGCCAGACTCGTAAAATATATATTTAATAGACCTGAGATAGATTATTAGGTTTTTAAAGTATTTTTGTTGTTAAAGTATAGTTTCTAACGTAAGTAGACTTTAATATTCATTGAACAATATACTTATGCTTACATATGAATATCAAAAAGAGAGACTTCTTTTCTAACAATTTGTAAATGGTTAACACTTCAAATACCAGCGAAGGCGCCCTGAATCTTAATAAATAGATGCACTGCAACTGCGCCAAGCGGTCATCAATCCAGTTCATCACAACGCTTTAACCTACAATAAATTCGTGCAATTTATTGTACGCCACGAATAAACATCGCATATGTTTACTGTAGTGTGCGTGTGATATATTATATAAGTGATATGGGAATGCCTAAAGCAAGGGGTAAATGCTTACGTCACTCAGACAGCTGTATAAACGGTATTTTGGATAGTTTTGGAGATTTGAATGTCAAATTAGTTTCTTGATAAAACTTATGACAACATTCCTCCACTTTAACAGTTTATTTATTAAAGAAAGTGCATCTAAATTACTCAAAAACACTGGCAAATCAGTATTAAATTATTTTAAATTAATAATATATCTGTATATATTGTAAGCTTATAACCGTTTTCCGTTTCATGTACTTTATTTTTTGAGTAGCCACAACCAGCTTGGCAATTAGTCGTCCTAAAAAGGCTAAGTAAGTATTCGCATTATAAATACTAGGTATATGAATCCATAACTATCGTCTTTCTGCATAAGCTAAATGAATCAGTATAGTATTACTGTGTTTTCTATAATTTTAAATGACTGCAGGGTAAAAATCAGCAAGGCTGTGAACTTTAAGTGCGTATCACACGACGCGTAATGAGGGTGACATGACGCCCGAGGGGTCTGGCCCGACTGTCAGTGAACATCTGGGTGGGAACTTGTCATTCAACTTGCGTATTGAAATACTATGCTAAACAGGTTTGAGGGTTAATAATTTATATTTTGTATGTCTATGTTATATTATTGTGCACATATTACAGTGAGGCCTGTCGTGGCGCAGCGGCACAAGCGTGTGACTGTAATCGACAGGTTATAGGTTCGATCCTCATACGAGGAAATGAAATATATTATATTATCAATTTAAATATTTAATGTTTTCATTTCTTTGCTATGGTAAAAGGCAAAACGCGACGTTAAGTTCCGCCGCTCTACACGCAATGTTTCAAATTCTGCGGAAAATGGGGAACGGAGTGTCTTAACACTAGGTTCCCAAGTTTCTGTCTACCCTGCCATGTGCGCTATACAGCGTGAAGCTGAGTGAGTTAGTTATAGTAAAACAATTCTTGTCTGCCAAAAGAAAAACAATACTTAACGATTTACAAAATTAACTTTGTATAATATATTTTTTTAAAGAAAGTCAAAATAATAATAATTTATGATAAAAACTATCATAACAAGCTAATAATCATAAAATATAAAGTTTTAAATAATATCTATACATTAAAATTATATAATCTGCAACATATCAAATAAAAGATACAATTTTTATAACTTTGTCCACTATAAAATAAGCAAACTGAAAAAAAAAACAACAAAAATATATATATTTCAGTACAAGTATCATAACGCTTCAAGCGCAGTAAGTCCCGTCAGCACCTCGACCGAAACGCGGCCCGGGGCACGGCTTACCATCTACATAACTACGTAACACGACTCGGTAACTCTAGATGCGAACTTGTATATAATATAACTGTTGAAATTGCGAGTGTTGGAGTAAATATTATATACAGAGCGTCTTATATTATATGTATGGTATATATTGAATTATAGTTTTACATGTAAAACTAATACGTATTGGTTAAATAATGATGGGCAGTTGTATAATTTAAAAGACCTAATAATGACTAAGTCTTTTTTAAGCGTCACGCTGTATCCCACGACAAATGACAGTGAGAAGCAGGACGAATTTGGAAATCTAGTGTTAAAACGCTGCATTCACACTTCATGCCTTATAAGGCATTGCGTGTTGAGAGAGGCGGAACTCAACGCCGCGATTCGCCTTGTGACTAGAGTTAAAAAAATAAATTATTAAATATTTCTTCTTGAGTAGCAGTCAAAGCCTCAACCTGCTTGTAGTCACTGTCACTCTTGTGCGCCACAGCAGGCGTACACTAAAATTTCATTGCCATACAATCTTTGTCTTCTCTCACTATAATAAACAAAAGATAAATTGTCGTCACAACATAAGCGTCCATAACATCGGTACGGTACTCGCTACTCGGTAGCACGCGCCATTAGCGGGACCGGAACGGGCCCTATTTCCGCGCGGAAGCACCCCCGCACCCGTTATGTTCGCCTGGTAGCCTTCTATTTTATTTGCTCCTAGTAGACACTTACGGAGTTTGTCTTGTCTATTCTTCGTTATTTCTTGTAATTCTAGAAAGTTCTTTGTCAACATTGTATAGCTAATTGGAAGACCTGTCGTGGCGCAGCGGCACAAGCGTTTGACTGTAATCGACAGGTTCTGGATTCGATCCTAGTCGAGGAAATGAAATATTTAATATTTTCAATTTAAATATTTAATGTTTTATTTCTTCGCTCTGATAATTAGGAAAAGCGCGGCCTTGAGCTCCGCCACTTAATACGAAACGCCATAAATGCGGCGGAAAGTGGGGAACGGAAGTGGAACGGGGTGTCTTAACACTAGGTTCCCGGGTTCCCTCTGCCTACCCTGCCTCGTGCGGGATACAGCGTGAAGCTAAAAAAAAATATAGTATAGGTAATTCTGTGCAACAACGACGTAAATGTTTATTTTTTTCTGAACGAAATACATAACTTAGCACTGCATTTTTTAGCAAGATAGCAGTAGGAAAATTAAAACATTTAACATACAATATAAAAAATATATAATATATCGCTATAGAATTTGTACGTTGGTTGAAAAGAAGAAGGTGTTACAAGAGGCGGAACGGGTTCAAACCCTTATACGTTAAAATTTTTATACCTTTTTGTAATAAAATATATTTCTTTCCTATATGTAGATTAACATTTAAAAATTGATAAACATAGCTAAAAATATTATTTTAAACCTTAATTTAATTACATATTTATTTATATATTAATGTATATCTACACAATCTTTTTTTTAATTTAGTAAACAGATTAGTTTCGCTAAAAAAAATATTCTATATTTTTTGTGGCGATAAAAACTATCATTATTAAGTATTATTTTTAATATATTTGATTGATTTCGAATAATTTGCCAACACTAAAAGAACAGTAGTAAAATTAGTAATATTTGGTAAAAGTTGACGTTACCTTATGGTATATGAGTGGATTGTGCTTGCGAAACAAGTACACCATCATCACATTCTTCTTCAGATTCAGTATTTATTAATAGGAACTAACGTAATTAACAGCTTCACGCTTTGTTTAAGATTTAACTTAAGTTAGCTTCTTGCTATATCATTAGCGTGGTAGCCAGAGCCAATGGAGCGCCAAACGCTACGATCTTACCATACCTCTTTCGCCTCGTCCACTGTATCAACCTTTCCATACATGCCCCCGGAGGTCCTCATGTTTTTTATGTGACCTACCCCCAGTATCGTAGATACTGTGTTTTCGAAGATCAACCGAGGTCTCCCCCTTTCTCTTTTACCGATTTTTTTTTGTCTGCTTCACCTTTTTAAACTATAGAAACTATTTTTTACTGTAGTTAATAACCTTATCACATAGCTAAGTAAAATAACAATGAAAATCACTAAAATAAAAAAAAAACCAAGATCTTTCACATAATATTCATAATTGTGTCGTTGAACTAAGCCATTTCTCGATGTCGCGTCCCGCACTTAAACGCAATATGGCGGATTTCCGCAACCCGTGTGGTCCTTTATTACCGTCACGAGTAAAATTACTTTGCCCATCGTATTACTAATACACTGCTGTTTGATCTTTGTATATAAAGTGTATGTTTTTTTTATAGTTTCACGCTATATCCCGCACGGCAGGGAAGAGGGGACCCGTGAACCTAGTGTTAAAACACGCCGTTGGACTTCCGTTCCCCACTTTCCGCCGAATTTGAGGCATTGCGTGTTGAGTGGCGGAACTCAGCGCTGCGCTTTGCCTTATTACCAGAGCGAAGAAATGAAACATTAAATATTTAAATTGAACATATTGAATATTTAATTTCCTCGACTGGTGATCGAACCCAGAACCTATCGGTTACAGTGACACGCTTATGCCGCTGCGCCACGACAGGCATCTATATATATTATATATATATATATATATATATATATATATATATATATATATATATATATATATATATATATATATATATATATATATATATATATATTATATTCAGTAAAGATAGGATAGGTGTCATCCTTAGACAAAGCAGCTCTGAATTGGAAAAATTAAGTATCACTCTCAATATGTTCCAAAGAAAAACCTGACCATTTAACATGCAATGTTTCCTAAAAGGAACACGTTGTGGAAAACAAAGTATTTTAACATTAGGTTACCTCTGCTTCTAGGGACGGTACAGTTATTCGGGATACGGCGTGTTTATTCTGATAGTTTTCATATTATATAATGTTTTTAGTAAAGCGTTTTAAAAAACAAGAAAAGTAAAAGTTGTTAATGTAACAATAAACGATGTATTATAATTATAGGTAAAAAGGAGAACAATTAAAATGTTAAAATCATTATGTTTTATCTTTTAATAAGATGAATATATTAAATACAATAGACAAGTTAAAAATATTAAACAGTAAAAAAGTTTATAAACAACCATGATGTGTCCTGGTTGAACTTGATACTTCATCATAAAGTGCTTCGGTATATCATTACTGCAGGTACCAAACGAAAATGAACTTAAGTAATGCTCGAAATAAAGAAATTATTATTATTTTAGTTAAAAGAAATACTTTTAATCTTACATTTTATTCTAATTGTTAAATGATTACATGAATTGTAATTACATAAAATATTACATAAAATTGTGACGCATTAGGACAGCTGTTGTAAACGAGTTCTAATGGATTATTAACACTTTTTCAATTTAATCAGACCAAATATAGTTAGCGAATATAGAACCTCCATGTTTGAAAGTCGGTTAAACACACGGCGTTGACTTCCACCAACGATCTACTTATGTGTCAAATTCGGACGGAAAACGAACAATGGACTGCCGTGACACAACA
The DNA here is from genome assembly GCA_019049475.1 of Eueides isabella. NCBI lineage: Eukaryota > Metazoa > Arthropoda > Insecta > Lepidoptera > Nymphalidae > Eueides > Eueides isabella. The sequence goes on from CM032407.1 coordinate 3,688,316, forward strand.
TTTACTGCACCTAATTTGTTACATACGGCGATCAGCGTGACACTAAAGACTATGGTCCAAAGAATTGAAAACTATCATCCAAGATTCATTAAAAGCAAGAAATAATAGATATCTAACGCACCAGCCTCCCACGTAAATGTCATTTAACGGTTCCTGTTTCGATCTTCACCGACATTAATCCATTAAGCCGCAAACAACGACAGTCGACAATGCAAAAAGACCTAATTTTGTATTTGGAGCAGTTCAACTCGGGGCTCGGGGGAGCATTAATCAAAATTAAAAGTGGATTAGGCAGAGGACACGGACTAAGCAAATGAGTCGCCCTTCTAATGTCTTTCGACCCTTTTATTTGATACTTTAAAAAAGAACTTTTTTTTAATGTTTTTGAATATCATTTTATTTGGGAATTTTGTATGTTATTAGCGAAATGTTTTTTTTTGGACGTGACACAACACATAAACCTCTAAAATATGTGATATTATATTTTTTTTCAGCTTCACGTTGTATCCCGTAATTTACCGAGGCAGAGGGAACATGGGAACCAAGTATTAAGACACTCTGTTCCGTTCTTCACGTACTGCCGATTCGAGGCATTGCTGTTAAGTTGCCGAACTCACCGCCGCATTTTGCCTTGTCACGAGAGCGAAGAAAAGAAAATATTAAATAATTAAATTGAAAATAAAGAATATTTCATTTCCTCGAGAGGGGATCGAACCCACAACATGTCTCGTTTACGCTTGTGCTCGTGCGCCACGACAAGCCTAAAATTATGTACATATGTATATATGAATTCATTATTTTCCTAAATAAATATCATAACAATTTGTATATCTACAGAAATTTTCTGCCATTATGAATAGAATTTAGAAAAAAAAAGAAAGTGTCATAACTATATATATATAACAAGTGAAAAAATACACTTAACATTACATAAATTAAAAATCAACTCGAATTAAGTAGTACCGTTAGCAAACTAGGTTAGTTTGCTTAAACATTTGAAAATATTTACCTTAAATTATATTTAGTAAAAATATATAGATAAAATATATGTTTATATTTGAGAAGGAATATCGATACTCACTATTCGACGATGAAAATACATTTTGCCAAAATCGTAAAACTTTACTCAAGCAAATGAGTATGAAATTTCTAGGGTTTTATCTCACTACAAGTCATCCACAACTTTATTTGCGTGGACTTTAAGATAGCTGAGGCCTGTTATGGCGCAGCGGCACAAGCGTGTGACTGCACATGACAGATTGTGGGCTCGATCTCCACTGAAGGAATAATATTAATATTTTCAAATTAAGTATTTAATGTTTTTAGTTCCTCAATCTGGTAATAAGGCAAAGCGCGGCGTTAAGTCCCGCCAGTCAACACGCAATGCATCAAATTCGACGGAAAGTGGGGCCAAAAGTGGAAAGGAGTGTCTTAACACTAGGTTCCGAAGTTCCCTCTGCCTACTTTAAGATAGAAGAGGGAAATTTCGAGAAATGCTCTCTATAGCGCTCCCCTGCACTCCCTAACCTAAATACGAGCAAAATTTTAAGTTTCTAAGTCCAGTATTTTAATTTGACACAACTCTTTTGTAACTGACATTGTTTATTGCTAGAATATTTTATTGTTAAGTACCGATTTCGTCTTATCATAAATATATACAAGATATTTCGTTATTAAATCTACTACGTACTTAGTATATTTTTGTGTTTTTAGGGTAGCCAAATCGCCATAATGTTATCTAATTATATTAAAAACTTTTCAACTCTTTCAAAAAGAAATTGAAATAATTAAAAATACTATATTATATATATAGTATTTTTAAAGTTAAGTAGATAAAATAAGCTATACCATAACTGAACTGTATCTATGTATAATAAACCTTGCGTAGTAACACGAGACGTGTTACCTTGCACTTGCACTTGCACTTAGATCGGATGTATTGTCATGTATTGCGCCGCGCCTGTAACGTCTGCCTTGAGATGTAGCCTTCGTTCATGCAGAAACTAACATTGCATTAGATTGAAATACATAGAATCTTTCAGCTCTACACTGTATCATATATTTACCTAATATCATAATGGCAATAAGGCAAAGCGCGGCGTTGAGTTCCGCCACTCAACACGCAATGCCTCAATTTCGGCGGAAAGTGGAGAACGGAAGTGAGGAACGGAAGTGGAACGGAGTGTTTTAACACTAGGTTCCCGGGTTCTCTCTGCCTACACTGCCTCGTGCGGGATTCTGCGTGAAGCTAAAAAAAGACCTAATGTCAACCTAGGAGGCGAATCAAGTGTCAATACACTCCGTTTCAGCTCGAGTTAGAGATATTGCGAAATAAATGGTGAATTTTAACGATGTCCTTTTGTTAAATCATTCATGGAGACGAAATTGTTGTAAATATTACTTTTCAAATAAGTATTGTATCCAGTACTATTAGCTTCACTATAAATCTATATATTCAATATAAATAATACTATTTTCAGTGCCACATTTATTTCTTTTTATGAACGAATTTAAATATACTATCGTCGGATGACACTTTGGTTTCAAATCTATATTTCATATAAAACTTTTTTTGATCCACTGAATACAGAATAAGTGTGGACGCTGATGAGTTATTCAGTTGGACAAAGCAACCACTTTTATACAATTTTAGAATATTTTAAATCGAAAAATAGTATCTAAAATGTTGTGAAATAACGCCATTGTTGACCAGTACGAATGTAGCTGACTGTTGATGCAGCTACAAATACAACTAGAAATATTTCATTTATTTTTTTACGGTTTTTTAATAATCATAAATCAAGATGATTCTCGATACGGCGTTGAGTTCCGCCACTCAACACGCAATGCTTCACATTCAGGGAAAAGTAGGGAACGGACCAGAGTGTCCCAACACTAAGTTCCGAAGTTCCCTTGGCCTACCCTGCCAGCGAAAAGCTGAGTGAGTGAGTAATTTTTTAAACAAAAAAAAATTCTATCAATTTACAGTTTGAATAGAATCAAATACACATAACTTAATTTCCTTGAATAAGAGCAAAATCAAGCGACGAGAACGGTACGATAAAACTCGACCAGTGCACTGAGCGCCGTTATATTGATAACTTGATAACCGACCCTAGGGACGTTCCCGTATCCCATATCCTGTAACCCCGTATCCCGCGACCCAGCCCTCCAATCCCGAGGGATTATCTCGCGAAGAAAGCTGCTTTTTAGTGGCGACCCGCCCCGTTTATTATTTTATGTAAATCGTAACAAGCCGCCGGATGAAATGATAACATCCAGAACCACACGCCTGTATTTTCTGTTCAAATGTTAAGTGGATACACCGTTTTTTGGTTACAAAAATATATTTCATTGTTGACGGCTACGCTTTATGTGTATGGAATATGGCATATTATTGATATGTATATAAGATAATTTTATCAAGGAGTTCTCATTTCTACTCAAATCTGCGAAGAGTGGGTCCGAGCGAAACGGGAACTTGGGAATCTAATATTAAGACATTTCAGTCTTAATATTAGGTTCCCAAGTTCCCTTTGCCTACCCTACCAGGTCCGGGATACAGTACAATATTTTAAATATAACTACTGTTATACCGATTTAAATGTGAGAATTTTAATTTAAGATATAAAAAATATTCGAGTAAAATTTAAAGCATTTTAATTAAGACAAAACCGAAAGGAAACGACATTCGCTCCTTATCCGACCTTCAAACGTTTATTCCACGTAATGAGAAAAACGGGACCATTTGATACCCTATCCTCGAGTGACCTAATAAAGAGACGCGAATTAAATACGTTGAAATTGACGCCTGTTGTGGCGCAGAAGCACAAGCGTGCTACTGTAAACGATATATGTTATGGGTTCGATTTCCACTCGAGGTAATGGAAAAAATACTATTTTCAATTTAAATATTTAATATTTTCATTTCTTCGCTCTGATAAGAATGTGTGACATTTAATTTCGCCACTTATCACGCAATGCCTCAAATTCGGTGGAAAGTAGGGAACTTTGCGTACCACGCGATGTGTGGGATTCAAGGAAGAAAAGGATAAAAAATAAGAAATAAAAAGACGTTAATGCTGAGGTCGCGCCACAAATGTGAATGACTAAAATAGCTGCGGTTATAAGTTCGATTCTGACCCTGGGAAATAAATTATTAAACGTTTTTATTTACTCATCTAGTAAAAGACACAGCGTGGCGTTAAGTCTCGAAATCTCTGTGAAAATAGTGTCACAGTGAGAATACAGAGAAGCTAATAATACTGTATCGATATAATTTGTACCAGTCGGGATATACAGTTCAGTCGGTACTGATGAATTGGCGGATTTTAATTTTGAAAAAAGTCTCGAGTCCTCGCTTGAGTGGATTGAGATGAGTCACTTAGCTTAAGCACTGTTGGCGAACTTTTTTGGCACGAAACTTCCGATGGAGTATTTAATATCAAGAGAGTAGTTGTCTTGTATGTATATGTAAGACTTATAGAATATAAAATACTGTTTTGCCGGTCTAGTCATTATCTGTATTTGTATCTACATTAGATATCAATAACGACGCACAGTATGTTTTTGTAATATCAGACTTTATAGAAATATATATTCGTATTAGAAAATTATATATCTATGCCTATAAAGTTAGCCTTACCTATAAACTAATACTTTCTGCCTGTACTTACTATGTATCTATAACATACAACTACATTACTCAAAGCTACCTACAATAAATTCCATTAAAATAGGCTCAGCCATTTTAAACAGCGGCATATTACGTAATACCCGCATTTACAGCTACAGACCTCTCAGCGTTTCCGTGCGAAGTGATTTCCCTAGCGTTGGGGTCGAAACGCTAATTAGGGTGCGAATGTGCCGGGATCAGAACGTCACGTTCACTACACCAGTGATTAAGTATAGTGTTGACAGAACACTAATTATGTAGCGAGAATTTTTAATAAATCTTTATTATTATATATGAAATTATGTATGTAGTTTATAATTTGATAGTTATGTTTTCGTAGATTTTGAGTACGGTAAAGAGTTATTACGCCTAAGGCTATACTTAAGCCGCTATTCCCAGGGACTGCTCTCAGCTCCTCACCCTACAATGCGATAGGCAACCGCGGTGCATCCATAGAATGTAAAGTAGTTTCTTTACAATATGTCTGACTGTAAATTACTTGTAAGAAGTTCATGACTTTCAATATGACTTTGTATATTCTATAAATGAATTTCATTTGCTTTTTTTGGATGATTTTCATTTTACTTTTTTAGACTTTGAGTTTAGAATTATGTTCAATATAGTTGGCGTTGTTATTAAATTACTGTAAATTTTCAGTCCCAAGTGTCTCAAAATGTTAGAAGCCAATCCGCAACCATTGCAATATAACCTACAAAATATTTTATAAAAACTTTTAAAATTTCAACTTTTATCACATTTTCCACTTTAAACTCTAAAATAACAACACTAGTGACTGTAGATAACAACCAAGGGATGTACTAATTGGGGTGCAATATTGCTCGGGGATTACCTTAACTCGCCGCTATTTCAGCGAAAGTAACTTTTTCTAACTATCGTTAGAGTAGAAAGCCGGTTTCGAGCTACATGTTTAAGTATTTATAAGTTAAAATAAAATTTACAGAGTAGTAATATTTCACTATGTTTTCTATTTGAGCATTAACTAGTTAAAATATATATAGCTTGCTTACATTTTGCGGCGTTAAGCTCTGTCACTCAATACGCAATGTCTCGAACTTGTGCAGAAAAAGTTTATTATGAGACTTGATTATTTTTGTTTTTATTCTTGTTCTAAATTAGGAATGAGATTTTTATAAATAAAAATAAATAAGCTAAGCTCGTAAGCTACGAATATGTATATAATAGTATATAACGCAATGAAAAATGGTTAAAAAAATATTTAAAAAGCAATACTATCGACTCTACAGCACAGTGATTGAAATAACTATATATTTTCTCAGAGAACTGGCTGCTCGAACATTCCTGCTCCTTGCTTCTAGGTAACTTGCGGGTAGATAAGGAATCGATATGTTAGAGGTAAACTTTCGAGAACATTTCTATCGGATCGTACGTTTTTCAGCAAACAATGGTGAAATTACGTAACAAGTAGCGCTGCCAGGTGGCCCGAATTACTAACTTCTCAATGTTCAACCGTGAATTCCTATAGTATTTAGAGTAAAGGAATTTCGACTTAGGTCAAGCAGATTTTTATTTGCATATATTTTTTACTTATGTAAACATAAATATCTTACTACATTTGTAATGTTACAATAAATTATTTGTGAATATTAAGTTGAAGAAGAATAGAATTTGTAATATGTAAATATAAAAGGATTTAAAATTGTTTATGGGCGTGTAAGCGCCGATAAGTTTATAGTATATAATATTTTACAACTTTTAAATGTTTGTGAAACGGTCAAAAGGTTATATTAAATATTTTTACATACGAATATAAGTAAGGATAGATTTAAGATCAACCTGTACATATACCTAATTAAAAAATATATAAACATATATAAAATCTAGTAGGTATATCAGCTTCACATGGCAGGCTAGGTAGAAAAATCTTGGGTACCTAGTGTTAATACGCTCCGTTCCGTTATCCATTTTCCTCTAATTTTGAGGCATTGTTTGCTGAGTGGCAGTTGCCACGCCCGCCACCTTAAGTAGATAGAAATTTTAAATTATTATAAAATTAAAACATCTATATTATATAAGAATATACGCAAAACATAATAAAAATGTGTGATTTAAAAACTAAAAAATTTAAAGTCAGTCGGTTCGGGCGGGCACGTTCGCCATTTTACGTCGCATTTTTACGATGTACCCGATAACGTTTACGAGGCGCGTTGAGTGGCGTCGCCGCGGCTCGCCCCGACTGATTGCATGCGAGGGTAGCGTGCGATAGGGATTTTGTTTATACTACATCGATGATATACAAAAACTCTTTTGAATTTCTACTTCTTATGTCGGATATAGCTAGGTAGGCAGTAAGAAATAAAGATAAGAGTAATTTTAAAAATAAATCAATATTAATACTATCTATAAATATTACAAATTTAAGGATGAAATTTAGGGTTTGCCCATCAAACCCTAAATTTCATCCCAAGTTGTCATCTCAAGCTCTAATTTCTCCTTATTATTCTGCTAAGTACAAGAACAATGTCAGAATAAAATAAATAAACTATCGATATAAGATAAATTAAACGAACTAACACTTGTCAGGCCGTGTTCTTGAAATACACGATGCTATTTTAGGCAGGATTTACAAAATCTATGTCAGAAAGTGGTAAAAGCAGAGTCTCACCTCTAGTACCAATCCCTTAGCTCCGCTTAAGAAAAGTATTATATTTGTGTCATTAAAGTTACTTACAAAAAAGTAACACAAAATGTATATCGATATAAAGCAAAATAAAGAAAAGCAATCACTAGCTGGGTCGTGTATCCGTGACATGCCAACGACATAGCGCCGTATTTTATACGCTCCGCCACGCTGAGGATCTATCGAAATACCAAAGCGAGGCTTGATGAAATTTAGGAAGACAGTGGAGAACAGTGTTTGCTAACTAAACTTGAACACTAACTTTTTTTAAAATATTACCAATCCTGCTAAATACAAGAAAATATCACCTGCTAAATACAAGAAAATATCAAGTATTCCTGCTAAATACAAGAAAATATCAAGATAAAAAAAAACATTGTGTTCTCTACGAGAGATGAGATGCTTGTTGCTGTACTAAGCAGAATTAATAACGCAATCTCTTAACTAGTCTATCCCTGCTTCGCTCAGTATACAAGAATAACAGTCATCTACTCCGCAAAATATACACAAAAAAAAAAAAAAAAAAACAAACAAAATAAAATAAAAATTATCGATATATAGCAAAGCAACCACTAGCCGGGTCGTGTATCCGTGACACGCCGACGACATAGCGCCGTATTTTATGCGCCCCGCCACGCTGAGCGCCTCTCGAAATACGCGCCGCCGTAATGAGCGGGCTTTGACGAAATGAAAAATAACGAGAGGCCGGCCAACTCAGACTGAGACTTGGGTTTTAAGATACAAATGTTACTTGCGTACCTACTGTTTTAAAATGTCTGAAATTGTGAGTAGTGGTTGTAGGTTCAATTTTCGTTTTGTATTATTCTTATATATATATTTAAGAAAAATATGTTTTACTTTTTGTTATTCGATATTAAATAAAATTAATATTTTGCTTTTGATTTTTGCTTGAAAACATGTAGTTATCATTTACATATATATATAAACCCTCATTAATTAAGGTTATAAATAAAAAATATTATAAAAAATAACGTTCCACCAACTTTGGATTTATATTAAGAAATTATTTGAAATATTTTATACAAATAGAGCTAAAGGACGAAACCGCAGCAACTAAATTAGCTAACCGCGGGACAAGTTATTTTCAGTTAACAAAGTAATGGCAAACAAAGGAAATGCTGACAAAAACTGCTTTAGCCATATAATAGTTCATTTAAAAATTATTTATAGTTACTACTTTTAATTGTAGACTGAAATATAGGTTGATAGTAAGTACTATCAAAATTAAAACGATATCTATTTTTAATTAAGAAAGAAGTAATTGTATTTTATAGTCTATATATTATAACATATTCAACAAATGTATATTTTTAAAGGTGGTATTTTATGTAAAAAATATACTTAAATTGTATGTGATTTGACTGCAATAAATTTGGAACCTGCTTTTAGAATAAGTTTACTGACTGAATTTAAAAAAATATCTCTTTCTTGTTAATTTTTATGATACATATAGAACAATAACCCTTCACTTCAATTATTCTTAAGTACAATTTAAACATACTTAAATATATACATAACTATGTCAATACACAAAAGATTACAAAAAATATATATTCAAAAATAAGTCACGAAAGAAGTTCTTCAACACAAAACACGACGTGCCAAATCTATAAAAAAGAGAAGAAAATGGTTATATTCAAAAAGAAACGAAAACTTCGTACGGCGACATCGACAAGCACCGAAGTCTCGAAACCGACGCTTCCAATCTGCTGCTCCTACACTCCGTAACTAAGAATAACGGTTTTTGGAAAGGGCAAAAGTTGTTTTATTAATATTTTTTTGTTGCTAAAAATTTAAATTATAGTGTATCTTTATCTTTAGCGTAACTATGATAAGAATTATTTATAGTAAATATTGTAACCAATAAGTATAAAGAGATTTAAATCTGTCTATATTAGAAAGGCATACTAAGTAGATTTTTGTATTATATTCAACTTTTTAAATTGTGGTAGAAAGATTAATAATTAGAACATTGTATTTACAATTGAACTGATTGACTGAAAGACTATTATATGAATTAGAAGGTTTCCCTAAAACCCATAATGATAGATTACATACATACAGAAATTAACGCAGTATTTGCGTATATTTATTTACTACACCATATCACAATTTTAAAATCCAGCAAATGAAATAATACTAAACAAGATATATAACATGGAAAAAATCCACAAATCTGTATTCTATTCGTCACCATACCGCATACGCTCGTTTATACGTTCATACATACATATCGACACAAGTATATATAACACTCGTAGCGGGCGGTAGCGCCGTCGGATGTATAAAGTGGCGCGCCGGTGGCCGCATGACATAGCTATAACTCTGCATGACAAACAACTGGGTGGTATGGAGGCGCTTTAGTTTTGATTCTTTTTCTTAAGTTTTTTTTTTAAGGTTTGATCCCTACTCGAGAAATAATAATATTTAATATTTCCTCCTTCCATAAAGTTCGGCGCTCCACCACTCAACACGTAATGTCTCATATTTTTTTTAATACTAGGTTCCCAAGTTACCTCTACACTGCCGTAAGCGGGATATACCGTGAAATTGAAAAAAAAAATACAACATTGTAGGCTTTTAGTTCTTGATGTTGAAGGGATTGTAGTGAACTGATGTTTTTTTGAAAGTGCATGTATAACGAGAAGAAATGCAATATCTTCAAATACATTTTGCCATATCATTGATCTTGAATGACGCATCATTTAAGCATTCACCCCAAATTTATAACTATCACCTGAATAATAATTAAATTCCATTAAACAATTACGTTAATACCATAAATTACATCAATAATTTAAAATAATATTCACTTAGTTACTCATAATAAAAACCAAAACGCAAAAAAAAAAAATCACAACACGCCTCCACAATACTCTATTCTACACTGTAGGGCGCTCGCTAAAGCGTTAGTACGGGCTCGCCTCGGGCGGCGCGAACCAATTACCCGCGCGGGCATTTACCCCCACCCACTGTACTGTAGACTGTGGTAGTGTATCTGCTTACTCCTGGCTCCTGCCCGCAATGCGAATGCCTTTTTGTTATCGCGTTATCACTTATCACTTAGTGATTTCTTTTTTTTAAAGGTCAATTTAGTTTTATTGTGTTGGTTTCTTTTAATATTTTTAATGGGTCCTTGAAGTCGCTTATATTTTAGGTAATTCGTAAAAGTTTGTTTGTTTCGTAATTATTTGTATTCTCTCTCTCTCTCTCTCTCAGCTTCACGCTGTATCCCGTACATAGCAGGGTAGGCAGAGGAAACTTGGCAACCTAGTGTTAAGACACTCCGTTCCATTTTCAATTGAAAAAATTAAATATTTAAATTGAAAATATTAAATATTTCATTTCCTCGAGAGGTAATCGAACCCACAATCTGTCGGTTGCAGTCACACGCTTGTGCCGCTGTGTCACGACAGGCCTCACAGTAATTACGAGTATTTGTAGCGTGTCTATATTACCCGCGAGGGCGTTTATCTTATGATCACTTATCACTTACTGTTTTTTGTATATGGAAGGTTAAATTTTGTTTTATTATGTAGATTTTCGGAGTATTTTAGATTTATTAAAAGTTATATGCTCCGTCGTCGCAAGCTGACAGCGACACATGGTCTGATTATAAGCGTGACGACGGTTGCTGGTTCAATTCCCACTCAGCGGAATTAGCTGCTGTTCAGAATTGTCTCGAAAAGTGCGAAACTTATTGTTTTAACATAAAGTTTTTCATCTATCCGACTACGCGAGAAAAAATGTAAGCCTAAGTAGCTGTAGCTGTATATGAATTACGCAGTAATAACACCTTAGTAAGCACAATATATACTCGCACGTACTGCGTTGCCATTATTGTATAGATTTCACACCCACTTCAAAGATTTCAGCTTGACTTATCGGTTACAAGTGAAGACTTATATTTTATTCGCGTTTGAATGAACACAAAAATGTCGAGCAACGTGCTCAGACTGTTAAAAGGCGTACTGCGGGCTGAAGGTGTTTTGTACAGCCAATAGGCTAATTCTAGTACGTAACTTGAGTATTTAGAACGTCCTTATTTAGAAGATAGTTTCTTATTGGGTCTTAGATCAATAAATAAAATTGTTATTTTTTTTTTATTCATATATTATAATTTTTTTACCATAAAAAAGAATATGTGGAGATGATAACGAAACTATATTGTTATATTTTTAATGAAATTAAAAAATATTATAGCTTGGTTATCTTTTCAAATAAATTTAATTAAAATCCCAAGAGATATATTATAAACACACATAACAAATTTATATTTATTTTTATGTTTATTTGAGTCGAATTCGAGTCGCAATCTGCTTAAATATAAAGAACACATTTAATTTATTTCTTACCTTTCTAATGAAGCCTACACAGTTTTGAATGTCAAAGTAGCCGCGATTGCATCTAGATTGGTGCTACCCATTAATAATCAATTGACGTACCCAGTTAGGCGTGAGTGACAAATAATTAATTTGTGTCGGCAACTTAAAAGGTGTAGAATTCAATCACATTCATCATTTCAGGCTTTTGAGTTTGCCGTTTAAGCAAATCTATTTTACCAATGACATGTAACCCACTCTCAACACACACACACACATATATATATATATATATATATATATATATATATATATATATATATATATATATATATATATATATATATATATATATATATATATATATATATATATATATATATATATATATATATATATAATCAATTCAAAATGAAATATTGTTTATAAATAAAACACTAAATTGATTAATATTAAAACCAATAAGTCCCTACACCTGAGCTGAGTCAAAGATTATATATTTTCAATTATTAATACAAAAAAGTAGTGCACGAAAAACTAAGCTCAGTAGATGAAACTTATACTACCATTGACTTAAGTTAACACTGTCCCACTCAAAGACAAAGAAATCTCAGCACAGCTTTTTAGAGCTTTTAAAAGCATCTTGGCGCAGGCGTCTGCCGTCACTTAAATGCGGTCAATTCAGTAATTGATTTTATCTACAAAGTTTTTTAATTTAAATTTGAAATCGAAAATACCTCAATTTTTATTTTTGTTCTCAATCATTTCCAAATTAATGAATAACCATAATGTACTGTCAAATTTAAATATTTTATCATTTTCTAAAATTTCTACATGATCTCTGTTAATTTATATATATATATATATATATATATATATATATATATATAGATATATATATATATATATATATATATATATATAATATATATATATATATATATATATATATATATATATATATATATATATATATATATATATATATATATATATATAATATATATATATATATATATATATATATATATATATATATATATATATATATATATATATATATATATATATATATATATACATCTAGCAGCCCGTTTATCATTTAATATACCTACTTAAATATATAACTCCGTTACTGCATGAGTGTGATTAAGCTTTACAGTATTATAATGTAACAGTGTTTCATTTAATACCTTTCATCGATCAACATGCGGTACAAAAACTAGTTTTTTATTTAGCAAGGCATAAATCATGTAACTGTCTACAGGCTAGTGGTAAGTTTGTTTTCCACAGCCAACATTACTGTGTGTTCTGTACATAGTGCAAGTGTACTTAAAAGTTGTATATGGAGAGTTTGTATATATATGTTATGGGACATGTCACCTGTTTTACTATTTTTATATATAAACTACAAGAATATTTCATTTAATTTGACTTGCGTTCTCATTATGACGCTTTCGTTCCCCACTTACCACAGTATATCAACACTTTGCCTTGTTCTTGAGCAAAGAAATTAATATTTTAAATATTTTATTTCTTCCGTTCGAACACAGTAAGTACTTTTCGCATTTACAGTCGCTCAATTGTGCCTGAACACAGTACTTTTCGAATTTACAGTCGCTCAATTGTGCCTCTGTGCCAGAACTAGCCAAAATGTTAATTGTTACCTAATATAAAAATATACAATCGAAAAGGACCTACAAGTACTATATTAGTATCAGTTAAATACTAAATACACTTTCTGAGACCAACTTTAAACTATATAAGTTTTTTTTAATACAACCAGTTATATGAATATTCAAAAAGCATAGCTTTTAAGACGGTCTGTAAAATAGCGGATGACATAAGCAACGTTCGTGATGTCGCGGTTGGGTCGCGTCGGCGGGATGCTCACTCACTGCTTCTACTTTGAGTAAAGCGTCTTTTCTCACTGCACTGTAGTCTTAAATAGGTTTATTATTTATTGTTTTAAATGAAAATATTATGTAATAAATATTAGTTATTATCAAACTAATGTTCTAAAGATCCTTTTTTTTATAATGATTTTGCAATGCTAGACATGCATTTATCCAATTATTTATAGCAACAAAGCAGTTTATTTATAAAAAAAGGGCTTTACTCTTTTTTTCGCCATGTAGGTCAACGAAAATCCCATTTATGTCAAATTGATCAATAATTGCGTTATAAGTTGCGGAAATCAACGCCACGCTCTCTTTTATTTCCACAATTCTATAATAGAAACTTATTTAATAGATTATTTCTATAAAACAACACGTAACAAGACTACAACACATTTAACACACGACCTGCCAGCAGTGCGTATACACCCGACAATATTTTTTCGCCTCGCCTTTGTGATGTCGCTAGCATTCACGGTGCCGACCGAGCACGTAATTTACGCGGCCCGCACCTAGCGAGTAGCTGGTGGATTTATTGCCCCATTTTTACAATGCCCATTGCAGTCTCGGAGTTTTTGATCTGGTCGCTCTTTTACTATTCTCTTTAAACTGCTTAGTTTATGTAGAGTAAGAGCATATCTCGTTCTTTACTTAGTGTATTAGGTTACAGGTATATGGATATATAAAGATATTTCAATATAAAAAATGTGATTTTAGTGTAAGGGATATAGATGAGGAACACAATGGGAGTGTCTTAACATTAGGTTCCCGAGTTCCCTCTGCCTACCCCGCCATGTGCGGGACACTGCGTGAAGCTGAGAAAGATATAGTTTGCATATAATAAAACAAGAATATAAAATAGTCCTTAGGCGTATATAAAAGCATTAAAGTTAACTAAAATTTTAAATAAAAAATATTGTAAAAAATATACAATGACCACTGCAATTGCTAAGTTTTTGATCTGGTCTCTTTATCTCTTTTATTAACCTGTTTAATTCGCTTTGGTTGGCCTTAAGTAATGTAGAGTGAGGAAAATGCTACCTTTAATAAAGTTCTTTAATTATTTAAATACTTAATGTGTCCAAAAGTGTTTGGAAAGTAAATACCATTAGCATTAGACGTAGACAAAAGAATATCGGACTATTTATCATTATATTTAAAATAAACCGCCACTCTATGCGCATTGCATTATCTGAACAAGGTGGAAAGTAAAGAATAGTGTGATGCTTCACTCTTAATAGATACGTGAAGATAATGAATACAAATACTTTATATGTATAGAAAACTATAGTAAATATTGGTTTGGCTTGAATTGTTCAACTTTACCTAGATGCTGAAATCATCTATTGATAATTACATATGTAATCAACTATTTATTACACCTTATTTATAATTTATCTTGTTAATATTAAACATACATAATTTTTAAAATTCTATTTATATTTTAAGGAAAATTAACTCATTAACTATATCTAAAAAACTTTGGGTTACTTAACACGTTGTCAAGC
The DNA here is from genome assembly GCA_019049475.1 of Eueides isabella. Taxonomy (NCBI): domain Eukaryota; kingdom Metazoa; phylum Arthropoda; class Insecta; order Lepidoptera; family Nymphalidae; genus Eueides; species Eueides isabella. Next base: position 3,703,399 of record CM032407.1, read on the forward strand.
GTTAGGACACGAGATTTATATGAAGCACTTAGTCGAAACTTTCATGATTTCTACTCGCAATATACCCGGCCCCGGCCCGCACTGTCCGCTTGCTTGGATTTATTGCCTCATTTTTACAATGCCCGCCGCAGACGTCGCACCCCGCACTAAAGTCACTTTTGAACTAATTGGATAATTGCTTCTAATGTATTATAGAATATATTTGCTATATATAACTATATATCAGTATATATAAAATATTACAGGAAACTGTATCAAAGATTATAAATAGTCTCTCAGCATAAATTGGCATGTTTAAGTATTAGAAAAAAGTTATAGATGTTAACTAAACAAAATATTTGAAAAACTTAAATTTGAAAGAAACAAAAGTCAATTTTGACATAAACTAAAAAAAAAACAAAGTGGCAACGGCAACAATCGATTTTACCATACTTATAAAAATAAAAAAAATACCCAATTTTTTTCAACGATCATACCAATATTTGCGTATACCTTTTTTGGGCAATCAATATTTATAGCATATAAAAGAATTTTTCGTTAAAACTGCTGACAGATTGGGATTTTCTATTTAAAGGGTGGTAAACGACGTTATATCCAGATTGTGATGATGCGTGATAATTTAATTGCCGGTAACGCGGACGGGATGGGCGTTCATTTTTTATATTTCACGTAGAGACTTCAAGACCCTTAGACTCTAATTCACAATACCTTTTATTTCTTGCGTATTGCTTTGTTTTATGAAATATTGGGAAAGTTGTTGTTTTGCTGCTTTTATACATAACTAAATTTAATTAGTTATATTTTAATAATTGAATTAATATATGTATATCTGTAGTGACACTGTCGATCCCTTTTTTTATCCTTTTTGTGTCTTCAACAGCAGTGCATTGATAAAAGTTAGATTTTAAACGCGACAGGTTGATTGTAATTTTTTCTCTATGAACGAGCGACATTTAGTTTTACCACTGAACACAATATCAGAATTCGGCAGAAAGTAAGCAACGAAAGTATCTTAAATTAAATAAGAACGGAGTGTCTTAACACTAGCTTCCTAGGTTCGCTCTGCCTACCCGCATGCAGCATACCATACGAAGTTAAAAAAATATCATTATATTTGTTATAAATAAATAATAAATTTAAAAAATATATTTCAATAAACCAAATTGAAATACGTCAGAATAAAATAAAGAATATGTTATTACAGAACAACGAAATGTTAGGTACGCCAAAAATTTTGGCCTAAAGTAGCATTGTGCCGCCAGAACACGCCGTTTGGTCACGGCAGGTAACATGCCGCGAGTGGTGCGGCAATCATTTTAATCAGGCGTCACCCGGTGGCAGAGTACCTGATGAATTATACCAGTTCTTCTACGTATACTGACTGTTGTTGAATTTTTAGTATCAGTTTCACGCCGTATCCCGCATAAAGTAACAAGAATAAAGGGTAGCAAGACTTGGACTTTGTGATAGGTCATTCCGTTTACTCATTTTCCACTGAAGCTACGAGACGTATGGCTTAGTAGTCAGAGCGCTTGGACGGAATTCAAAAACCTTGGAGTCCGCTACGTTCGAATTCGCTACGTTCAACTAATTATACGTTTTCTAAATAAGTATTTACTCTTCCCTAAGTGTAGTAGACAGTTTCATATCAATGTACGTGTAAGCCTTGGCTGTACGTAACATGCGAATTTGTGATCAATATTTCACATTTTTTTACAAATATGTTTATAGTAATAGAGGCTGGTGTATTGCTTTGTGAACTGACAGTATGTTTGTAATGTTTTACTACGATATTAAACTTATTTTTTTTTTCTGTTCTACTCGTGTTATACAAAATATATTTTCCGATAGTATAATGCGATGCAATCTGGCAAGACAAAACGTCTCAACACGCAATACCTGAATAGACATTGGCGAGTATGAAGACACTCCGTTCTCCACTTCCTTGAAAAGGCGGTAATTGAGGAAGAGAACGAAGAGTGCGAGTTTTCATAGTAGTCAAAGATACTTACTTAGCTTTACGCTGTATCCCGCTCAAGGCAGGGTAGGCAGAGGGAACTTGGGAACCTAGTGTTAAGACACTCCGTTCCACTTCCGTTCCCCACTTTCCGCCGAATTTGAGGCATTGCGTGTTGAGTGGCGGAACTCAACGCCGCGCTTTGCCTAATAACCAGAGCGAAGAAATGAAACATTAAATATTTAAATAGAAAATATTAAATATTTGATTTCCTCGAGTGGGGATCGAACCCAGAACCTGTCGGTTACAGTCACACGCTTGTGCCGCTGCGCCACGACAGGCCTAGTCAAAGATGAATACTGTATTTTATTTGCATCTACCATATAACCCTAAACTATTGTTATTCTCTTAATTACATAACAAAAACGGACAAAACAACGAAAAAGAAAATATACGTAATAATAATTGCCGACGAGGTGATGTATAAACGTTAGGCGCATTTACAAAGTGCTCACACTCGCACGTACGTATTTTGTAGGATTAATCTGTTACAATCTGGTCCGAAGACGCGGAAGTAATTAAGCCTTGTCAATGCTTAGGGTGTGACTTTCTCAACCGACAGACGATGTAATTAATGAAATGATCATTTATTTTAAATCTAAAGTTCATTTGTTGTAGTGACCTTTAAAGGGTATAGAGGTACTTGTGGGTTTGATGCATGTTTGTATCTACACAGCTTTACGCTATATCCCGCACATGGCAGTGTAGGCAGAGGATACTTGGGAACCTAGTGTTAAGACCGTCCCTTTTCGTCCCTTCCCGATTTTCTGCCGATTTTGAAGCATTGCATGTTAAGTAGCGCAACTCAACGCCGCGCTTTGCCTTGTTAAAAGAGCTAAGAAATAAAAAAAAATATACATTATTTCTCTTGAAAATATTAAATATTTCATACCTTTGAGTGGAGATCAAATCCACAACCTGTCGTTTACAGTCACACTCATGTGTCCCTGCGCCAAGAACAGGGTATATTTAAATTTGCCGGCAAAGTATGTAAATAATGCTTTAAAAATTAAATAGAAAATAAAGAATAAAATAAAAATCAGAGTCCAGATTTATCTAGATATAGTTTTGGCCTTTATGTTTATAAAAAAAAATATTCATATAGGTACATAATGACGTCAGTGCAATTGAGACGTCTTATAAGCATTGCACTTAAAGATTGTAGGGTTATTTTTGATATTGATTAACAATATATCACAATAACAACATCATTAAGTTAAAATTAATGATTAATTAAGTATTAAAATAATTAAATTGCATACTTTGAAAAATATACTTTTCAAACATTTAAATTAAAAAAAAAATAGGTTACAATTTCCTTAAATCCTATACAGAAGTTACGAGGGTCTAATTAATACAAGGTGTTTATAATAATGACCCTATTTTTTTCCCTAATTAATTTATTATTTAATTTATGATTATTTAAATTAACCCTTTTAATTTTTCATTTATTTTGCACTAATTTATTTATTATTTGTTTTATCCTACATCTTTATATAAAAACGGAAAATAGACTAAACATGAAGTTCTCATTGTCTTCTGAAACAATGTTATTTTTTATTTCTCACTCTATCTCTCGCGGGAAAGCCAGAGAAGAGCTACACAGTCTTCGCATACTTCTTTCACATCGTCCATTGTTATTGACCTCTTCAAACATTGACCTTCAAAGTCTCTCTGACCTTTTAAATTTTATTTATACCGTAGTAAATAAATAAAAAATATATATATTTTTTTGTATCGATAGGAAATTCTCGTTTTAATCGAGAACGGAGAAACTCGATTTAATCGAAGTAATTCCATCGATAGTTACGATACAAATCATCAGGATCGCATAATACCGTAGAAGTTCAAACCGAACATCGATCGCTTGGTTAGGCTTTTCTACACTTGCTCTGCTGTTTTGTATTATGTATATACAATTATGTACATCTATACATTTTAATTTTATCTTAACAAAATATATATACTATATAAAAAATATATATACTAAATATAATTTTCTTTATAAAAATATAAAAAAAACAATAAAACAAAACAAATCTAAAGATCCTCAAAAGTAAATTACGTTCCTTTTTTCGTAATTTTTATGACATACATTTTGTATTTTGTATTTTTAACTAAACAAACATTAGAAAATAAAAAAGTTAAAACGAATCATTTTAAATCGGAGTGATTTATTTATGAAACAAGTAGATAATAAATTAAAATTACATAATTAACTAGTCACAAGTACTAATTACTTCGAAAATCAGATTTTACCACTGCTAACTAGACCGTGTCTCTGGCATGACAGTACAGTGCCAGCCTTATCGCACCGTAGCCGTTGCGGCCGCCCATTGTTCAGATCGCTCGTTTTTGCTAAAACCACGCTGCGCCTGGCGAATATAAATTGAAAAGCGTTTGTTTAAAGTTTCACGTGTTGATGCCGCACGCATAGATATTGCTGTGTCCCGCGGCCATCCTGTGTAATCCCGTCTGCATAACGTTGCTGCGGTAATTGCCGCACAGAAACGATTATTGACGTTTATGTTACTTGCTACTCAAAAGGCCACTGTGGCACAGTGGAATATTGTCTGACGGCAAACGAGGTCATGTCACAGAACTAGAAACAAGGCGAACCTCGGCGTTGAGTTCCGCCGCTCAACGTGCAATGCCTCAAATTCAGCGAAAAGTAGGGTACGGAACGTGTCATTACACGAAATTCCCAAGTTTCCTCTGCATATGCTTATATATGTAAGATTAATGTCGCGTTAGTTAATATTTCAATATATTAGTACATACATGAATTTTAGTTATAAGTACACCAACACAACGTGAAAAAAGCAAGGGGTGCAATTGCATGAGGTGGTGTTACATTTATTCATTTTACTTGCATTGTTATCGGTCTTTGATAAGTAATCAATAATTTAAATTAATCCAACATTCGAAAGTTAAGGTAATTTTGACCAAATTGAGTTCATAGTTTCCGTTACGAGCATACATGCATTATATACATACATATATGTGATTTACAGTAATAAAAGTGTGTAAAAAAATTGACCGAAATTTTCTTCCATTTATATTTATTATACGAAGAAAAAATATTTCTTTATATTCAATTGGAATTTAGTACCTTCAATCATCACAGACGATATAACAGTATCTACCATACCAATAGCACAACAACCGTTCAGTCTGCCTAAAATAAAATGAAAAAAAAAAAAGTCAAAACAAAACAAAAAAAAACGCAATGCAGTTTTAAATAAAACTTTAAAAATCCGAGATAAAACGTGCCAAGTGCTTTTAACTGGTATAGTGGAAAGTATTAATAATAAGCCTAGTCAGGTGAGACCTGGCGGGATCGCCGGCTTTAATATACATGAAGCCGCAAATAATAAATGAGAGTGAACGAGTGGACGCGACGCGCCCAGTTACTTGCTTGCTTGATATACAGTGTACATTCGATTACTGTTCTACGTAATACGTTGTAGATGTGTCTTTTTATGTATTTTTACCGTGTGTTTTGTATGGTAGACAGAAAATAGTTGCCGGACGCGTGACACGGTGTGATTGTAAACGCAACTGTTAAAATATTTATATATTTTGATTAATTTCAAAGTTTTAATTTACACTTATGAAAGAAAAATATTTATGTAGAAATTGTATAAACATTTGAACGTAGTGAGATTTGGACCCGCGTCGTTTAGGAGCGGTATAAGCTATCTGACCACTAAGCCATACGTTGTACGAACGTATGTAATAAAAGAAATTGTATTTAGTACTTATATTTTATTGCTTAAATAACAAGGCAAAGTACAGGGCTTAGTTCGGCCACACAACGCATAATGTCTCGAATACGGCTGAAGGTGGGAAACGGAGATATCCTATTGGAAAAGGAGCGTCTTTACACTAGGTTTCCATGATATCTCTGCCTATATTTATTAATATACACAGCTTATTAAGTGATATAACTATGCTTTTTTCTTACTGTTGTCTGACTAAACACGTTTGTCATACGTTACTCACTAATCTCATAATTTCATACTTGTAATATTATTCCACTCGAAAAACGTAGAAAATTTCTTTTGATATCATTCAAATAATTATCTTTATTAATTTATTGACTGCATATAAACATACTGTAGTTCATCTTGTTACACTTTCTGCAATATTTTTTGACTAAATACGATCCAAACCGTTCTTTTTCTATAAAAGTTTAACAAAAAATCTCCGCCATAAATATATTAAATTGCAATCTGAGCAAAGTTTAAAGTACCATGAAGTTAAAATTAAAAACGGTTTCCATTATTCTAAAGTAATATAGCTGAAAGGCATCAAAATCATAAAATCCACTGTAGGCACTGTACACATTCGTACGTTTATAACTCGCAAAGCAAATCGCTTTCTGCGATAACAGCGCTATTAAAGTCTCCGCAGATTACATCCTGTTCAAATCGTGAAAAATAAAGACTTGGAACGTTGAAATTCAAAATAACAATAGAGTAAAGTAAATGCTTTGTTATCAATTAATAATTTGTTGTTGTCTTGGCACAGTGGACAGCGTATGACTGTAGTGGCGATGGTTGTAGGTTCAATACTCGCTCAGGGAATTGTTATATTTTTATATACCAATTCCCTCGTTATGGTAGAGAATTCACACTGCTTATTTCTGCCACTCAAAACAAAATGTCTCGAAAGGTAAGCAGCCTTGGGTGCGGAGTGTCTAAATACTAGCTTTCCTATGTCTACGTAAAAGTGTGAAGCTCCGGAAATATTAAGAATATTATTTTTATTATTATTGGCTACATAATATCTGTTATAATGACTATCACGTAATGTGCCGTAGTGGCGCAAATGCATACAGACAAGTTAATGAGTGAGAGACAATGTTTGTGGGTTCGATACCAACGGTGGAAAATTATATGTATATTCTTTTAAAAGAAAAAAAACAAGCGATATCTATAACAATAGGCGGCAAGTAGAGAACAAATACTCTGCTATAAAATATATAATATTTTCTAATTATTAACCATAAAAAGCATGATGAATTTCATCAACCACGTAATATTTTTTGTCGTATCATCTGTATTCCAGCAAAAGCAATCTAGATTTAAACCCGCTACCCATTAGTATTATAAATGAGCATCGCGTCCCGGCGAAAGCACTAATGCACTGAAAAAGACGTTTGAATCATGACAGCACGTTTAACGATGAATCGTTATAATGACGTGTAATCTCCTCTGTGATTATGCGACCCTGGTACTGCGGTGGCACACATCACCTGTATGTATGTACACATTTTTTTATATTGATGATGACAAAGAAAATATTTTTTTAAAGGGCATGTTGGCTAGCTTGAAGTTTTTGATAAAAAAAATTAAAAAAAAATAATAATAAATATATTCCAGATAACACATTAAAACATTTAGCTTAATATCAAATTTTTTTAGACAATTAAATAAGAAATAAATAAATTAGATTGTTAATAAATTAATATTAGATACACAAAATTACTCCGTTATCCATTCTCAATAGAACTATTATTTATTGTCTGTCTAAAACGTTTTATTATATATTTGTTCAAACATATATTCTATTATGTATGTAGATAGATATAAATAGGCTAAGTAGATGTGAATCTAATTTCGCCTTAAAGGCGTTAAGAAAGGGTTCACATACGATTTAAATTAAGGCAAATCTCATTGTTTTTGCCACGATAATAGTAACGCGTGAAGATATTGATTAAATTTGTTAATTAAGAGCTATATTACCACTTAGATAGATTGTTTTTTCCACAAGCAGAAAGATTGTCATAAATTCTGTTTAATAATGACATAAAATCTTTTTTTTTTAAATGTTAAATAATATGTAATTATAATTTGAAATATGACTAATAAATTTACTATATAGTAACGTAAAACTCTACATTGTATAGCTCTCTATTATTATAATTACTGCTACTGAAATGTTTAGACCCCATATCCTATTTATAATTGTTTACTAAAGTCAGCAAGCGGCATTTGACTGATAGCAACGTAAGTTATCTTGAAGTGTTTATAAATATTTAGTTTCAAAGATGCCACAATGAAATGCAACATAATGAAAAATATACCAAACAAATTCTTTGCTTAGTATGCAAAATTAAAATAAAAAATGCAAAGTATTGGTGTCGATAAAATTCATAAATTTGAATTGCTTTTTAATATTATGCAAGTGTAATGTTACCTTTAATGGTGGTGTGGGTATATATAAAGGAGGATCGTTCTGTGACCCCGTATAGATTTCTTGCCCGTCCGGCCCTCGGGTACAGCCTTCCGCGTCACCGACGCTGTATCTGCAAACGATGCCGTCGGCGGGCTTTGCGTCGTAGCCCGTCGGCCTGCCCACATGAAAACCCTTTGCTTTCACCCAAAATCGAAATTTAGAGCTATCAGAGCTGTTGCATTCCTCTCCGCGCAGTGTTCGCAAAATTCTGGCATACTTTTTCAGAGTTATAGTCTTCGTTTTTGCCAAATCTCCATACGTTTGGATCACCCACGGCTGGTAGGTAGAGAACAAGTCCACTTTTGGATCACCCGTTTGTATTTTTGGTCTTTTATTATTGTTTTGTTCGTTTTTCTTATCGTTCTTGGAACTACTGGGCGTCGATTTACGCTTTGAAGGTTTTTTGGGTGTTTTCTCGGGTATGGCTTCCTGAGTGAGTTTTTTACGCAGTCCTCGGTCTTTTATCATGGCAGCCGCCATTTTTAGCAATAACAGACACTATATTATAATCACAAGTTCAATCCCATTGTTTCAGTACTTTCAATTGTTAGTTCACTTCACAAAATGTTAAACAATTTTATATACCCGCCAGGTACAACTGGTCCATCTGAAAAAGCGCTTTGAAATTGCCTATGGATTGTTTTCTACAAAGTTTTGAATTCGTAAAGTTTTGAGACCCGCGTGCGTAAAACTTTGAGAACGGGAACTTTTGACTGCCAAGTTCTCACCGACCGAGAGGACTTTGTGAAAACTTTTCCCAGCGGTGACGGGGAAATGTTCTGACAAGGTCTTTATTCTCGGATTCGTTGCACAATTTTGCTCGATTTAAAATTAAATTAACTGTATTTTTTTTTAAATGAATATAATATTTTTATACAACAGAAATAAACATAAAAATATACATAAATCAAACCAATCTCCAGGCAAACACAATCTTAAGTCAATCAAAAAACAATGAGAAAACAATCCGCTTTTCCAAACGAAAGTAATAATCGGCCAAAACTTTACGTGAACAGCCAGTTTTATCCAACTGCAATCGCGGTACTTCCCACACAGCCGATCGCGTGGGGCGCGCGCGGTACACTGTCTGACTGAAGCGGACCGGCAGTCGGCACGTGCGGGCCGGGCCGGCGCTAATTGCCCGCAAAACAATCGGGCCGATCGTCCGGACTCAGGGCGGCCGATAATGCGGCCTTGCGATAACGCCATTGTAGAGATGGGACGTTTCTTCATTAAGAATAGTGCATTATATTTTTAAGTTATGTATATGTAGTTGATTTTGGATAAGTAAATTATTATGTAGTATTTGATATTGCAATTAGAATGCGTTTTGTGTGGCGCAGCGGTACAACCGTTTGACTGTAAACGATAGGTTGTGGGGGTCGATCTCTACTCGAGGAAATGAAATATCTAATACATATATTCAAATAAAATATTTAATGTTCTTATTTCACCATCACCTCGGTAACATGCAAAGCGCGGCAATGACTCAATTTCAGCGGGAAATGGGGAACGGAATTGGAACGGAGTGTTTTAACACTAGGTTTCTAAGTTCCCTCTGCCTACCCTGCAACGTGTGGGATATCACGTGAAGCTGAGTAATGCGTTTTGTTGTATATGATGATAGTAGTTGAGAATAATATTTGCGGAAAGTTTAATAAAAGTATGTCCCAGAAATACTTAGAAAAAAGGGTGCTAATTGCTGCCAATCGTTCGGACTCAGGGCGATAATGGGGTATTCCGCTAACATGCGGAATACGACGAAAAGTTTGACTATAAAATATCTTCATTCTCACAGATTAACTGATGTTATAAAATATTATGACTTTTAATTTACACTAATTGTATTAGATTTTGGCAAAACTAGAGACTTACTATGTCTCTCTATTTTCTCCTTTCTTAAAAACTTAAGATAAAAAACAAAAAAATGGTAAATGATTAAATTAGTATAATTGTTGTAGAACATTACAAACATATTCTATTGTAGTTTTAAAATATTTTAAACTATATTATATTAATCTAAATATACATACTCTATCTTACAAACATAATTAAACGAAGCGTCTCTACTATTAAAGTGGCACACGAAGTGAGCAGTTAATGGTACAAGTCAATTGGAAGTTTCAAGACGAATAGAAAGAAAAAACAAATTGAACGAGTCTAGTGTCTCCCGGGTGCACTAAGTTACGTCACGTTTAGTATTTCGGGGATAAAATTAAATTGAGTGAAATATGAAATAAGCTCGTTATAAAATGTTGTGATGAATCACTATTTACAATTATTATCTTGATCATTATAGAACACTAATCTTTTGTTATCAATGTTATATTTTTTTCAATATGGTTATAGTGCTTCATGCATTTTGAAACATATTTATATATTTTCTCCATGGTATAGGTATTATTTATCCTTTTATAAATATTTATTGAATATCGATTTTTTATATTATAATTACTATTGTTATATAATTGTTTTAATACGTTAACTATATATATAAAAATTGACAACTATTAAATCACCTATTTTATTTCAAATATTTGATTTAATCAATATTTTGTTTCGAAATACTTAAATGTTCCTAAGTACTCGTAGGTTTTCCTTATAATAAATAAATTTAATTTAAAAAAGTAGGTGTTTGTTTGATTATTAAAAAAAAACAAGAGGATAAATAAAAAAAAATATCATACATACAATTTAAAACCTTATTTCTATTAACAAAAAGATATAAATTCAAATGTCAAACATTATTAGATTAGTAAATCCTTTTGCAGCAGCGAGAGGCGCACGCGCATCCAGCGCGCGACTTGCGCACTAGTCCGCTGGCTTGCGCGAAGAGTGCGCAAGTTATTAGGAGAACACGAATGTTTAGGAGGTTTGATGGAATTGCTTTACATACTTGGGTTGCAGTTGTTTGATTTTGAACTCTATTAAATTGGGTTAGATGTCAATTTTATTATTATGTAGTCTTAATCTGAGATTTGGTTGGCAGGCATTGATGAGTGTAGACAGCTAAAAAATATATTGTGGAAGCACTAATATAATTTAATAAATAAGATTTTTTTTAAATCTTTGCTTACTTGATTTTTTTTAAATCTTTGCTTACTATACATATATGCAATGAAAAACATTTACTTACAAATAGAAATTAATATATGCATTTAAAAAATATGTATTTAGAAAATATACATTAGAAAATGATTTTTACATATTTTTTAATATATTTTTTAAATATATGTAATTTAATTTTTTTATCTGCTGGTATACAATATGATTAACTATGGCACATTATGGAGATGTACTAAACTAACATAGACAACTAAACTATACAAGTGTTTTTTTTTTATTATTTTATTTTTCATAAAGGCAATATTTTTTTTTGTTGCAGCAGATTAATTAATTTTCTCGTCAGAATGTGCTTCAATGTTGCTTCATTAGGTCGAATTTGTACTAGGACATCATAACCACGAAAGAAGTGTCTATGGATCATGTGGATTTTTACAAAGTAATTCCGTGACACTACAAAAGATGGCGTTAATAGGAATCTTTTTATACTAAAGCGATTCGAGCAAGCGGCGGCGTGCGAGTTGAATTTTAAGTGATCTTTATAAATCTTTCATTATATTAAGTATTATTTTGTTTATCATACTTATACACTTTCATTATTCTTTGACGTATGTCCTATAAATCTATAAAGTGCTTCGTTCTTTTCTTCTTAGTCATTTTCTTGGTATTTTGTATGAAGAAAACTTAATAACGCTGTTCGTTTTATAGAAACATACTGTTCATCTATAGTAAAATAAAATATATATTACAATTGCTCTATAGTGTAACTCACCAATTTTTAAGTGTGGTGTCTCTAAATTATATCTATATGTAGATTTAAGTATTATTTAGTTCAAAATTATACAAATACAACGACGATAAAAATATATTTTCGATTTTTCATGTTTAAAAATAAACTTCTTTCATACGTATAATTTTAATAGCCATGCCAAGGTCTTATAATTGTTTTATGTAGGTAATTAGATAACTATTGAGGCATGTCGTGGCGCAGCGGCACAAGCGTGTGACTGTAACCAACAGGTTCTGTGTTCGATTCCCAGACGAGGAAATGAAATATTTAATATTTTCAATTAAAATATTTAATGTTTCATTTCTTTGCTCTGATAAAAAGGCAAAGCGCGGCGTTGAGTTCTGCCACTCAACACGCAATGACTCCATTTCGGAGAAAAAAAGTGGGGAACGAAAGTGGAACGGAGTGTCATAACACTAGCTTTCCGGGCTCCCTCTGCCTACCTAGCTTCATGTGGGATACAGCGTGAAGCTAACAAGAATAGATAACTATATTAGTAGGTAGATGATATAAGACGTAACCACTTCTACCTGCATATATATTAATTGGTATAACTTACAAAGATTCATTGACCTTATCCATACTGGATAACGAATCGTCATCGTAGTCTTGCCCAGTTTAATATTACCTTAAAAGGTTATTTTAACACAACACATACTACTGTTTTTTATAGTATTAACGAGTTAATAAAAATAATAATATTAATTTTAATAACTATTATTTGTTATTTACTGCCATACAACAAGAATACCCAATATACTTTTATATGGCATTGAAATATTTTTATACATATTAATCTATTTTTACTTGCCAATGAGTATAGAATATATATTTTAATTTTAATTGATTTATTCAAACAATTTTGTATTTAATAATCATTTAATATATATCGTATGACGTCATACTAGTGGAAGCAACATATTTTAAAATCATTTCAAGTAAAATGTTTTTTAGTTTGTTTATTTAATGTGTTTTTTTATATTAATAAAGTATATTGTATTGTATTGCATTTATATTTGTATAATGTTCATTTAATATTTATCTAGAAACTGCTTATTTCAATAATAATAGTATCGCACATAATTACTATTTTAAGTTGAATTACCACTCGTAAATCGAATTATATTAAATTCTTAAGTTTAGTAAAACAACACACAGGTAATAAGGCAAAACGGCGTTGAGTTCCGCCAATCAACACGCAGTGCCTTAAATTCGGCGGAAAGTGGGGAACAGAAGTGAAACGGAGTGTCTTAACACTAGGTTCCCGGGTTCCCTCTGCCTACCCTGCCTCGTGCGGGACTCAGCGTGAAGCTGAGTGAGTGAGTGGTAAAACAACAAAGGGTTCCACCATAAACCTGTACATTATACAATGTTGAAAACATATAAGTAGTGCAGTTTAAAAAAATAATTCTAATCTATATCTAAGACTGAACAGTAAACTATCTGCAATACTACACCTATAGGTATATCTATATATAGCTATAGTTACATGTAGAGGTTATGGAGCGCAATGTACGGGACGCTGCGTTGTCGGGCCGCGCCTCGGTGAATCATTGGGTAATGCGGCGAAACTGCTACGCTACGGTTTAATACTTTCGTTTAATATTGTTAAGTTCTTTTTTTATTTGGATATTTGGGAATTGAATATTTTGTTATGTTATGTTATTTTATGATCGCCTGCAACTTTATTTGTATGGACTTTAAGAGGAAAAATAAAAAATGTCGACGTTCCGCTCAAGTAAGAGTTTCGAAAATTTTTCTTTTGTATTTTCTTACTCAACGTAGTCTGCAGTCATTCTAAATTTATATATTTTTTTTGGGTAGGCTAAAATTATTTTTGAAGTGAAAACTTCTTTAGGCGCGTTGAGCGTTTTGGTAGAGGGTAAAATCCTCGGTTCGCGTCACCGACATGCTAATGATAATAGTATATCTATCACTATGGAGACCCAGACTAGCACACGCGCAGTAGCCTGTGTACACGTATACACTAATACATCGACTATTTCTGACTGTATTATGTGCGCGTTGGACGATTTTTGGATAATTTTTGAATTATCTACAATAAGTGCACAACGATAATAATAAGAAAATTAACGTTAAAGTGTATCATTTAAACACACACACAAACAGTATTATTATTTTTATTCTCTATGAAATACTTATTATACAATCTACTTATTGTACAATCTACTAGAATAAATGCTATAGTTATAAGTATAACTTATTAATCGGTATGACATGTGAGGTACATGTATGTTAGAAGTAGTTGATTGGTTATCTCTTGTTATCAGGTCATATTACATTATGTACACTTCGTTCTTTTTGTTGTAATGATGAAATTTGCCAAAACAATTAAATTTTAATGGGCACTTTATAATATAAGTGATTTAATCAAATTAAAATTATCATATTTAGTTTTTATAAAAAAGTGTAGTTAAAAATCCTTTAATCCTTCCCATTAAAATTTTGCTACAATATAAAAATAAGTCTAAGCAGGTGAAGTCACGTTTGGGTTTTAAATAAATTTAAAATGTTTATTAAGCAAAATTTAAAATGCCATATTTCATGTTAGATAAAAACTTATTGCAGAATGTATTGCAAAAATATTATTCTAAGTCAAAAGTTCAATCCTATCTTGAATTTATTCTATCAAATTATCATAAATACATTTAAAAAAAATCTAAAAACTACTATCAAAATGTTCATATCGCGCTACACCCGAGCGGTGAGTGGCGCTCGCCGCGGCTGCTTTGTTCCCGCCGCGCCCAGGGCTACCGCTTTATTAATCACACTCTATTATTTATTTTTTCTATATATATATTCCCATCCCTATACTTTACCATTTGGGGCGTGTTTTGGGAATGAGGTGTTTTATATTAACTGCTATAAGGGTAAATTAATTAGATATTTTTTGACAATGTATAATATTTTTTTATATATTGTGTTTATTTAGATAGAAATTAACAATCTGAAAAGCTCAATGTTAAGAGATCAATACGCAACAATTCAAATGTATATGCAAAAGTCTTATTAATTATAACATTAATTTTTACAACAATTGAAATAAAACGTTGAAAAAATAGGCATTGTAGTTATGTGGCGTGTTTTATTAATGATAACTAATTTTCATGCTCTGGTTAATCAAAAATCACACAATCTCTTTAATTCTGACAGACGGAGGAGAATGAAGTGTATTAATGAAAAACTGAACTCTCTGCTTACACCGCTATATAGAGTTTTAATAAGCATGGTATAAAAAGTATTAAAAAAAAAAAAAAACTCAATCCCCATCATCGTACAACCCTGCACCCGAAGCGGGCCGTTAGCAATATCGCTGAGTGCGCGGCACCGGCACGAGCGACTCCGCGCCTAATTTACTCCGCTGACGCCTGCGTTCGCTGCTCGCCTGGTACACGACGCGAGGGAATGACTTACGGTGTATGGGAGTTTAAATTACCCAAAACTATACTTACTTACTTACTGGATTTGGTATGATCCAACACATTTTAAAGGTTTATTGAGCTTTTAAGGTGAGCTTATAAAGTATGTCACCGTTTTCATTTGTAGTTAAATACTTCGATTTTGAAAGTAAATCAAGAAGGAAATTAGGGCTTTATCAGCTTTACATTGTATCCACGTGGCAAGGTGGTAGGCCTAGAGGGAACTTGGGAACCTATTGTTACGACACTCCGTTCCTTTCCCTACTTTGTGTAGAATTAGGCATTGCGTGTTGAGTGATCTTAATTCTTCGAGTGGGGATCGCACCCACTATGCATAACATGCCTCGATTTTAGTAAGGTTTATTTATTGCCTATATGCAGGAAGCTACAATAAAATACATAGTTAAAATTATCCTTGTAACTACGTTCAGGTTTTCCTACAACGCATAAAATTGTAAGAAGTAAATAATCCTATTAATTAATAAATATATGTGAAAGTTTGTGATGATTGATGATTGCTCCAATTTCACCAAAAAACTACTGGACTCATTTCGATGAAACTTTGCATAATATAGCGTTTCACGTTAGAAAAACACAAAGACTATGTGAAGATTTTATATTACTTTTCTATGATATAACAATAAGTTTAAGCAGGCGAGTGGTCGCTGGTAAATAATACTTTATAAGTATCTATATTTTTTTTTGTTTGTTTTAGGTGTTTATTCTATCTACAAAAAATATTTATTGTGTATAGGAATAATTATCAATACTAAACTTAAATTTAAAAAGCGTATAAAAATTTTGAACGAAGCAGGATATGAACCCGCGCCTCTGGAAAACCGTTCCAGAGGCGCGGGTTCAAATTCTGCTTCGTTCAAAATTTTTATACGCTTTTTAAATTCAAGTTTAGTATTTTCAGTCCTAAGTGTGGAATGACACTTTAAAACATAGTAAAAATAGTAATAATTATTAAATTACGTATTGACCACGCTTATTTATTATAAGTACGAAATGTGTGATGTGACATGACTCATGCCCCAAGTATAGAAATCTATATAGACGCCTAATTACGTTTATGTCAAATATTCTTCAGATTATGTTTTTGTACTTCGTTCCTTAAAGCTTATTTTAATTATGAGATAAATAATAATATACATAATATCATAACATTTTGTAGAATATATTTGTCGATAAATTTCCAAATAATGTCTGTAAATGCTAAATCTATAATGAAACACAATTTGAAATGCGTTGTGGAAATTAAATGAAATAAGTAAAGCTGTAAACAAGAGTATTTCACCCGAGGGGAAATGGCCGTCAGCAGTATTTTTAGCGATCCATCCAATTTGCAACTCCTGCATTCGATAAGTATCCCTGACTTAGCAGTTTTTTTTATATGGGCAAAAAAAATATTATTTGCATATCCTATCCAATATAAATAATTATAATAATGTTTTTTGTATTAATGTAATACATACAAAAACATTTTTAAAATGTGACGTATAACAGAAACAAATTAAAATAAAAGACATAACCAGTATTTCTAAAATTATTTTTATAATCTGTATGTAAAAGGTAAATATTTATATAATATAATATGTATATATATTATCATCTATCAACCCTGACTGACAACTTCACTACATATAACCTCCAACCAAAGTAAGTAAGTAAGTACAGAAAGAAAGTCTTTTTGCCTAACTGGCATTTACAAATATGTAACCGGGTACCAGGGTTACATAAAATAAAAAGAGACCTTCAGCGAGGCCGCCACCGAGCCGTAAGCTATACGCTGCATAGAAAAACGTGCCGGTGGCGAAATGAAATATTTCTGCACAGGGTTTCACAGATAAGCCTCGGGCGGTGGGAGGCGTCCCGGCCACTAAAGTAGGTGTCACTAGAGATGCACATTTACTTTAATATCAGTATCGATATCGATTGCTTTTATTTTGTTTAGGTTTTATGTTTAGATTTCATTGGACATACAGACATTGACTGAGACTGCTACCGTACTATTAGTTAAATGCATGTGACGTTATTTATTAGTAAATTCCACAGAGGAGATTCCGAGTTCCCAGATAGTAAAACGGGTGTCACTAGAGAAACATTTTTAATTGGATTATGATATCGATATCGATCGGTTTTGTTACTAATTAAGATGGTTTTTTAAACTTGTATTTTATTGAACATTCAATGTATTTTATTACACATTAAATAGCTTTTGCTTCATGCTTTAGCCCTACCGGGATAGATTAGAGAGATCTTTTTAACTAATTATCTAAATCTTTGAAACTATCAATAAGTGATTAGCACTACTAACTTTATGAGATCACGAGCACTACACATAATAGCTAAGTTTATTTAATCCCTTATCGTGGTCTACGCAGTCATAAGCCTTAGACAAATCACAAAACCGTGAGTTTTGCCAAAGGTTATAAATGTAATTAAGGAGGAGACAACTTCTGCATCTGTTGCATCTAGTAAAACCATACTGTGCATTATTTAAAATACTATGTCTATTCAAATACTCAGATAATTGATTGACCTTGGTCAATACATTTATAAAATATCAATGATAAGTTAGGTGCAATGTATGTTATATAGAGGTCAGTAACTTAAAAGATAGATAGATATCCCATAGATCACCAATCTTTTTTTTATTAAGACTTAAAACTTTTAAAAGATTTAATAATTACCTCTTGTGTTACATGTACAAACGTAAAATTATTGGTATATTTATTAGTGTTACTTTGCAATAATTTAACAACACCTGATGGAGATAAGAAAAATAAAAAAAAAATATCGACATCAGAAAAAAATCACCAGCCCAACACTTGATCACTCGGCGCGGCGGCGTGCGGCTCGAGCGAAGCGGCGACGGGACGCATTAGTGAGCGGCTCCGGTTGATTGTATCATTGCTACCTATATACAACATGTATACAACATATTATACTATACTATACTATAGTTATATACAGCAGTAGTACATGTACATGGTATCACGCGATTACTGACTGCTTAAGCTTATTTCTTACATCTGCGATCCACTCGTGTCTTTATGTGGTTTTTTAAAATCGGATCTACATTTATACTGCTTCAGCTTCACGTTGTTTTCGATACACACGAACGCTGATGACACATAGTTTTGAATCTCTCCGTTTCCCTGTTTTCCTGTACGTATCTTTAACGATAATTTCCCTAAATTCCCTAAGTAAGGATCGAACCCATGACATCTATTTTACAGTCAGACTGTGTCCCACTATGCGATGACGGCGTGATAGATCGGATTTACCTTAAATTTTATATTAATTCATAATAAGCGACTTCATATATTTATAACCTCTATAATTAATTAATAACATTAGTAATGTATGTCATATTATTTTTTTATATAAGAAAAACAACTATGTTCTCTGTTTAATGTTTGTAATCTAGGCTCTGATTCCGTTTAAATAATTTGTGGGTCAAAATTACAAATAAATATAAAATTATATATTCTTTACGAATTTATCTTGGCCATATTTCTTATTTCTTGTTTAAAATTAGTTCTGACTACCTACATCTATTGAGTTTGCACTGCAGCTTTTTCTAAGAAAAGACAGCTACCTGAGATTTCCCCTCTTTATAGTCTCGAAGAACTAGACCGTTATACCAGTTGTGAGAGGTACCTACAAAATTTTAATTTCATATAGATATCTTGTCTCAGAAATACACCAAAATCTTTGTACATTAATCATCTAATAGGTATATAGAGTAGGTTATAGGATAATTCGTAATGAATCTGTCTGGTTATTAATTATTAAACTAAAATATTATATTTTAGAGAATGTACAGAGAAGCAAAGAGAGAGAATGCACGAAGAAGTTGGCTAAGCAGTCCATTTCCCAATTCATTTTCTATATGTAGTTTCGTGGTGGAACCAAACGCCGCGTTTTGTCAATCAGAGCAGATATTTAAAAATATATGAAAATAACGATCATTTTACCAGCATTAGAGTTTATATAAAATTGTGTATTTCGATAATCCGTTCGCATTTCCGAGTAGATAACACAAATAATATTCTCAAAGCAACATTATATTATTGCGACATGATACTAAAGCTTTAGTAATCCTCGCGTCGTGTATGCAATAAGAATTCAGACGAATTAAGAGATTAAAGCTTGTATGCGAAATGGACGTGGGACAGATTCGCCCGCTATAAAAAACCAGAGGGTGGAAATAAACCCCCCTAATACCTACCTCAATAATACTACCTGATAGCTGTTTCTGTCAAATGAATATATGATACGTTTAATATTAAAAAGAATAATTGCAAGATGTGGGTAGTATTTGAAAAGATTTAAATAATATTTAACGTTTTATTATACAGTTTACCGTGT
Source organism: Eueides isabella (assembly GCA_019049475.1). Lineage (NCBI taxonomy): Eukaryota > Metazoa > Arthropoda > Insecta > Lepidoptera > Nymphalidae > Eueides > Eueides isabella. Next base: position 3,723,332 of record CM032407.1, read on the forward strand.
TATTACATACTTAGGAAATAATGGACCTTTCTTGGGACGGTTGCCAAGAGGTGAGAGTTCAATTCCCGCTATGTTCAGTTATTTATTTATACGATTTGAAATAAAATATTTTATATGCTTATTTTGAAATGAAAGTGCACCGGTTCTGGATTCAAACCTTTCCCGAGGAAAATAATTATTGTAATATAATTTTTATATCATATTATTCTACCACATCTTCACATTGGATTCTTTTCAGTTTTCCTTTGCGTGTGTGACACTAAGAAACTCTTTACATATCAATTTAATACATAACACTGTTTAGTACAAAGTCGGTAAACGCTAACGTGTTACGTATTTAATGCGAGCAGTCGTTATCTCGTATCCAAACAAGTGCGAAAAGGCCATCTGTATGATGGCTTCCTTTTCACAAGTAGTTCATGCTACCAAAATGTACTAAGATTAATTCGCACACCTAGATCTAAAGAGGTATTAACTCAAAAAAGACCTTTTTTCAGAAAACACGAAAAACTGTTTTTTGTGTCCCTATGCACCGTAACAGCGTTTTGTTTATGTAGTAAGCTGAATTAATACATAAGACTTAGTATGTTGCAGTAGTGTAGTGTTTTATTTTGTCTTTGGTCTGAAAATTAGATTTTTAGAGTTAATTCCCTTTTGCTTAACAATATATGTATATTCGTTACACTAATTCGATTTGAGTCTGTGTCTGTGAATTAAGTTATAAGTTGATTCTCTTTTCAAGACTCACCATACAGTAAGAACACTATAAAATTTTGTATTATTTGCAATTAGTTCAAATGACAGAGTGTGACACTCTGTTGGTCATACCAACAGTAAGAGTATATTTAATGAATATTAGAAAGAAAAACTACAGACGTCAATCATTATTATTTATTTATAATTTATTATATTTAACATTAATCAGTCTTTTATAACCAAATGGGTCATCATTTTTAACAAAACGTAATTTAAGTACACAAAAACCTAGAATTTTTTTATGGACATCCGAATAAGTAAGCGCATAGGTAACAATAATCAGTATCTTTATTATATTTTATTTTTTAACAAAACATAATAGAAAAATATATAGAAAGCTAGAAAATTAAATAGAAAATGAAACTTTTAAATGCCCATCTGAATCATTACAATCACATTTGTCTAAAATCACAGTAATTAATAATCACCTGCAAACATATAAAAACTTAGGACGTAAGTACTTAGCAAATCATCTAGTAATCTACTAATAATGGCACATTAAATGATCATAATAAATCTTATAATATTTTGTACTGAGCAACTCTTATCTTATAATAAATTGCCCTTAATTATCATTACCACTTAGAATATTCTTATAATAGAGATCATAATAAGAATTTGGAATAACATTTTTATCAATCAAATCCTGTATGTCATTTTTTTTTGCATCCGATAATGGGATTTTTTTGATTGTAGGCTTGTGTTAAGCCAAATGAAAAAATCGATTGATTTATAGCTACTGTAGTTCCTCTTGTGCGTGGGGCCTTCTTTGTCACACACGCTTTTCTATAAGCTTCTTCAGCAAATGATGTTTTATAGAAAAAAGAATCATGGTACTGTTTTTCAACTCTGAGTACCTTAATGTCATGCCACTTAATTTGTTTTTTTTCTTCATCTACATTAAAATTTGTTCCCCATGATTCCTGTAACGCTTTAACATCAATAAATTGATTGTAGGTCATTTCAATTACTTTGTAAGGTTTTCCAGTTTTTTTTGCTGTAGTTATTAAAGTTTTATATTGTTCTGGTATGTAGATTGGGCTAGATTGCAAGTATCTTTTGATTTGTTTTTCAATTACACTGTGTACGTTGTCTCCTTCATTTTGAGAATGACCGCGTATTAAAAACTTGTGCGTTATTGACTTATCTGGCATCTTGTTGACGACATATGCATAGGTAGACAAGAGAAATTTATTTTTTTGTTGGCCGCCACAATTATCCGAATAGAAAATGACGTCAATGTCTGTATTAGGGTGTTGATCAACCTGCGATTTAATGAAGTTGAGTATGCAGCTGCCAATTTCAACAGCTCCTCTCTTTCCCTCCGTTTCATCCCAAAAGTAGCACATGACATCTTTTGCTCTTAAATCGCTGATAGTAAAATTAAGGCAGTTGATCCTGGATTCCACCTTATCTTTGCATTTTAGGCGACATTTGTTGCCACAGGGTGGTCCAACTTTTCTTTCTTGGACTTGTTTCTTTGATTTTGACAAGGACTGGTAGGCTTTGCCAGAATTTCTCAGTTGTTTTACTATTTTCGACTTCCATGTTCCTGTTTTACGTAATCTCTTTCTACCCTTCTTTTCGATCTCAATACTAGTTTCAGAAACCATAACATTTTTCAGGCCTACTTGCTTACTATAATCTTCAGTATCCGATGAACTCGAGCTGCTGCTGTTGCTGCTGGTGCTGGACGAAGATACTGATGATGATGAAGGTACAACCTTAGGCGGCACCTCACTTTTGTTCAAAATTCGAAAATTAGGGTCTTCATCGGAATCGTCAACATCACTCTCATCACTCCGGATCGGTGAAATATAATAGTTCGGAATTGGAGTATTAACCGCTGACAAGCTGGCCTGAGTTCCTTTAGATGAGATTTCATCACTTGACGACGTCTCCATTTCATCTTGCACGGTTGCATGTTGATTAAAATTTATAGGTGGAACGATATTTTCTTTATCCCTTTCTTTTACCATATTTACTAAAAACCGTCCGCGTTGCATTGTTATCCTGTAATAAATAATGTTTATTTTACAAACTTACTGGGTCATGTGCCCTACGTTAATTTGATAAACCGATAATAAAACAAGTGGGAAACGGAGTGTCTTAACACTAGGTTCCCAAGTTTTCTCTGCCTACCCTGCCGTGCGTGGCATACAGCGTAAAGTAATAATAAAACATCTTTAATCTTATTAGCGATGTCGTATAAATACATTTGGTAGAATCCATTAATAGGGATCTAATTCAAAACGTAGCTGTATAAAAAGAACAAACTTTGGTAATTGAGATATGAATATAAAATAATATTTAGATTTGTAAACTCCAATCGCCAATAGTAAAAAAAGTATAATTTTGTTTGGCTTTAAAAGAAAAATTAGGGCTTAAAATATGATTCAATAAAACAGACACAATTAAAAAATTAAAATTAATTTAACAATATGGTAACAACTTAAAATAAAAATAAAAACTTTACTTACCTTGCCAGCAATACGGGATTAACTCAAAATGTTGTATTTTTTTTATCAGCAATAACCAGCTAAACGGTGACAATTAAAAATAATACTGCTTAAAATTTCAACTATACAGGTGCAACTCAAAATAACTCCAAAATGTTTTTGGTGGACACGGGTTCTCCGTTTGTGTTTCTGATTGCAACTAGCGTTGTTCCCGTTTAGGCGCGGGGGGTGTTGGTGCGTTCGTTCAACAAAAGGGACGTTGAGCGCCCTGTAGCGTTGACTATTGCACTTATTTTTAAATTTGATTTGTTGGTCGGTAGGTTACCTTTTAAAGAAATAAATGATGAACTTAACTCCATAACCTAAATTTTTGACTTAGCTCCCTTTAGATCTAGATGTGCGAATTGTGTGCTTTTAGTAATTATTTTTTTAAAATGATAATTTAGGGTTTTGTCCTTTAAATTTAATGCTGTACCTGTTAAACTGTGTTATATAATGTTTAATGAAAATATTCTATATTTAAGAGATAAGAAAAAAAATAGAAGATATTAATGTCTTATCTTTATTAATAATTATAATTTTTGTCAACAATAAGTTTCTATTGTAAAAATAATGCTTAAGTTTGGGGTAGACTAAAATGTTTATACTCTGAACTTACATACGAATCTGAACTTACATACATTTATTGTCGTTATATACTTAAAAAAAACTATTTTTTTTTAAATAGATTTAACCAAAATTTGTTTAATTCTCTTTCTTACCACTCTTTACAACGACCGGTACACCATTAATATAAAAAGCTGACGCAACTCATGCGCATACATCTCCTCTACAATGATGCTCGCCTGGTACTTATTGTGACTATGTTAAGCTCCATGACGCGATGTGACGGGGTCAGTTGTAACAAACAGAATTTTTTTTGTTAAAGTTTTGTCAACTTGACTTTTTTCGTGGTATTAAAAAAAATGTCAAAGGTGGTAGAAAAAAAAGTACATAAATGTATTTTTTTTTAATTGATATAAAATAAAACTATATAAGGAAGTAATAATTTAATGTTTATTCACGATATTTTATAATTAATTTTTAGAGGTATCTTTTTTTTAATTAAATAAATAAACAAACTGCGACAGTTTGTTCATTGTGACAGTGGCATGTCTTAATTAATACTTACGAAACATCTAGAAATGTAAAAAATAAATATGTATAGCAGTGGGCGAGTTTTTAAACTGAGATTTACAAAATATTACAACTTTATTATATTTATAGTTTCATTAATATCATTTATAAGCTTAAATTTATTTTCAATTAATATTTAGTTTATTTGTTTTTTATTAAAAAATAATTATTGGAAATAAACATTTTAGTGTTTAACAAATTAATCATAAAAAAGTGGGTAGAATAAAAAATATATAAAATTTAAAAATTCCCTTTATTTTATTAATACTCAAGTTTAATAATAAGTACATAAAGTAAAGTAATAAATGATTTTATATAAAAAAATCAAAAAGTCTAGTCATTACCAAAAACAAAATACATTAATGTATGAACCATACAAACATTTAGTCATTATACATACAATTAGATTACTTGGAGCTAGTATATTTAGTGACGGCTTTCGTTCCCTCGCTGACTGCGTGTTTCGCGAGCTCGCCGGGCAAGAGAAGGCGGACGGAGGTCTGCACTTCCCTAGACGTGATCGTTGACCTCTTGTTATAATGCGCCAGACGGGACGCCTCGGCCGCAATACGTTCAAAAATATCGTTGACAAAGGAATTCATTATAGACATAGCCTTACTTGAAATCCCAGTGTCCGGGTGAACCTGCTTCAATACTTTGTAAATGTAAATGGCGTAGCTCTCTTTCCTTTTGTGCTTCTTCTTTCTTTTGTCTGATTTAGAGATGTTTTTCTGTGCTGCACCGGATTTTTTCGCTGCTTTCCCACTAGTTTTTGGCGGCATGGTTTTTATGAAACGTACGTTCGTCACGAAATGCTAGATCAGTGTGATATTGGAAGTCTACCCTCTGTATTATATATAGGGTCAAAACAGACAGGGTGACGGTACGCGGACGAGTAAGCGATTCAGACCAATGGTAGCGACGTAGCACAATGCAGTGCATGGAGGAAAATATAATCAATAAACTAAATAACATGCTATTTATTTGAGGCGTTCACCATCTTAACTTTTTTATTATTTTGTTATTTTATTTTGAGTATTGTTTGACTATGATTATAATTGTATAAAAGTATATTTTTGGAGAAATTCAACATTAAATATATATAATTTATATGAACAACAGCGACATCTGCAGATAAATAGTACAACAAAAATACTAGCGCCAGCCATTGTCGAATAGCGTAAACAGATACTTTTAAGCAAGAAGTTGGTGAATTTTTGTTTTATTTCAGTATCAATTGTAAATTCAAATTGTAACGTGCTTTATGTTTAAGTCATTCCCTAAAGTAAAATTTCTACCCATTGCAATTGCAATTACGATTATATGCAATGGCTGTCTTTAATATTATTGTTTATATTTCAAATTTAAATTACTGCTTATAATTACCAGGATTTCTATATTAATTTTGAGATATGGTTTGCATTCAAAATATGCAATAATGAAAAAAATAGTTACAATAATTATATTAAAATAAATCAAATATAATTAATGACAATACCAAACAAGAAAACTACTTTTTAAAATAAATAAAAACACATATTACTTAATAAGATCCCTTTATTCTTTGTATAATTTATACAATGTTTATCATTATATAAGGAGCATTGCCCGAAAAAACAACAAAGGCAATGACACATGCAATTTAAAACATCTTCACCAATCACACACAGCTATTCACAAATGAAAAACTTATTTATTTTTGCTGAACTGAACAGCCAAAAACGTTTTTTTACATATAACTTTATATTTTATCTATTACATTTTATAGAAAAAAAATGTTAATTTAATTTTAAACTTAACATTTTAATAACAATAAAAATATACAAGTAAATTGTTGGCAAAAGTAGGTAGCTTTTAAGATTGCCTGGTAAGTAGGCATGGTACAATACCTTCAATTGTGGTTTATTCTCATATATTTAATATTCTGCCACCTTTCTAGCTAAACATCAGAATTTTATTGATTTTTCAAAAACTTTGAAACAAACTTGGCATCCATTTAATTGATTCATATTAAACTCATACAAGAGTTATAAGAACGAGTTAACAACAAGTAAAAAGTATATAGTGAGAAATTTGATTACACAAATTATTTCAATGCATGCATTTTAACTTTTGTAAAACAGAAAATGTATGTACAGTATAAATTCTTTATAAAGAAACCCAAGGGACTGATGAATATTTTTTGTTGATATATAGTTATATGGAGTGAACAATCAATATATTGGTTTTTACACAAACCAACCAACTTGTGGTCACTCCTATATAATAGGGAGTTTATCTTAATAAAGTATAATGTCATAAAGAATTTACTTTGTATATATATATATATCTATTATAGCAATGCTAAGAGAATTATAAGTGTTATTACAAATTTAGTCACTAATTGGCTTAATTTCATAACTTATTTATTAAACTATGGCAAAATATAGTTTCAGTATCCAAAATATACAAATATATTTCAGAAGATTTAACCAAATACAGAATAGACGCCAAAAATTAATTACAAAATTTGATAAAAAATAACTTAGGGATGGTTTATATTATATAACACAATAATAAGGGATGGTAATCAACAAATAAATATCAATATTTCAATATTGACATTTTATAAAAAAAAATTAATTTGCATTCTGCTTAAGCTCAATTGAATCTTTACAGGAGATAATTCTTGACATCGGAGAAATTAAAAACAGAAAAATTTTAAAAATTAAAGTACTTTTTTTCTTTACTTATTAGTACTACTACTTAGAAGTTTTTGGTTACATAAAATGAATACAAGAGAAAGATTAAGGCACTTCTACATCAATATCCTTAAGAATTTTTCTAAATGAAATACTTTGAAGGACTTGTTAACATTTACATCACTTTATTATTGCTTATCCAATGTCAAGAACATACTTAAAATGTATATTAGACTCCAATAAAAAAAATAATATTTGGTCTGCAATTATGAAACCACTACTAAAGGCCATTCACTTACATTCTAGAATATTTTCATTTCCTCGATCTGCTGATAAGACAAATGCGGTGTTCAGTTCCGCATATTCATAATACAAATTCTTAAATATTGGGCAGAAAGTAGGGACCAGAATTAACCCAAGGTTGCTTTTTCTTGCCCTTCCATATGACGAAAAAAAACTTACATTCTAACTTATTCATACTTATCCCATGGTACATTATCTATAGCATGTTTTTTTTGTTTATGTTTCTTAAGATATTTAGAATCTATGAAGGCTTCACTACATATAGAACAAACATACGGCCTCTCACCAGTGTGGGTTCGCAAATGAACCACCAAGTTACCTTTTAATGCAAAAAACTTCATACAAACTGAACAACCAAATTTCTTTTCTCGTGTATGAGTCAGTTGATGGGTCCTTAAATGAGTTTTAGTTTTAAACCTTAACGAGCAAAGCTGGCATGGAAATGGCCGCTCATTAGTATGGACCCTTTCATGCATTATCAACATGGCTTGGCTGGAACAGCCTTTACCACATATACAACATTCAAATCGTTTGCTAGTTTTATTCATCTTCTTATCTTGTTGTCCGTCTGATTCAATGATATGTGAACTTTCTATATGTTGCTCCAGAGCTGATTCAATGGAAAACATTTTTTTACATAATGAACATGCATATCCTAACAATTTCCCATCATCTGTCGTAACTTCTTGTTTGACCGTCCTCATTAATTCTTCCTTAACTTTATATATTCTTGATTTTGAGCATTCATCAGTGCCCTTATGCGTGGTTAAATCTGCTTTATTTTCAAATTTGATGCCACATTGTCCACATGTGAAAGGACTTATATGCGTTAGCCTATGAGTTTGCATTGTTATTTTCTGATGAAATCTCTTTTTGCATATGTCACATTCAAATTCTTTTATACCACTATGTATCATCATGTGTCGTCTCAAATTGTTTTGATTTGCAAACGTCTTAGAACAAACGTCACACTGCGGTTTACTATTATGCATGTATTTTATATGTTGAGTTAAACTACTTCTTTTCACATTTTGGTTGCAGAACGGACAAGTGACGAATGGGCCAGTTGGGTTGCTGTGTATTAGCATATGCCCAGTCAAAATCTCTGCAGATTCAAACCCTTTGCCACATAAATTACACAAATGGTCACCTGCTGGATTATGTTTATATTGATGCTTCTCATATGTCTCCAAATCATCAAATTGTTCACCGCAGTCACATAAAAAAGTGCCGTCCTCTTGTTGTAAGACAGTTGCGATTTGACTGTCATCTGCATATTCTATAACTAACTCGGATCCATCACATTTGACTAACTGAAACTGGGAGTCATCACCTTCATATAATATAACTTCCTGTGGAATTGAATCTCCTTCAAGTTTTAAGGAGTCAGTGCCAGTTAAGTACTTAACGCTGTCACCTTTAACCAAAATAGTCTTTTCTACACCAGATGGAGTTAAAATTTTGATAAAATTTTTTGAATTTGATAAATTTTCTATCATATCTTGTGTCAAAGGTATTGCATATTCATTTTTTTCTTGAGAGTCTTCGCTAATGGATAGATCTTGGGACATATGATTGACATCTACATCCATTGGTTGATCAAAGTCATTTTCCATTTCCTCATTCTCCAAAATGGTGTCTGGTACATGCATTGACACTTTTGGATTAGATACTAAAAATGAATCTATTGTGCTCTCAAACTGATTTGAACTTACTTCATTATTTATTTCTTCTTCCTCTTCCCTATCCACAGGTTCTTCGGATATATCCTTACTTTTCTCCTCATCTGATTTATCATCCTTAGGGTTATCTACAACAACTACATAATAATAGTCATCATCACTGTCATTTGGTTCTTTTTTTATTATAGATTCAAGATGTTTGAACGATTCCTTAGCAAGATCTTCGATTGTCATGTCTTCATTTGCTTTCAGTTGGGTTTCTATTTGTGAAAATGACATTTCTGATAGATCATCTTCCTTGGTTTGGGCTATTAGGGACTCCAATTGAAGCTTTAACTCTTTATCTACTTTCATGCACTGCATCCTAAACTGATATGCTGATGTCATTAATGTAAAACAATCACTGCATAACCTTTGAGGTAAACCATCATCTTCTTTTGGCTGAAAACATGAAGCAGAATTGTTTAATTTTTCTGGCATATAATATATCATTAATCAATTTATAATTCAAAATGTTTAGTTTTATTAATGTTTAGTTTTTTAAGAGGGTTTCAAAATATGAAATTTTATATAAAATTTAAAAAAATAAGTTATCACATCGATAGCCTGTTTATGATAACCAAAACACACAGTAAACAAATATTTAGAAGAGGTTACAATTGCAAAATTATTTTTACTATGAAATAATGAACGTCTATAGATATTAAGTATATTTAGAATAGTTTTTTTACCTCAATAGTAGTAATTTCCAAAAACTTTTCTCGTACACTATCTTCGGCATCAAAAAGTGACACTTCCGAATCTGGAGCAAGACAGCAGCGACACAAATCCGACCAAGATTCCATGTTAAAACACTTCATACATAATAATGCCGCCAGGAAAACCTAAGAAATACATTATTAAATAATTAAAATGTTTTATTAACATTGTTTTGACAGTTGTGTACATGTAATCATAAAGTAGGTGCTATCCAAAGAGTAAAAATTATCTACGGACCTTGCCATAAAGACGATCTATTGGGAATTATAGACAACAGAGCGTATCAAAATGGCGGCAGGGCACGCGAGGAGAAATGGCCGCGGATGTAGCGTCATAATTACTGTCTAAGGAAGAGCGAGATGGAGATACACTACTGTTCATATATTCAATATTCTAACTTTTTATATTATAAATGCTTTAATAAATATATGAAAATGGAATTAAATAAACATTTTGAATTATAATTACAACTGTCTTTTATCAAAATGGATTCTGGTGCTTTTTTTACGTATTTGTTGTCAAGTTGGTAGATTTTCCGTTTAATAGTCAATTCGATGTTGTTATTATTAATTTATGTCGGTAAAAATTCAGGTTTAAAATATTTTTTAATGATAATTAAATTTAGTGGCATAAATAGTAAGCATCATTCTTTGAATTTTATTTCATCCCTTATCTGTAATATACAGATAATCAACGAAATTTTATATGGAAATGTACAATGAAGTTACGTATGTATGTCATAGATGTCGCAAGAAGTCTAAACAAGATCCTAATTAGATTATATTATTGTATTTAATACTTACGAGAGTTTTAATGATTATTGATTATGATTAAATTAATGATTATGAGATCGAAATCTATCCTAGCGCAGGGGTACAGGTGCATCACGATGTGGATTCCATTCGCTTTCTAGGAAAAGAAATATTTATTATTTTGATTTATTTGTTCAAAGTGTTGGAACACAGTACCTAATATTAAATTTTTTGATGGAACAATCAGCACGCAATGACTCAAATTCAGTGGAAAGTAGGGACGAGGTGTCTTCTCTCGAACTATATAGCTTCTCAAGTTCGCTCTTCCAGCGCGGCAGGGTGCCATGGGCGTGATACAGATACATATAAAATCTATCAATTCACTGTATACATTTAAATATTATTTTATGTATAATACGATTAAAATATGTATTTTTTTATTAACTACTTACTAATTTTACATAATTCCGTATTTTGCCAAATACCATATGAGATGTAGAGTGGATTTTTTATCTAGAGAGATTTATCCAAGTTCATAAAATTGTTGTTTTCCGTTCTCAAATTTACAATCGTCGTACCACGTTGTATAAGGACAATTTACAATACATTATGTTAGATACTGTAGGAGTACCAAATGTAAAAATATGCAAATACATTTTTATAATATTAAAAAGGTTTTTAATATTAAAAAGTTAAATATTAAATACCTAATTTAAGAAAGAAAAATAGGGTTACTGTAAATATGCAAAAGACTTTAGCAAAATTAAACAAAAAAGATAATTCCAGCAGAATTTCGCATTCGTACCTCATTTTTGACGGACAAAGGCTCAACTTGACCGCAAGACTACATGAATAAAATAATACGGGATTTATCTGCCTCGGAACAAGAGGGAATTTTCCTAAAGTTTCCATTTAGGATTAAGGGATGTACTACTTGTCGGTAATTTTCTTCTAGGTAATTTCAATTTAAATGTTGTTTGTTCATGAGCGATAATATTTTTCTAATTTATATTTTTTTAATAATGAATAATATTGTATCATAAATATTATGGATTATAAAAAAATACACAGCTTCAAATATATGTTTTTAATACACTTTATTAAAGCCATTAAATAATTAATAGAAGTGCTGGAAGCGTAGAATAAAACTGTCCAAAATCATTTACAAAATCTCAATGCAACTGTACCATCGCACTTCTCACTGAGGAATACTTGAGGGACTACAGTGTTTTTTATGGATAAGACACGGCAAACGAGCGTACGGATCACCTGAGTAAGTAAGTGATCACCACCGCCGCGTTGCCGGTCTTTAAAGTGAATGGGCACCGAGGCCCGGCATTACCTAATGCGAAACGTAGTGGCCGAAGCCACTACTTGACGCCGGTTTTAAATGCCGGGGGCAGTAATGATCCGGTCGAGTCTGCCCATGCTTGTTGCCATTGCTGATAACGTGACTCTCCCACACGTAGTTTAGTCGCCTCTTATGACACCATCAGCACCAGGGTCATCCTATTCTAAGCCGGAATCACACGGCTAAACGAGGATATTTCTTATATTTCTTATATATCTCATACGGTTTGTGAGGTAATAATAAATATCCTCGTAAATAAGGAATATCTCTGCTCCACGGCGGTCTTTCTAGTTATCGAATTACAGACTACATATATTAATTCAAAGAAGATGGAGTGTTATCTGACTTTTATAATATAATAGCAGCCGTTCTTCAAAGGTTCTGTCCTGGACCCGTTACTATGTACATTATACATGTCAGACCTACCTCAAACATATAATGTAACTACCGCTACCATTGCTGACGGTTCTAATATACTTGCAACAAACAAGGACGGCACAAGTGTGCGACTGTAACTGACAGGTTCTGGGTTCGATCCCCAGTCGAGGAAATGAAATATTTGATATTTTCAATTTAAATATTTAATGTTTCATTTCTTCGCTTAGGTAATAAGGCAAAGCGCGGCGTTGAGTTCCGCCACTCAACACGCATTGCCTAAAATTCGGCGGAAAGTGGGGAGCGGAAGTGGAACGGAGTGTTTTATCACTAGGTTCCCGGGTTCCCTCTGCCTACCCTGCCTAGTGCAGGATACAGCGTGAAGCTGAGTGAGGGAGTGACCCGTACGCTCGTTTGCCTTGTCTTTTCCATAAAAAAGCCTCTCAGTAAAATATATAAAAAACCCGCTAAAGAATCACCTTAATATCCTTGCATATGGCCTATCTAGTAACAGTTACAGAAAACGGATCAAGGAAGGGTACATTTTACATATAATTATATAGATTACGATGTATTTATAAATAGAAATTGATGTTACTTTTTCGATGTTGATCAAAAATATTGTACTAAAATGAAATATGTTTATTTATTATATAAAACGTAAATATACAACATTTATTAATTTTGTTCTGTAAAAGGTAACCTAAGTGTACAACCCTAGTATCTACTCTAATATTTCGTCATAATTGGGGACCGTCTAAATTACAACAGGGCTGGAATATAGGTTATTAATTTTATTAAGTTATTATAAACGGAAAGTCCGAAGGAGATACACATTATAATAAAAAATGACTCTACTTTTATGAAACATTAAATGTTTTTCTTCTCATTTTCGTGAAATTTGTAATTTTATGCAAAATATTTTTTTTGTAATAATTTATTTTTAAACCTCGTGAGCGATAGTATTGTTTTTATAGCATATTAATGAATACACACATTATTTCATGCTGTATCCTGCACGAAGGAAGGTCGGCAGAGTTAACCTGGGAACCTAGCACGTTTACCATTAAGACACTTGCGTTCTCCATTTTCCGTCGATCTAAAGCATTGCGTGTTGATTGGTGCAACTCAACTCCGCGCTCTATCTTGCACTTGTTACCAGTGCAAGGGAGATATTAAATATTGCATTCCTCCGAATGGGAATCGAACCTACAACCGGTTTTAATTCACGCGCCTGGATCGCTGGACCACAACGACCTATAATATTAATTATAAATATAAGCACATAGTCAGATAAAGTTCACTTATAATATTTTTCGACATCAAATTAGAGCCAAGAAACGAAATAACTTCAGTGAGCCCATAATATCATTTTCTCTCAGCTTCACGCTGTATCCCGCACTAGGCAGGGTAGGCAGAGGGAACGGAAGTGGAACCTAGTGTTATGACACTCCGTTCCACTTCCTTTCCCCACTTTCCGCCTAATTCGAGGCATTGCGTGTTGAGGGGCGGAACTCAACGCCGCGCTTTGCCTTATTACCAGAGCGATGAAATGAAACATTAAATATTTTAAATTGAAAATATTAAATATTTCATTTCCTCGACTGGGGATCGAACCCAGAACCTGTCGGTTACAGTCACACTCTTGTGCCGCTGCGCCACGACAGGCCTCAAAGATCATAACAATTAAAACATTGTTATTTGTTTCCTCCGAGAGAACTATTTTGCGGAGTTGCCTTAGTATTTTTTAATATTAATGCCAGCAAAGTATCTACATTTACAACTCAATTAACTTTTCTGTTACTAAAGTAGGGTGTTTATATATATAGTTAATATCAAACATTTTATAAATTAAAATATATTAAATGAAAAAGTTTAATGCAATTACTATTACAACTATTTGTATTCAATTATTAACTGAACAGAAATAAACTTGTAATTATAACTTAGCCTCACGTTGTATGCACGTGGCAGGGTAGGCAGAGGGAACTTGGGAACCTAGTGTTAAGACACTCCACTACATTCCCCACTCGCTGTCACAACTGTTGAGTGGCGGAGCTACCCGCAGCGCTTTCCCTTATAACCGGAGCAAAGAAATAAAAATATTAAATATTTAATTTGAAAATATTAAATATTGCATTTCCTTGAGTGAGAATTGAACCCACAACCTGTCGTTTTTACAGTCACACGCTTGTGCCGCTGCGCTACGAACATTTTTTTAACATAACTACATAAATATTATATACATACTATAATATGCCATGCAATACACATGCGAAATATTATTATTATTCATTGATTTATTAGAATTTGAGGTTTTTTTTCCTAATTTTATGGATATCGTGTAAAATGCTAAACACAATAAATATTTAAGCGTATGAGTAATAAGAAGTTTTACCTAGATGATGGATGGGCCTCGGGGACTGTTCAATCAGGGCAAGGAAAGTGTATCCAGTCTCCTACTATGAGTTTTCTTTTATAAATAAAAATGTTGCGGTAATATATATTCTGCGAAATGTTTTTTTTTTTAATATAGGAATAATTCAAAATATGTAAACAACAATAAAAATAAATAACAATAAATATGGAAGCGACAATAAAAAATATGTATAACCAAAACTGTATCTAAGTTTGCACACTCTATATAGGCCTACAGGCTTATATAGGCCACGGTACTTTGTACTGATGCTAGCGAAGAATCTATATCCATATTGCTATATATTCAGTCAATATATCTAGATTATGGTCCAAATTATCAGTATTTGCCATCAAAGTATAACGGCAAGTTCGTTTTAAGCTACCAGGCTCACTACGCTATTCTTGATAAAAATCAACTGGTCAGTCCGTACTTGTGACGTCCGTGAGTAGTTGATTTTTATTACAGTAGGCCTCTTTGTATACGCCATCGCATCGGGCACGATTTTTTTTTATGGAAGAGACGGCAAACGAGCGTTCGGGTCACCTGATGGTAAGTGATCACCGTCGTCCACGGCCCCGTGTAACTCCAGAGGAGCTACAGGAGCGTTACCGTCTTTTAAGGTGGATGGGCACCGAGGCCCGGCATTACCTAATGCGAAACGCAGTGGTCAAAGCCATTACTTAACGCCGGTCTTAAATGCCGGGGGTTGTAACAATCCGGTCGAGTCTGCCTCTCCCACACGTACTTTAGTCGCCTCTTACGACACCATTAGTACCATGGTGATCCTATTCTAAGGGATCACACGGCCAAAACGATGCAGTATAAATCACATAACTAGCTTGATATAATCAGCGATGGTTGTGGGAATATCATGGATTAATTTTTAATAAAAAAAATACAATTTACAGAATCATTGCGGAACGCAAATAGAATTTTTTGTACAACACTAGTAAAACAAACCATAAACAATTTGATATCGATAATCTATCGAGAACCGATAGTGGCTATTAACACACATTCAAATGAAAACGTTTGTAAGCATTCGATTCGGATAAAAGGTCCGTCAGTTCTCACATGCTATGATTTATATACCGTCTACCCTAAAGGCACCCTATGTACAATATGTAGAGTGAGTTTGAAATTCACTTTGTTGAGAGCGTTCACTTTATTACTTGACGTGCGTAGTGCAATTTCCTGGACTTTACGGACTTTTAGGTAAATAAAGTGAACATGGAGACATTTGTATTTTTACAATTGACTCAGCTTCACGCTGTATCCCGCACGAGGCAGGGTAGGCAGAGGAAACCCGGGAACCTAGTGTTAAGACACTCCGTTCCACTTCTGTTCCACACTTTCCGCCGAGTTTGAGGCATTGGGTGTTGAGTGGCGGAACTCAACGCCGCGCTTTGCCTTATTTACAATTAGTATTGTTTTTAAATATATTTTATTGCTTTTAATATATAAATATGAGTGAGTGATATTGCATTGCATAAAAATTGTCAATTAGAAAATACAGCTTACGCCTAATACCTTAATATGTCCAACTCTAATACTTTTATACTTCACTTATATGTTACCAGCGTAATGCTGTATCCCGCACATGGCAGGATGGGCATGGAAGGAACTTGGAAACCTAGTATTAAGACACTAAGTTCCCAAATTCCCTCTGCCTACCCAGTATATGCTCCCGATTTTATATTTATATACAAAAATGGTATCAATAAATAAAAGAAATGAGTATTCATTATTTTTCATTTATAATTTTAACACATATGGCAGAAAATTTATAAAGAAAGTGATGTTAATACTTTCCATTCCCCACTTGAAGATGTTGTATGTTGAATAGCGGTACTCTTAACTTATTTTATTTATCAGAAATACAAATATTCCCTCAAGAGGGGATCGAACAAACATTTGTCAAATTTCCAGTCAGACTCTGTTCCACTATGCCACGTCGAACTCGGATATTAATCCATCTTAATATCATATTACATAGTCATAATCAGCTAGCTCAAATATGCTGACAGACTTTGATAAGTACAGAATTACCACAGCACTTAATCCTTTGGTTTACACTACTAATGCTCACTCGCAATATGTAGCATACAGAATTATACTAAATAGTAATAAAACAGGCCATTGCAAGTGTGACAGGTTGTGAGTTCGATCCCCACTAGAAGAAATAAAATATTTACTCAGCTTCACGCTGTATCCCGCACATGGCAGGGTAGGCAGAGGGAACTTGGGTACCTAGTGTTAAGACACTCCGTTCCACTTCCGTTCTCACTTTCCGGCGAATTAGAGGCATTGTGTGTTGAGTGACGGAACT
This sequence comes from Eueides isabella, assembly GCA_019049475.1. Taxonomy (NCBI): domain Eukaryota; kingdom Metazoa; phylum Arthropoda; class Insecta; order Lepidoptera; family Nymphalidae; genus Eueides; species Eueides isabella. The sequence continues at coordinate 3,740,374 of CM032407.1, forward strand.
AAACGCCGTGTTTTTCTTTGTACCAGAGCGAAGAAATAAAACATTAAATATTTAAATTGAAAATATTAAATATTTCATTTCCTCGAGTGGGGATCGAACTCACAACCTATCGGTTACAGTGACACGCTCGTGCCACTGCGCCACGACAGGTCTCAAATATTTAATATTTTCTCAAATATATCATGAAATATTTAATATTTTCAAATTAAATATTTATTTTGTTAATTTCTCTCGTAATAAGACAAAGGGCGACGTTAAGTTCCGCCACTCAACACACAATGCCTTAAATTCGGTGGAAAGTGGGGAATGGAATAGAGTGTCTTAACACTAGGTGCTGAAAAAAAGTATTAAAACAGTAGTTGATAAAAACTATGTACGTATAAAAAAAACTGCGTTAAGTTTCGCCGATTTCGGCTAGGTGAGTCTTTACCTTTATGTTTCCGGGTTGCCTCTCTTTAAATAAAGTTACTATTATTATTATAAAATATTAAATATCAATTTATGATACAAATTTAGTTCTCACGAAATATCTTGTTGTGCCTAAACGGCATTAAGCGCTGGTCGTAATTCGTTTCGCCATTACTTATTCAGCGAATGATTGGTTAGGACAGTCCCGACTGAAAATCGATACTGTTTTCTTAATATTTAGTATAAACTGTACTGGTACATTATTGAGCGCTTGGACCGGTATTATATAACATTCATAAAAGGGTATAAGTAACAATATTTTATAAACGTCATTGGCATTTAAAGGGAGATATATTAAAAACTTAGCTTGTCTCTAACCCGCATAGCACTGATACATTAGTTTTAAGTCCTAATATGAACATTGACTCGTCCCTTTTTTTTCATTTCATTCTTCATAACGATAGACATTACAATTAAATATAAATAAGATTTTTTTTATCGGCTTAATAAGAGATTAAACCAAAAAATCGTGACAGCTAAAATTTGACAAACAAAATTGAAAACAAAAATAATCAATCATAATTTATTATATATTCCATGTTATATACATTGTTTTATATTTCATTTTTCAGTACATTGTTATTTTCCAATTTTGCCTACTATCAGGAGCAGCTTGTTCATTGTTCGAATACGCTGCCATACTTTGTTTAACTAGAGCGATGAAACCGCGCTTACATATTAACCAGCAGATTAGGAAATTTGCTGGTTTAAAATGTAAGCTCAGAACTAGAAAGTTCCGTTTGTATTGGGTTTTGTGTTTGTTATAGTTTTATATGCAGACAATGAGGTCTTTTCTGCCTCAAGCCATGTGATCAAAGATTTATAAAGAAAAAAAATATACAAATAAAATGGGAAATGTTATTTAATTTTGAATATTTTCTTTTCGCCAACACCTTTAAATGCTTATATTTAGTTGTTATTTACAATTTCTTTAGGATACAATTTCTTTAGGATATAGAATGGTCAAAGAAATTTCTAGGTCATTTTTAAACTAACGTCAGCGTAATGTTCATTTATATAACCATTATGTTTATATATTTTGAAAATAGATTAAATTTAGTTTCTGCAAGGTTACAAAGTAGTGATGTAAAAATAATAAAATCAAATGGAATTGTATTATTTATATTTAATACAATTTTGGTATACACTAGTAAAGAATATAAAAAATATAGCATTCTTTTATTTCATTTTTAGCTTTGTACCTGTATTAGAGCCAATTTGGTCCTAAAAGCTTGAGGAAATAGATTGCCTTTTGTGTTAGTCACAAAATTTAATTAAGCAAAAGAAAAGGACCAACTTTTACATGTCAACTTTATTTAAGGTCCTAAAGCAATAAAGCAAGGGTGGACCAACTTTCATTTTCTAGAGAAGAAATAAAGGAGCTATAATAAGAAATACTGTTCTGCCGTGTGGTTATTTAATTAACAAGAATTGTCAGATTGTCTTTTATCATCATAAAATATATTTTTTTTTTGTAGATGAATATTTTGTAAAATTTACAATTTTAATAATATAAAACACTATTTTTTAGGCTGGTGAGTAAAAAAAGGAAGGTAAAGAAAAAAAACTTTGTTTATAAATTATTCGTTGTAATTAACAATCAGAAAGACGATGACAAAGCGTCGTGCTGTCATTAGCATTTTGTTCCTTTTGACATATGTCAAAAGTACCTACTCTCAATAAATTTCTGTAACCTCAAGAGACCAGATAACCTGCCATTCTATATAAATATGTATGTATATTTTATTAAATTGTAATAGTTATGTTTTTTTTTATCATAAATAAGTCATCAATAATTGTTATGGCTTTTAGGCTTTGTTCTAGACATATTCCGCTAGGAAAAATTGACTTTTCAAAAGTGAAAATTGGTCCGTAGAGATATACTTTAATTTTTAGTCAAATTTATGTGAAAAGATAAAGCTTGTAAAAAATTAACTCATAGTTACATTATAAATTTAAGGCTATTTGTTATTTATAATATTATCCAGATGTAATATCCACTTTTTAAACCCTATTTTACAAGAATAAGTTTAAATTAAAACCATTTTTTTTGCAGCTTTACGCTGAAAACTTACGGGGACCTAGTGTAATAACAGTCTGTTCCCCACTTTCCACCGTATTTGATGCGTTGCATGCGTAAGTCGACGCCGCGCTTTTCCTTGTTACTAGAACTAAGAAATGAAAATAATAAATATTAATTTTTTTCACAATATTAAACATTTCACTTTTTCGTTTTCATCTTGACAAGCCTCAGTACCAAGTTTACTTTAGAAAACTTTTTTTAAGTATGTTTTGGGGCATCGATAAGAAAAACATTTTTTGTAAGAACTTAACTAAAAATAACCTAAATAAAAATATATAAAAAAAAAACTGATGTGAGTCAAACTCGGCCATCGAAGGTTCTACAATTGTCAAGGGGAAATATAACTTAAAAAAATGACAAAATAATTTTCCGGTAACATTTCACACATTTTGTATGAAATTAACTACCATTATAAGATTCTTATGGTTTTTTGCCTTTAAAGTATGAAACCTTGGAATCTAAAGAAATAAAAACCATATACCAATACAGATACAGATTTGTAATGCTACAAATTTATAACATATAATCGAAGAAAATCGAAGAAATCACTAAGTATTCATGTGAGTTCTAGCGCTTTTCCACTCACGCGTTCTATATAGTAGCTACGTGATACAAATTCTCTATCACAAGAACTCGTTTGTTGCTTTGTTAGTTTTGAATTGAGAAACGGAAATGCTTAATTTTGTTTTTTTAAATTTAATATTTAAAATATTATTATTTGCGGCTTGTCGGGGCGCACACCCAATCATGTGACTGAAGGTAAAGGACAGGTTGTGGGTTCGGTCCCCACTCGAAAAAGTAAAACATTTTTATATTTCCAAATCTTCTGAAATCGCTCTGGTACCAAGGTAAAGTGCGGTGTGGAGTTCCGCCGTTTAACACACAATGCCTTAAATTTGCCTCAAACTCGGCGGAAAGTGAAAACGGAACGGAGTGTTTTCATACTTTCCAGGTTCATTGTGCGTAACCTTCCACGTGCGGGACATAGCGTGAAACTGAAATAACAAAATTTATTTTCGACTAGTTATGTATAAGAATCTCGAGAAAATCAAAAAGAATGTTTTATTTTATTTAAATATATATATATATATATATATATATATATATATATATATATATATATATATATATATATATATATATATATATATATATATATATATATATATTTTGGAAATATAAAAAGTTATTATAAGTAGTTATTATGTCTTTTGTAACATTATATTACTGCTAAAATGAGATGTAAATAGTATATTTATAGAGAAAACTTATATTGCATTAACAACAACAAAAAGTATGCCTTAATCTATGGAGCAGAAGAACAGCGTATGACTTTAATGCGATGATTGTTGGTAAGTGTAAATAGCTACCATTTTAAGTAGTACAATGGTAGCTATTTACACTTTACCCCTCACATAAATGAAGCGCGGAGTAGAGTTACGTAAATAAATAAGCATTTGTTGATTTGATGGATTTGTTGAATTGAAAATTTGATTGAAGATAAGGAACAAAGCGTCGCTTCTCATATAGATGGGAAAGCAGTGTAGGTATGACAGCCGTGTCAAGTTGAAAAAGAGTTATGAGTTTGATAAAAAAAAAAAAAATATTTAAAATTATAAATTATATGTATGTATGACAAAACTGTATTTATTTCCACACCGGACACAGGTATTTAAAAATGGTTTGTACCCTAATCTTTTGTATTTAAAGTAATCTCAATATTTTCGCCAACTTTACGCAGTCCAATTAAAAACTGAAGCCCGCCGTCATTTTGCTTAGCTAGACATTTCTGAACTACTGAACAAATTTCAACTGCTACGTTTTAGTCGTATTTCTCCGCAATGCAGAGAGTTCAAAGGACTAATTAATCTTTGTGCGCTCATGGCCTGAATTTACTTTGAAAATAAATACGTGTAAAATATACATAGAAGCCGTCGCGGCGTAGTGCACAGCGCTTGATTGTAAACACAATGGTTGTGGGGTTTGTTATCTCTTAGACCCAGCGGAAAAATTATATACAACATTTTATTTGGATGAAAAGTGAAAAATGGTGTTTTAATATTATCTAGTTTCTCATCTCACATTTACATACATTATTTTAAAAAATGTCTTTTTTTTTTTTTTTATAGCTTCACGCTGTATCCCGCACGAGGCAGGGTAGGCAGAAGGAACCCGGGAACCTAGCGTTAAGACACTCCGTTCCACGTTTCATTCTGTTCCCTACTTTCCGCCGAATTTGAGGCATTGCTTCTTGAGTGGCGGAACTCAACGCCGCGCTTTGCCTTATTACCAGGGCGAAGAAATGAAATATTAAATATTTAAACTGAAAATATTAATTATTTCATTTCCTCGACTGGGGATCGAACCCAAATAAAAAAATATCTTTATACAGTATTCTATAAATACCACTGTAGACAGAGGAAACATTGGAATCTAATGTTCCCAATTTAATACTTACACTCTACACTTCCCACCGAATAAGTGAAATATGTTATATTCACTATTTTTAACGTGTTATTCCATACTTAGGAAAGAAGAATACTAATAAAAACGTATACAGCTTCCATGATGAGCGGGTTCAAATCCTGCTTCGTTCAAATTTTTATACGTTTTTAAATTTAGTATGAAACATTTTAGTTGAATGGTGGAATTCAACGCCTCACTCTGGCTACCAAAGCGAGAAAATAAATATATTAAATATCATCACCTCGATTGAGAATCAAACCCAGTCAGTTACAGTCGCATTCTTATGCTCCTGCTCGGTATTATACCTATATTTCAAAGGTATGGAATTATGCACAGTATATAACGGGCAGTGTAAGCCTCGCTGGCGGCTATTCGTCTAATTAACATTCCACCATATATTGTTATAGGTACCCCATTGTTTTCATAATACTCGAATAAGCTTGTTGTTGCCCACTTGTCTAGTAAACATGTTTATTCATATAAAATTACGAGGCCTATCGTGTATATATATGTATATATATATAGATATATTTGTGAAAATAGCTAAATAATTAAAATAAAAATATTCTTATACTTTTGATTATGCACTGAAAATAGAATAATTGCGTATAAATTACGATACAAAACATACATCAAAAGCTGTGTGTCGACTGATAAAGTTTACAATCTCGTTAATGTATCAAACTCTGAACTTTGTTGTTAATACGTCTAAAAGTCAGTTTGCGATTGTGAACTGACTTTTGTATACTAATATTGTTATAATATGTCAGTCATGTGTCAGTCAGTTAAAAAACATGATATAAGTAATAATATTACTGACTAATGAAATACTTGATTTTTAGCAATACTGGTACCAGAAGATGTCCGTGAATCGTGGAGACATGAACTACGCTTGCGAATTAGATAATAGCTCATATGATTTACACCACATATCGTGTAATAACACGGGTACATATATATATATATATATATATATATATATATATATATATATATATATATATATATATATAGATATATATATATATATATATATATATATATATATATATATATATATATATATATATATATATATATATATATATATATATATATATATATATATATATTCAATGTTCCGAAAATCGGGCAAAGGGAGCGGAGTGCCATACACAACACTATTTGGATACTTAACTTTTCCTTCTATTACGAAAGGAGAGAAGCTAGCCAGCTAAGCTTGAGTAAAAAAAAAGTTTACTATTTATGTCACTTTCTCTTTTTGGTACAATTAAGGCGTGCATGTGTTACACTTTATGAAAATTAAGAGGGCTTAGTGGCACTCTCAATTCTCTGTAAAAGTTAGGTAGATTAATATTGAAAAAATATTATATTTTGCAATATAATAGCACATATGCCCTGTTGAGGCCTTTCGTGGCGCAGCGGCACAAGCGTGTGACTGTAAACGATAGGTTGTGGGTTCGATCCCAACTCGACTAAATGAAGTCTTTAATATTTTCAAATTATATATTTAACATTGTTATTTCTTCGCTCTGGTAACAAGGCAAAGCTCGGTGTTGAGATCCGCCATTCAACATGCAATGCCTCAAATTCGGTGGAAAGTGGGGAACGGAATTGGAACGGAGTGTCCTAACACTAGGTTCCCAAGTTTCCTCTGTCTACCCTGCCTTGTGATGGATATACCGTGAAGCTGAATATGATGAAGAAGAAGAAGAAGCAGAATAGCATCTGTTTCTTTAATTGTAAGCTTGACCTATAAATTTATATTGCTAAAAGAACACAATATATCCTGTTTTGTACCAATATCTCTAAAAGGATAGTATGTACAGAAATAACTATCACTTTCTCCGTTAATGTTAAACAAATGAAAGAAAAATGATTTTTTACTTTGTCTAAATTTCAATGGAAATTACATCACTGAAGTTGTTTTTATTATTATTTGTACATATTTTCATATACATATGTACTTAAATCTTGAGATAATTATCTTTCTCTAAGAATAGCTGAGTGTAAACTTTCACGAACATCTTTAATAATGGACAAGGGCTAATGAATATCGTGTAAAGCGTAATGATTGGGCTTGCTCTCAAAAAAGGAAGATATTGTGGCTTGTTTGCTCAATAGAAAAAATATATTCATATATATACCCCAATTGTGAATCAAACCCGTTATAATTTGCCATATTTTGATTCTCGTCCCACAGTTATAAATTATTCTTACTTTTACAAATTATAATTGATACCTCAAAACGACACTATAATGAGTTTAAACTATGCCATAGGGGAAACTTAAGAACATATTGTTAAGACACTCTTCTCTAGTATACTCCGTTTCCTACCTGCCGTTGAACTTGAGGCATTGCGTGTTGAGTGGCGTAATTCAACGCCTTGATTTTGCCTGGTTACCAAAGTGAAAAAATTAAACACAATAAATATTTAAATTGAAAATATTTAATATTTTATTTCCTTCAGTGGGAATCAAACCCACAACCTGTTGCGCACATGCTTGTGCCCCTGCACCACATCAGGCCTCAATTAAAAAAGACAGGTGAAGGGTCGAGAGGCGAGGCCTGTTGTGGCGCAGTGGCACAAGTGTGTGACTGTAACCGACAGGTTCTGGGTTCGATCCCCAGTCGAGGAAATGAAATATTTAATATTTTCTAAATATTTAATGTTTCATTTCTTCGCTCTGGTAACAAGGCAAAGCTCGGTGTTGAGATCCGCCATTCAACATGCAATGCCTCAAATTCGGTGGAAAGTGGGGAACGGAAATGGAATGGAGTGTCTTAACACTAGGTTCCCAAGTTTCCTCTGTCTACCCTGCCTTGTGATGGATATACCGTGAAGCTGAATATGATGAAGAAGAAGAAGAAGCAGAATAGCATCTGTTTCTTTAATTGTAAGCTTGACCTATAAATTTATATTGCTAAAAGAACACAATATATCCTGTTTTGTACCAATATCTCTAAAAGGATAGTATGTACAGAAATAACTATCACTTTCTCCGTTAATGTTAAACAAATGAAAGAAAAATGATTTTTTACTTTGTCTAAATTTCAATGGAAATTACATCACTGAAGTTGTTTTTATTATTATTTGTACATATTTTCATATACATATGTACTTAAATCTTGAGATAATTATCTTTCTCTAAGAATAGCTGAGTGTAAACTTTCACGAACATCTTTAATAATGGACAAGGGCTAATGAATATCGTGTAAAGCGTAATGATTGGGCTTGCTCTCAAAAAAGGAAGATATTGTGGCTTTTTTTGTTCAAAAAAAAAAAAAATTCATATATATAACCCAAATGTAAATCAAACCCGTTACAATTTGCAATATTTTGATTCTCGTCCCACAGTTATAAATTATTCTTACTTTTACAAATTATAATTGATACCTCAAAACGACACTATAATGAGTTTAAACTATGCCATAGGGGAAACTTAAGAACATATTGTTAAGACACTCTTCTCTAGTATACTCCGTTTCCTACTTGCCGTTGAACTTGAGGCATTGCGTGTTGAGTGGCGTAATTCAACGCCTTGATTTTGCCTTGTTACCAAAGTGAAAAAACACAATAAATATTTAAATTGAAAATATTTAATATTTTATTTCCTTCAGTGGGAATCAAACCCACAACCTGTTGCGCACATGCTTGTGCCCCTGCACCACACCAGGCCTCAATTAAAAAAGACAGGTGAAGGGTCGAGAGGCGAGACCTGTTGTGGCGCAGTGGCACAAGTGTGTGACTGTAACCGACAGGTTCTGGGTTCGATCCCCAGTCGAGGAAATGAAATATTTAATATTTTCTAAATATTTAATGTTTCATTTCTTCGCTCTGGTAATAAGGCAATGCGCGGCGTTGAGTGCCGCTACTCAACACGCAATGCCTCAAATTCGGTGGAAAGTAAGGAACGAAAGTGGAACGGAGTGTCTTAACACTAGGTTCCCGGATTCCCTCTGCCTACCCTGCCTCGTGCGGGATACAGCGTGACGCTAAAAGAAAAAAAAGAAAGGTGAAGGGTGAATAGGCAAAGCTATAGGTAAAGAATTAAAATTAGAATTTTGTCATTTAACACGCAATGCGTCGGTTTTCGAAACGAGATAAGGGAAACAGTATCTTAACAACACTCCGTTTCCGCTCGAGGCCATCAGTGTTAAGACACAAGTTTCCCTTTCCTTACACCCTGCGACTGGCTACTGCTTGAAGTTAAAATAGTAAAAAGGTAAAAAGTTTCCAAAAAAAAACCATTCATCACAAAATATTTAAAAGTTATGTCTCTTAATTTCACCATCAGTGATTATTGTATTTCGTTTATGAAATTCGTTATAAAATTCTGGATTCAGAATAAAATCACAATATTTAATTATTGTATAGGAACAAGTCCGTACGATTTACGAAATTACGAATCAGGTCAAGAGGATAATCTTCAAAAGCTGCTCAATGGAATAATAAATTATGAAGCATAACGTTATAATCTTAAGTATATTACGTGTATTAAGACATTGAGTTAGGAATTTAGTGAGTAGTTGTAAAAATAACAGCTCACTCTGTAATATATATGTTTAAAATTCTTCCTTTACTGAATGACAGAAAATGACAGACAACGCTCTGACGAGAAACTACTTGGCCTAGAAAGTCGTAATTTGTCATTAAGATAAATGAGGCAACGAGAGGTACACTTAGAGATGATTTCCAAACAAAAAAAAAACATTTGAAACCGGAGAGCCAGAATTTTTCGTTTTCAAATTTACAAAAAAATTTACAAATCTTCTGCGTTTAGAGAAATAAAGCGCAAGTTTTTTTTCTCCTTTTCTGTTTTCCGTATATCATAAGCTAAGAGGCAGACGTGATCACAATTATGTTTTATTAAATTTATTAGCGACATAACTGTAAAAATAAAATGTTTTCATGATGATTGCTCATTAGGCATATACGTCGTTATGGTGCAATGCGCAGCATCTTGGGTTCAATTTTAGCCCGAGGATATATATTATAGCTCTAGGAGAATTCATAGATAGGCGCTTGGCCGATAAACATGCAACCGTGAAAATTAACCAAGTAATAAGAAAATAAATCTATGTCAAATTATTACATACTTTGTTATAAAAACTGATGTTATGCATAAGTATCTTAATTCACTTCTTTAGTTTGTTATAAGTTTAAAGAGAAAATAAGAAAGCTATAAAGGTAGAGTGATGAGAGAGAAAAGAGCGAATGATGCTGGATGCTGTGAGCTGTAAAGGTATGTTCACAGTTTGTGGATCGCACAAAGGATTCGGGTTTACAAGTCAAAAATGGGGAAATATTCCTATTATTTAAGGAAATTGTTTTTTTTAATTATATATTAAACTGTTTTTATTTATGTGTATTTCCTTGGTTACATATAAAGGTATAATGTAGTGATAAATCATTCCGTTTTTAATTTGAAGATTAATTAAATTGTGCATGCTTTGCTGGGCAAAGGTACATAAAAAACATGTTATATAATATATAAGTATCATATAATACATTTATACTATTTTTTTACGACGATATAATAATTGCCTTTTTCAGGTAAATAAAAAAAATACAATAATGATATTACCTAAATTAAGTCCATCGTGACATATTTTTAATATATATTAAAATAAATGACACAGCCAACAAATATATTGTTCATTATTAAATATATAATAAAATAAATAAATTTGACAATATCAAACGAAAAAGCTTTTCCAAACTTGGCAACACTAATAAACGCGCCGGGAAAACGAGCTGAGGCACTTTCACTCTTCCCAGGTTCATTCTGCGTAGCCTTCTACATGCGGGACATAGCGTGAAGCTGAAGGAAATTCAAAATTTATTTTCGACTAGTTATGTATAACAATCTCACTCGAGAAAATGAAACAGAATGTTTTATTTTATTTAAAAATATATATATTTTTTGGTAATATAAAAAGTCATTATAGGTAGTTATTGTTTCTCTTGTAACATTATATTACTGCTAAAATGAGATTTGAATAGCATATTCATAGAGAAAACTTATATTGCATTAACTACAACAAAAACTATGCCTTAATCTATGGAGCAGAAAAACAGTGTCTGACTTTAATGCGATGATTGAATTGAATTACCCTACATACAAAAGGTACCTATTTACGTTATACCCCTCATATAAATGAAGCGCGGAGTAGAGTTCCGCAAATAAATAAGCATTTGTTAATTTGATGGATTTGTTGAATTGAAAATTGGATTGTCGTTTCTTATTTAGACGGGAAAGCAGTGTGGGTATGACAGCCGTGTCAAATTGAAAAAGAGTTATAATTAGTTTAATAAAAAAATATATATTTCTAAAATTATAAATAATGTTTATGTATGACAAAACTGTATTTATTTCCACACCGGACACAGGTATTTAAAAATTGCTAGTAATCTTTTGTATTTAAAGTAATCTCAATATTTTTGCCAACTTTACGCAGTCCAATTAAAAACTGAAGCCCGCCGTCATTTTGCTTAGCTAGACATTTCTGAACTACTGAACAAATTTCAACTGCTACGTTTTAGTCGTATTTCTCCGCAATGCAGAGAGTTCAAAGGACTAATTAATCTTTGTGCGCTCATGGCCTGAATTTACTTTGAAAATAAATACGTGTAAGATATACATAGAAGCCGTCGCGGCGTAGTGCACAGCGTTTGGTTGTAAACACAATGGTTGTGAGGTTTTTTATCTCTTAGACCTAGCGGAAAAATCATATACAACATTTTATTTAGATGAAAAGTGAAAAATGGTGTTTTAATATTATCTAGTTTCTCATCTCACATTTACATACATTATTTTAAAAAATGTCTTTATTTATTTTTTTATAGCTTCACGCTGTATCCCGCACGAGGCAGGGTAGGCAGAAGGAACCCGGGAACCTAGCGTTAAGACACTCCGTTCGACGTTTCATTCTGTTCCCTACTTTCCGCCGAATTTGAGGCATTGTTTCTTGAGTGGCGGAACTCAACGCCGCGCTTTGCCTTATTACCAGGGCGAAGAAATGAAATATTAAATACTGAAATTGAAAATATTAATTATTTCATTTCCTCGACTGGGGATCGAACCCAAATAAAAAATATCTTTATACTGTATTCTATAAATAGCAGGGTAGACAGAGGAAACATTGGAATCTAATGTTCCCAATTTAATACTTACACTCTACACTTGCCACCGAATAAGTGAAATATTTTATATTCACTATTTTTAACGTGTTATTCCACATTTAGGAAAGAAAAATACTAATAAAAACGTATACGGCTTCCATGATGAGCGGGTTCAAATCCTGCTTCGTTCAAATTTTTATACGTTTTTAAATTTAGTATGAAACATTTTAGTTGAATGGTGGAACTCAACGCCTCGCAGTGGCTACCAGAGCGAGAAAATAAATATATTAAATATCATCACCTCGATTGAGAATCAAACCCAGTCAGTTACAGTCGCATTCTTATGCTCCTGCTCGGTATTATACTAAATTTCAAAGGTATGGAATTATGCACAGTATATAACGGGCAGTGTAAGCCTCGCTGGCGGCTATTCGTCTAATTAACATTCCACCATATATTGTTATAGGTACCCCATTGTTTTCATAATACTCGAATAAGCTTGTTGTTGCCCACTTGTCTAGTAAACATGTTTATTCATATAAAATTACGAGGCCTATCGTGTATATATATATGTATATATATATATATATATATATATATATAGATATATTTGTGAAAATAGCAAAATAATTAAAATAAAAATATTCTTATACTTTTGATTATGCACTGAAAATAGAATAATTGCGTATAAATTACGATACAAAACATACATCAAAAGCTGTGTGTCGACTGATAAAGTTTACAATCTCGTTAATGTATCAAACTCTGAACTTTGTTGTTAATACGTCTAAAAGTCAGTTTGCGATTGTGAACTGACTTTTGTATACTAATATTGTTATAATATGTCAGTCATGTGTCAGTCAGTTAAAAAACATGATATAAGTAATAATATTACTGACTAATGAAATACTTGATTTTTAGCAATACTGGTACCAGAGGATGTCCGTGAATCGTGGAGACATGAACTACGCTTGCGAATTAGATAATAGCTCATATGATTTACACCACATATCGTGTAATAACACACAATAAATATATATATATATATATATATATATATATATATATATATATATATATATATATATATATATATATATATATATATATATATATATATATATTCAATGTTCCGAAAATCGGGCAAAGGGAGCGGAGTGCCATACACAACACTATTTGGATACTTAACTTTTCCTTCTATTACGAAAGGAGAGAAGCTAGCCAGCTAAGCTTAAGTAAAAAAATAGTTTACTATTTATGTCACTTTCTCTTTTTGGTACAATTAAGGCGTGCATGTGTTACACTTTATGAAAATTAAGAGGGCTTAGTGGCACTCTCAATTCTCTTTAAAAGTTAGGTAGATTAATATTGAAAAAAATATATATTTTACAATAGAATAGCACATATGCCCTGTTGAGGCCTTTCGTGGCGCAGCGGCACAAGCGTGTGACTGTAAACGATAGGTTGTGGGTTCGATCCCAACTCGACTAAATGAAGTCTTTAATATTTTCAAATTATATATTTAACATTGTTATTTCTTCGCTCTGGTAACAAGGCAAAGCTCGGTGTTGAGATCCGCCATTTAACATGCAATGCCTCAAATTCGGTGGAAAGTGGGGAACGGAAATGGAATGGAGTGTCTTAACACTAGGTTCCCAAGTTTCCTCTGTCTACCCTGCCTTGTGATGGATATACCGTGAAGCTGAATATGATGAAGAAGAAGAAGAAGCAGAATAGCATCTGTTTCTTTAATTGTAAGCTTGACCTATAAATTTATATTGCTAAAAGAACACAATATATCCTGTTTTGTACCAATATCTCTAAAAGGATAGTATGTACAGAAATAACTATCACTTTCTCCGTTAATGTTAAACAAATGAAAGAAAAATGATTTTTTACTTTGTCTAAATTTCAATGGAAATTACATCACTGAAGTTGTTTTTATTATTATTTGTACATATTTTCATATACATATGTACTTAAATCTTGAGATAATTATCTTTCTCTAAGAATAGCTGAGTGTAAACTTTCACGAACATCTTTAATAATGGACAAGGGCTAATGAATATCGTGTAAAGCGTAATGATTGGGCTTGCTCTCAAAAAGGAAGATATTGTGGCTTGTTTGCTCAATAGAAAAAATATATTCATATATATACCCCAATTGTGAATCAAACCCGTTATAATTTGCCATATTTTGATTCTCGTCCCACAGTTATAAATTATTCCTACTATTACAAATTATAATTGATACCTCAAAACGACACTATAATGAGTTTAAACTATGCCATAGGGGAAACTTAGGAACTTATTGTTAAGACACTCTTCTCTAGTCTACTCCGTTTCCTACTTGCCGTTGAACTTGAGGCATTGCGTGTTGAGTGGCGTAATTCAACGCCTTGATTTTGCCTTGTTATCAAAGTGAAAAAACACAATAAATATTTAAATTGAAAACATTTAGTATTTTATTTCCTTCAGTGGGAATCAAACCCACAACCTGTTGCGCACATGCTTGTGCCCCTGCACCATATCAGGCCTCAATTAAAAAAGACAGGTGAAGGGTCGAGAGGCGAGGCCTGTTGTGGCGCAGTGGCACAAGTGTGTGACTGTAACCGACAGGTTCTGGGTTCGATCCCCAGTCGAGGAAATGAAATATTTAATATTTTCTAAATATTTAATGTTTCATTTCTTCGCTCTGATAATAAGGCAATGCGCGGCGTTGAGTGCCGCTACTCAACGCGCAATGCCTCAAATTCGATGGAAAGTAAGGAACGAAAGTGGAACGCAGTGTCTTAACACTACAGTTCCCGGGTTCCCTCTGCCTACCCTGCCTCGTGCGGGATACAGCGTGACGCTAAAAGAAAAAAAAGAAAGGTGAAGGGTGAATAGGCAAAGCTATTTGTAAAGAATTAAAAATAGAATTTTGTCATTTAACACGCAATGCGTCGGTTTTCGAAACGAGATAAGGGAAACAGTATCTTAACAACACTCCGTTTCCGCTCGAGGCCATCAGTGTTAAGACACAAGTTTCCCTTTGCGTACACCCTGCGACTGGCTACTGCTTGAAGTTAAAATAGTAAAAAGGTAAAAAGTTTCCAAAAAAAAACCATTCATCACAAAATATTTAAAAGTTATGTCTCTTAATTTCACCATCAGTGATTATTGTATATCGTTTATGAAATTCGTTATAAAATTCTGGATTCAGAATAAAATCACAATATTTAATTATTATATAGGAACAAGTCCGTACGATTTACGAAATTACGAATCAGGTCAAGAGGAAAATCTTCAAAAGCTGCTCAATGGAATAATAAATTATGAAGCATAACGTTATAATCTTAAGTATATTACGTGTATTGAGACATTGAGTTAGGAATTTAGTGAGTAGTTGTAAAAATAACAGATCACTCTGTAATATATATGTGTAAAATTCTTCCTTTACTGAATCATTGACAGACAACGTTCTGACGAGAAACTACTTGGCCTAGAAAGTCGTAATTTGTCATTAAGATAAATGAGGCAACGAGAGGTACACTTAGAGATGATTTCCAAACAAAAAAAAAACATTTGAAACCGGAGAGCCAGAATTTTTCGTTTTCAAACTTACGAAAAAATTACAAATCTTCTGCGTTTAGAGAAATAAAGCGCAAGTTTTTTTTCTCCTTTTCTGTTTTCCGTATATCATAAGCTAAGAGGCAGACGTGATCACAATGATGTTTTATTAAATTTATTAGCAACATAACTGTAAAAACAAAATGTTTTCATGATGATTGCTCATTAGGCATATACGTCGTTATGGCGCAATGCGCAGCATCTTGGGTTCAATTTTAACCCGAGGATATATATTATAGCTCTAGGAGAATTCATAGATAGGCGCTTGGCCAATAATCATGCAACCGTGAAAATTAACCAAGTAATAAGAAAATAAATCTATGTCAAATTATTACATACTTTGTTATAAAAACTGATGTTATGCATAAGTATCTTAATTCACTTCTTTAGTTTGTTATAAGTTTAAAGAGAAAATGAGAAAGCTATAAAGGTAGAGTGATGAGAGAGAAAAGAGCGAATGATGCTGGATGCTGTGAGCTGTAAAGGTATGTTCACAGTTTGTGGATCGCACAAAGGATTCGGGTTTACAAGTCAAAAATGGGGAAATATTCCTATTATTTAAGGAAATTGTTTTTTTTTTTTTAATTATATATTAAACTGTTTTTATTTATGTGTATTTCCTTGGTTACATATAAGGGTATAATGTAGTGATAAATCATTCCGTTTTTAATTTGAAGATTAATTAAATTTGCTGGGCAAAGGTACATAAAAAACATGTTATATAATATATAAGTATCATATAATACATTTATACTATTTTTTTACTACGATATAATAATTGCCTTTTTCAGGTAAATAAAAAAAAAATACAATAATGATATTACCTAAATTAAGTCCATCGTGACATATTTTTAAATATATATTAAAATAAATGACACAGCCAACAAATATATTGTTCATTATTAAATATATAATAAAATAAATAAATTTGACAATATCAAACGAAAAAGCTTTTCCAAACTTGGCAACACTAATAAACGCGCCGGGAAAACGAGCTGAGGCCTGTATCTTCAGTCGGTCGCCGGAGCTTGGACTGATATAACGTATATAATAATCGAATTTATATCGATATATTTATTTGAATTCATATTTTATTTCGGTTTGATGTACTTTATGTTATAAGCAATTAGTGTACGTTAGGTTTTGAGTGCTAGTGTAGTGCATTTTGTTTTATCGTGCTTAACAGGTGAGTCTGCGATAAATATGCTACTCTTTAAATTATAACCTAAAAAGCTCTACATTAATTGTTACTTAAAAAAGTACTGCAGATGTCTGGAAAAGGGATTTATATATCAAGTATATATAATACTATACTATTACAATAGTAAATTAGCGTATTAAATGCTGTTCTCAATTTAATTTTAATATAGGTTTATATATATTTCCCGCGTTTTTTTTATATTTCGCTTTTCTCTATTTCTAATAATGTCTATTATATTCGATTTTTTACATAATTATTGTAATTAAAAGAATATTAAATTAAGGAAATTGTATTTCCTATAAAGCAGAAACGCTTATAAATTAATAGTAATTCGTAAGATTAAAAATAAATATATATATATATGTTTATATATATATATATATATATATATATATATATATATATATATATATATATATATATATATATATATTTATATATATATATATATATATATATATATATATATATATATATATATATATATATATTTATATATATATATATATATATATATATATATATATATATATATTTATATATATATATATATATATATATATATATATATATATATATATATATATATATATATATATATATATATATATATATATATATATATATATATATATATATATATATAAATATATATATATATATATATATAAATATATATAAAAATATATATTTTTACTATATTTACTATGGTTGCTATATATAGTTGCTATATAGACTATAAATATGTCATTAAATACAGTAAAAATATTTTTATACGTTTTAAATGTTATTTTGTGTAAAAGCTCGGTTAAAATTAAAAATAATTGATTCTCTGTAGGTTTTATAGTAAAACTTTTAACGAAGTCCCGCTCTGTAAAGTAGGTTACTTGTCAATTAACAATACGTTCGCTTTACAGTCGCGATTAGACTTTTTTATTGCCCAGATATTTTTAACTAATTTACTATTTTAAAGGTTCACTATTAAGATATAATATATTGAAATATAAAGTCATATAGATTTCATTGCTCTGAAACAAGACAAAGCGCGGCGTTGGGTTCCGGCACTCATCATCTTAAAAATTGGACGGAAGTAGTGAACGGACTGATCTTGGCCTGCCTGATATATATATATATATATATATATATATATATATATATATATATATATATATATATATATTTACTATATTTACTATGGTCGCTATGTATAGTTGCTATATAGATTATAAATATGTCATTAAATACAGTAAAAATATTTTTATACGTTTTAAATGTTATTTTGTGTAAAAGCTCGGTTAAAATTAAAAATAATTGATTCTCTGTAGGTTTTATAGTAAAACTTTTAACGAAGTCCCGCTCTGTAAAGTAGGTTACTTGTCAATTAACAATACGTTCGCTTTACAGTCGCGATTAGACTTTTTTATTGCCCAGATATTTTTAACTAATTTACTATTTTAAAGGTTCACTATTAAGATATAATATATTGAAATATAAAGTCATATAGATTTCATTGCTCTGAAACAAGACAAAGCGCGGCGTTGGGTTCCGGCACTCATCATCTTAAAAATTGGACGGAAGTAGTGAACGGACTGATCTTGGCCTGCCTGATATATATATATATATATATATATATATATATATATATATATATATATATATATATATATATATATATATATATATATATATATATATATATATATATATATATATATATATAAAATCTTATTTTTATTGATTATTAATGAATAGAAATTATTAAAAAAAATATCTATTCATTTCAATTTTAAACTTCTACTATTCTCCTTTATAGACGTAGAGTCCATAATGGAGAATAGCAGAAGTTTAAAATTAACTTTTATTATTTTGATATACTTGAACTAGTATTTGAACTAGTTTTATTTGTGTATAGTTGTTTACCACTGAGCTGAGATAAACTTTTTTTATTCTTATACCTGCTTTAGTTAAACTTTTACCATCTTATTAATAATAATCTAATATTTTTTTTATCGGCTATTCGAATTTCCCTCTCAGATTCATCCTGTATCCCGCACATAGCAGGGTAAGCAGAGAGAACTTGGGAACTTTCCCTTCCGTTTCCCACTTTCATCTGAAATTGAGTAGTTGCGTGTTGTGTGGCGGAACTCAACGCCGCGTTTTGCCTTGTACCAGAGCGAAGAAATGAAAACATAAAATATTTAAATTGAAAATATTTCATTTCCTCGAACCCACAACCTGTCGGTCACAGTCACTTGTGCCATTGCGCCTCGACAGGCCTCAACTCAAATTTCCTTTTTCTGTAACTGACACTTTTAATAAATAACATTCTTATCAAAATTATGTAGCATCGGTAATTATATAATTATATCAAAAGGACAATCGATAATGACTGCAATTTATATTTGGTTGATGTTACGTCTTAAGTTTATTCTTTAACTTACTTGTAAATATTTAAAAAAAAATGTCGTTTGTATAATAATCTAAATTAAATAAAATATTGTTGTCTATGCTACATGTAATTCTTTTACAAGATAAATTTGGTAAACTTAATATTTCGTACAGTGACCACTGATAGAAGCACAAAAAGAAATGTTAAATAATTATATTTTTAATTTAATATGTATTATTCCTATATAATATTAATATTTAGTATTTTTTTTATGTTTATAAATTCGCATAATTTTCCGCCCAATTTTCTAAGCTCTACGTGATTTACGGTATTCGGAAATTCAACATTGCACATGGACATAGGAGATGTAAAATATTAAAACCCCCAAATGGGAATCGTACACGTATCTATAGTAACAGTCGGCTCATATACCGCTGTGCTATGACTACTCATTTTGTATTATAGGTAAAGTAAAAGTTTCTTTTATTAAAACATTTGAAAACTTGCAACATAGCGTGACTTGAAGCGCGATCTAATTAGACAAAGCGCGGCTGTCGTTTCCTTCGCTCAACACGCTATATCGCTATATTGGTGGAAAATGGAGAACTGAAGTAATTAAGAAATTTTGTATAATTTTAAAAATACTTAATATATTCTCCTGTAACACAGAATTTATTTGAAAACTGTACGACAAAAAAAGATGGTGATTTTCGTGAATATTACATATTTTAATGCTTTCAAGGATGATATTTATTGCATATTTAAGCATTTAATTCTTTCGAACTACCGTTTTTATATCGAAGAAGCTATGAATAGTAGTACTATTTATATGGTACGTTTGTATGTTATGAGTAAAAAAATATTTTCATTTAAAACATTATTTTGTCTCTCTCAGATTCACGCTGTATCCCGCACATGGCAAGGTAGGCAGAGGAAACTGGGGAACCTAGTGTTAAGACACTCCGTTAGTACAAAACATTATTATTTATTATACACGAAATAAATAATCGCATACTCTCTGAATATATATAATTGAAATAAAGTTAGTAAGATGAAAATAAAAATGATTCTATGCTTTGTCAATGTTATTCAAATGATAGTTCGTAGTCACTGACTACAGTAAATCTGGTCTAAAAGTGTCATTTAAAATGTGTAAAATCACGAAAATCAAATATCTTATTCGTGCCACGAAACACATTAATTTTATTTTATTGTTAGAAGACTATGACTATAACCAACGGTTTGTGGGTTCGATCCCCCCACTCGAGGAAATGAAATATTTAATATTTTCAATTTAAATATTTAATGTTTTCAATTCTTTGCTCTGGTACAAGGCAAAACGAGGCGTTGAGTTCCGCCACTCAACACGCAATTGGTCAAATTTGGCGGAAAGTGTGGTACGGAAGTGAAACGGATTGATGTTCTAAAGTTCCCTCTGCCTACCATGCTATGTGCGGGATACACCGTGAAGCTGAGTAAGAAAAGCGTGATATTTAGTTTCGCTGCTTAAAACGAAATGTCTCAAGAATTTGATGGAAAGTAAAGATATAAAGTGCACTAATGAACCTGATGTATGAGCCTTAACACTAATTTCCTAGGTATATAAATTTAGCTGAAAATTGAACTGAAAAGATAACAAACACAATGGTGAAAGCCAAAGCCAAATTTTTAAGTGTATTTTTTTGTTAAAAATATAGGACTATAAATGCGAAGATACCGTAGACTTTTTATTTTCTATTTTGCCATTCTTTTGTAATTCTAATACGTTTCTCCTCTCGAAAATTTCAGCAAAATTCTTTCCTATTATTAAACGTACGATATTACGTAGGCTAGAAATCATAAAGTGCTTGAAACGAGCTCGTGCAGTAATTGCTTCCTCTATAGGAAACGCAGCGTGCAGAACCTCCATTTCAGCCTCTCTGCGCAATAAATCTGGAACGAAATGCAATTAAACCATTGGGTATAACCTTATGTAGTACTGTTCTTGTTTATTTGTATGAAATGTGCTTAGATACGTGTGGTGAAACGAAAATTATTCAATTGAAAGTGATGGTAGCGGATTTGAATTCGACTCGCGTAAATTACAGGGGAATAAAATAATATTTATATATTATTTCTCTTTTCACTTCTCCATCTTGTGATTCTTTCTTTTTACTTCAGAAATCCTATATTGAACATTTAAAACGGAACTCTTGAAAACTCTGTTCAAGCTGTGACCACTAAGCCAAACGTTCTTATCAAGTTAAGTCGAAATACTTGCATGTTTATTACAAATAATATATCTTATACAGCTGCATTTTAAAAATAATAAATAACGTTCTTCTTATAATGTTCACTAGTTTAACCTAGTTCTGTCCTTGACTAAATATCAGAAAATGAAGTTTTTAAACTATCGTTCAACTGCGGTAATTACTTCCTCTACATGTGCTGTGAAACGTCACGAATGCCGGCACGAGTCTCGAAATATACCTACATAATTTAAAATATAAAATATATTATATGTTTCGTCTTCAGGCTGTATTCTGCATATATTATGGTAGGCAGGGGGAACTTGGATATCTAGTGTTAAGTCAATTCGTTCCCACTAATACGATTCTGTTTCTAAATTTCCGCCGAATTTAATGCATTGCTTGTTCAGTGGCAGACTTTAAAACCACGCTTTGCCTTGTTACTATAATAAAAATGGAAATATAAAATATTTATTTTTCTAGAAAATAAAATATTGTTTATTAATTAACTGTTATGGAATGATATAAAAATTATTTTCATTTTTTCGCACTGGCATCGAGGCTAAGTAAAGGCGTTAAGCTCTACCACTCCGTCACGCAATGTCTCAGATAATAGATGAAAAGTGGGCGACGGATTTCTCTGCCGGTACATGTACGAAATAATTGTATATAGATATATAGATTTGCTTAGCTTCACGCTGTGTCCCGCACATGGCAGGGTAGGCAAAAAAACTTGCGTGTGGTAGAGTCACGTTGCTAGTAATGGCAACACGCATGGGCAGACTCGACCATTGTTACCACCCCCGGCATTTAAGACAGGCGTTAAGTAGTGGCTTTGGCCACTGCGTTTCGCATTAGGTAATGCCGGGCCCCGGTGCCCTTCCACCGTAAAAGACGGCAACGCTCCTGTAGCTCTTCTGGAGTTACACGGGGCCGTGGGCGACGGTGATCACTTACCATCAGGTGACCAGTCAGTCGGGTGGTCAGGCTCGTTTGCCGTCTCTTCCATAAAAAAAAAAAAAACTTGGAAACCTAGTGTTAAGACTCCGTTCCACTTCAGTTCCCCACTTTCCGTCGAATTTGAGGCATTGTGTGTGTTAAGAAGCGGAACTCAACGATGCGTTTTACCTTGTACCAGAGCAAAGAAATGAAAACATTAAATATAAAAACTTATTTGAAAATATTAGATATTTCATTTTCCCGAGTGGGGATCGAACCCACAACCTCTCGGTTACAGTCACACGCTTGTGCCGCCACAAGTATGTATATTATGTAGATTTAAGTAATATTTAATAGAATTTTATAATATGCAAAAACTATACATAGGTTTAAGTTAAACTAGCTAGTCTAGCTTTATTGGAACAAACACAAATATGGTCAAAGCAAATATTTTTATGCCTGAGAGATTTATTAAAGTTTTAATATCTACGTGATAGATATAGGTCGAGGAAAAAGCACACATATTTATTATCGTATATTGCATAAAAAATACTTTAAAATAAATAAAACCAATTTATTTTTGTCTGACTTTGCTTCACGCTTTATCCCGCATATGTCGGATTGTCCCAGATGGTAGGAACTTTCTATTATTAAGGATACCAGTACAGAAGAACAAAGTGTTTCGTTATCTTTTTGTTCAATGTTCACATTCTTATGCCAATGTTTGCAATGGCGTTCGATATAAGTACCATATGTAAAATGAAAAATCTCGATTTTCCCTTGATTTTCATTTCCCCAAGTATTTCGAAAAAATCTTTCTCTCACCAATGTACAAAACAAATTTCCACGAAGCAACTTTCTTAGTTTTGTCTTTGCGTTGCCTGTCAGTTACTCAGTAACAGAAGAGTTCATTCTTTGTTCATTTTCTTTATATAAATTGATGTATTTTCTTTCAGAGTCACGCTGTATCCCATATAGGACGGTAGGCAGAGGAAACTTGGGAACCTAGTATTAAGATATTCCGTTCCCTTCCAGAACATTGGCGGAACTCAACACCATGCTTAACCTAGTAACCAGAAACGAAATGAAAATATTAAATATATCATTTAAAAAATATATTTCGCTTATTATTCGAATTGAGATCGAACCCATAACCTGTCGTTTACAGTCACACGCTTGTACCCTTGGGTTACGACAGGCCTCAAATCCATTACTATTGTTATTAATACCTTTTTTAAAATATATATTTCAGTTTAAAATGCTATTTCGTTAACCTAAATTCACAGAGTGCATATTAAATTATTTTAATTAAAAATTAACGTACAAAATTTCTACATATGCCATTAGTTTTGTTAAAATTTAATATGATAATAATAATAATAATATAATACTTTTATAATTTTGACATGTTTAACTATGTAACGTTGTCTAAGGTTCAAATCCCATACTAATTCATTACTCATTCTCTCACTCAGTTTCACGTTGTATCCCACACATTAGATGGGAGACAGAGGGAGCTTGGGAACCTAGTGTTAAGACACTCAGTTCCTTTCCCCACTACAAATTCATTATTTATTAAATATAGCAAGATGCAGTGGAATAGGGCGGTTGAAAATTCAATTTCCACTTGGAGGAGAATTACATATGTATATATTTAGTCTCACAAAGAAAAAGCGGCTTTGAGTTTTATGTCTCGAAAATTAGAAAACAATGTGTCTCAGCACAGGGGTCCTTCTGGCCACGTTATATATATATATATATATATATATATATATATATATATATATATATATATATATATATATATATATATATATATATATATATATAATATATATATATATATATATATATATATATATATATATATATATATATATATATATATTTATATATATATATATATATATATATATATATATATATATATATATATATATATATATATATATATATATATATATATATATATATATATATATATATATATCTATATATATATATATATATATATATATATATATATATAACACATATATAGTCTCTGTAGTATTAATTTAATTAATGTTTTAATAATATTCGAGTTCTTAAAGCGCATTAATAAATTAAAGAGACTATTATGCATCACTAAATCTTCTTTATGAGAAATCAGAGTCTAAAACCTCATTCCTTTACTTATATCATTCTATATTTTATATATGTATAAGTAAGTAAATATAGAAGAACAAACTATACGAAACAAGCTCGTGTGCGGTCAAAGCAAATATTTTGCTCGTGCAAAGAGATTTAATAGGAAATTTTAATAGCAGTATATTAAAATGTATGTGGGTCGAAGATGAGTAAAAAGCATACTAAAGTTAAGTACCTACAGCATGGCGTGATAATCTTTTTCAGCATACGAAACCGCTACGTATGAAAATATTTTTCATTACTTATTTTTATCAATCTGTTGCGAATGCAATTAAAATTAACTCAAAATATACATTTATTTTTTCACATCAAGCTGCATATTGCATATTGTGAGGTAGGGAGGCAAAGAGAGCCTGGTAGCCAAACCTTCTGCCCAATATTTGAAACACTGCTGATTGATTAGCGGACGTCGCTTTTAGTATGTTGTTACCAGAATTGGGAAATATAACAATTCATTTCCTCACGTAAGAATCAAACTCACGATGATCCTTAACATACGTATACAAATTACGAATATATAATGAATGATATTTTATAAAAATATTATTTTAAATTTAAAAAGGAAAATCGGATAAGGGAAGAGGCCTGTCGTGGCGCAGCGGCACAAGCGTGTGACTGTAACCGATAGGTTCTGGGTTCGATCCCCAGTCGAGGAAATGAAATATTTAATATTTTCAATTTAAATATTTCATTTTTTTTTATGGGAGAGACGCCAAACGAGCGTACGGGTCACCTGATGGTAAGTGATCACCGTCGCCCACGGCCCCGAGTAACTCTAGAGGAGCTACAGGAGCGTTGTCGTCTTTTACGGTGAATGGGCACCGGGGCCCGGCATTACCTAATGCGAAACGCAGTGGCCAAAGCCACTACTTAACGCCGGTCTTAAATGCCGGGGGTGGTAATGATCAGGTTGAGTCTGCCCATGCATGTTGCCATTACTGGCAACGTGACTCTACCTTTAGTCGCCTCTTACGACATCATCAGTACCAGGGTGATCCTATTCTAAGTCGGGATCACACGGCCAAAATGTCATGTTTCATGGTCATGTTTTCATCTCTTCGCTCTGGTACAAGGCAAAACGTGGCGTTGAGTTCCGCTACGCAACACGCAATGCCTCAAATTCGGCGGAAAGTGGGGAACGGAAGTGGAACAGAGTGTGTTAACACTAGGTTATAGGGAACCTCTGCCTACTCTACCTCGTGCGGGATACAGCGTGAAGTTGAGTTGAGTTGAGTACTGCATACAAAGTCGTGTTAATAGCACTAGCGACATTGTATAGAATAATCCTAGGTTTTATTGCATAACTATTATTTTTTAATACGTCAAGGTTTAATATGGCAGGGTAGGCAGAGGGAACTTGGCAACCTAGTGTTAAGACACTCTGCTCCACTGTCGTTTCCCACTTTCCGCATTTAAGGCTTTGTGTGTTGGATGGCGGAACTCTACGCTGCGTTTTGCCTTGCACCAGAGCGAAGAAATGAAAACATTAAATATAAAAGTTGAAAATATTAAATATTTCATTTCCTCGAGTTGGGATCGAACCCATACCCTGTCGGTTACCCACTTGTGCCGCTGCGCGAGGACAGGCCTCAATATTAAATAATTTTTATACATTAATTATTTATACATATTACTGATAAAATTACTTACTTATTATTTATAAATTAAAGTACCTTTATTTACTGTTGATATGGTCCTTTGAATATGTGCCAGTTGAACACATATCACTTCGCTAATGTCACTGTTTATTGCTATTATTATATATACTTAAATTGACAACGACGTACTCTTTTTATTTAATACATTCATTATACGAGTTCATTGCATAAATCACAATAAGAAATTATATAATAGTAAATAGAATAAATTTACATAGTGTTGCCAGTGCCTTTTAACATATTATTTAGAAATTTATTATTAATTAATAAAAAAGAAATTATCTACTGATATTTATGTGGGTGAAAATATTTTCAGAGACAGTCTCTTTTGTATGAGAAACTGTGCCATTTTCATTTTACCAAACCAAATAATATACTAAAACATCATAAATTCTAAAGTATTTTATCTAATTCCAAAACAATGAAACCATATGTTATTGACGTTTTCAATTTCCAATTTCAACTATAATAAAAAAAATAACAATCGCTATTGCAATGTAATTTCAAATTATAACTGAACTGAACTGAACAGAAATCATAAAATACGAGCGCAAACCGTTCTTGTGTGGAGTAATTGCTTCCTATAGGCGACGCAGCGGAACCTCCCTGCCTAGTGCCTGCTCGAGTTACGATAAATTTGAAGCAAAATCTAATTAAGCCGCACAACGCTTATACATTTTTACAATAAAATATCTTTAAATATTTATTTTAATCAAGGCTAGTTTATAGCAAAGTTATAATAAAAATATAGCAATAGGTATTTATTGCAAAGGCAGAGGGAACTAGTGTTGGGACATTCAGTACCGTTAGTAATATTAGTAGGCGGAGGAAAACCGATGTAATGAGACACACTTTCCTAAAATTCGCGCGTCAGATTTCAATGCCGTATGAAGTTATTTTCTTTCACGGATGGACATCGAATCCGATATCTTCGTTTAATATCAATAACGAAAAAGAAGACAACATTTAAATAAAGATTAGAAAATAAAGCGATAGCAATAAGTTATTACCTTAATAAATTAATACTTAAATGTATTATTGTCAATTTCATTATTTAGAAATATTTTCATATATATTAAAATAGTTAATATCTTATTTATGAAAAATAATGAAAAAAAGCTATTAATTTCAAATTATTTAAAAATACTATTAATTTGGTAGTTTTAGAAGGATAATATTGTCTAATTTTCGTATACAATGGGTACATACGAATACGTCAACCAGCCACAGCCAGACATTCTAATGGGGTCGGTATTGATGAGCGAGATGTCATTCGATTCCACTTTATGGTTAAAGCGGTATACGACATAATTTATTTCATATTTTTATAGTATTTAGTTTATTTTTATTATATTTTGTACAAATAAATATTATTAAGATTAAAGTAAATAAAACTGGATATTGATATTTATATGAAAATTATGTCGATATTTCAGCCGTTCATATTAGATAGAAACATAGTGATTTCACAATATAGTTTTTTTGGTGTCTTACACTCATAACTTAATTTAGTTTCGCGCTGTATCCCGCACGAGGCAGGGTAGGCAGAGGGAACCCGAGAACGTAGTGTTAAGAGACTCCCTTCAACTCCCGTTCCCCACTTTCCTCCGAATTTGAGGCATTGCGTGTTGAGTGGCGCAACTCAACGCCGCGCTTTCCCTTATTACCTTATAAATTTATAGAGTTCAACGAAATTATTTATTTATATTTTTTAAATAATATTACAGACTATGTTGTTTATCATTTTATAGTAATATTTAATTTTTAAATATTTTTATCTTCAAGGTTAAAATATTCCAGCGCTTTATGGAAGTTTTATAGGTAGTTTATAGATCTTACTCTCATTATTTTTCTAGTGTCAGCTTACAAAGGCTAAGCCCATCTTTTTAGAATAATAGGCTTTATAAAAACGTCTAGGATTATGCCTTGTATTAGACGCATTTCTCGATTTTATTTTTTTAAATACTGTATTTAATCCTTTTTAGCTTCACATTGTATTCTATACTTAGCAGGCATAGGGAACTTTATTAAAACACTTCTGTTTCTCCCTTTTACTTTAGACCTTAAAGAAAGTCTTATAGCATAGTATTGGGAACTCGACGCTGCACGTTACACTAACAAGGAAATGATTTTCACTTTCTTGCTTATTATATGATTTATTCGAATGGCAATTGAACACACAATCCGTCAATTACTTTTATTTATTTATTACGATAGGGTTTATGTATTACATTATTATTAAAATAATATGGAATTGTTTAGGAGAGTATTATAACCATAAAAAATAAGTTTGTGATGACCTAATTAATAATTTACGTACAAAAATGATATGTTATAAGAATGATTTTTTATAATGACTTCTTAGATTTTGTTACAACGTCAAACAATTATCATCCCCATCAGAGTTATTATAAGTTTTTTTTTTTTGAAGTTAAAGTATTCTTTTGTCTTTGTTACACAATTATGATCTTCATAAATTTTTTTTGTTATTATATACTCAGCTTCACGCTGTATCCTCCACGTGGCAAGGTAGGCGAAGGGAACTAGTGAACCTAGTGTTAAGACACTCCGTTCCACCTCCGTTCCCCACTTTCCGCCGAATTTGAGGCATGGCGTGTTATAGTGGCGGAACTCAACGCCGCGTTCGCCTTGTAACAGAGCGAAGAAATGAAACACATTAAATATGTAAATTGTAAATATTAAATATTTCATTTCCTTATGTGGGGATCGAACCCAGAACCTGTCGGTTACAGTCACACGCTAGTGCCGCTGCGCCACGGCAGGCCTGTTATCATATATTTTGTTATATATACATTTTTTTTTATTTTGTTCAATAATATTTGATATTGTGGTGAAGTTGGCACGTCTGTAAATGTGACACGTCGGCAATACCAACAATATAACAGATTAACATTTATTAAAATAAATAAATATAAAGATTAACATTATATCGAAGAATGGCGACAGATTATGTCAACGTAACTAATCGTGAGTACTTATACGGGGTAATTTGAAGATAAAAAAAAAAACGGTTCCGTTAGCTTCAATGACACTATTGACATTTTAACAAAGAATAATGAAAAGCCTAATTTAACAATGAATATAAAAAAAAAAAATGATAATTAACCGTAACACCATAACACAAAGACCTTAAAAAAGTAAATAACAGACTAGACAAGCTTATTGTCATACGATTGAATGTTTTCTTGTATCATGATAAAGGTATAAAAAAATGTTATCGATGAAGTCTCTTATCAAGGAACAAAACTATATCAAAATCGTTGCATCGGAGCTGCTATATACGAACAGACACATATACGTGTATGTACACCTAATACAAGTTTATTTTGGATGCTAAAAAAATGTAGGTAGGAATTGAACCCACAACCTTCGTTTAGAGGCCGACAAGCCACAACAAGAACAATACTTATTTAGTAGACGTTACAGATACGTTAAAAAAATTGCAAATACATATTTTTCTTTCCTTAGTGTGGATTAACATTTTAAAAATAGTAAAGCCTTAATAAGAATATTTTGTATTTTCCTACGTCAATATATTTTTATACGTTTTCCAAATTAGTAAGAATATTTTGATAAAATTTTTGAACTTGATAAATAATAAATCAAACAATACCGGATGAACAGAAGTAAAACACCAATTGTTACAACATAATTCCACAATACAAATTAAAACTTTACAACCGTCTGTCATTATGAAACGATCTGGATTCTGAGCAATGTTAAACTCCTTCCGGATAATTTGATAGTCGAACGAGTTAGCGATTCGTTATTGACACTTGATATTTGTTTTAAAGTTAGAAAATTTATAAGTAATAAATGTTTCGAAGTGAATTTATATTGAAGTGGATTTGCTCTTTATCGGGTTCAAGCTTAAAAGTTTAAAAGTATGGTTAAAATTGTTACAAAACTTTATACATTTTAGTTATTTGTAATCAACTTTTCCGGTAGAAACTGTATATAGTTTAAGAAAAAACAATCCGTCTTTTTTTCACCGACTACTACAAGTACTAGGAGTTGTAGATTTTATATGTTTAAATAAAAATATTTCTAGTAATCTTTTTAAAAAATGTACCTAATTAGATCCTGGTTCTATTAACACAATATTGCTGATCACACCATATTACAGTATAGATACATAGGCTACGTATAATTGATAGGTACTTTTTTTAGCTTGACGCTGTATCCCGCACATGGCAGGGTAGGCAGAGGGGACTTGGGAACCTAGTGTTAAGACACTCTATTCAATTCTCTACTTTTCTTTGAGTGCGCGGATCTTAACGCCGCGGGGCTTACTTTTGTTACCAAAGGTAAACAATTAAAACATTAAATATTTTATTACATATTTAATTTAACCCACATCCTGTCGCGTTTACAGTTACTTATTTGTGCCCATGCGCAACGACAGGTACATGATCATCAGCCTATGACGGTCCACTGCTGGACATAGGCCTCCCCTAGAGTGCGCCACGTTGTTCGGTCCTCTGCTTTCCTCATCCACTGTCTACCGGCGATCTTACGAATGTCAACAGGTACATAATACAATGGTACATAATACAATTAATATAATTATAATAAGTAGGTCAGATTCAGTTTCATACATTTTTTACATATATAAGAGTATTTAAAGCGCGGTGTTAAGTTCCGCCACTCAAAATGCAATGTCTGGAATTCATTCAGAATACGTAGCACAGAGTGACTTGACATTAGGTTTCTTTCACTTAACCTTAGCTAGAGTGTGAAACTCCATACCTAAAACTTTTACTACACTTACATACCTATTTATTGGTTATATATGATTTTATATAGCATACCTTGTACTCATCTACAGTACGAAGTTATCTTCAAGCATCTTAACGTATCTCACGATACGAAATGTGCTACGAAAATGCTACGAAAGTGTTAAGGTAATATTTACGTCCATTCTATGATGATGCATGCCGTTCTTTAGCTACAGTATATTTGTGTCATAAAATTGAGTTAACATTTTAATTTTTTCTTTTTTTTTTCAGCTTCACGCTGT
This sequence comes from Eueides isabella, assembly GCA_019049475.1. Classification (NCBI taxonomy): domain Eukaryota; kingdom Metazoa; phylum Arthropoda; class Insecta; order Lepidoptera; family Nymphalidae; genus Eueides; species Eueides isabella. The sequence goes on from CM032407.1 coordinate 3,771,775, forward strand.
ATCCCGCACTAGGCAGGGTAGGCAAGGGAACGAAAGTGAAACCTAGTGTTATGACACTCCCGTTCCACTTCCGTTCCCCACTTTCCGCCGAATTTGAGGCATTGCGTGTTGAGTAGCGAAACTCAACGCCGCACTTTGCCTTATTTCCAGAGCGAAGAATGAAACATTAAATATTTTAATTGAAAATATTAAATATTTGGATTTCCTCGACTGGGGATCGAACCCTGAACCTGTCGGTACTTTAATACTACCAGTATTATGATTGAAATGTGTACTAAGTATGTTTTTACGCTTGTATCCCACTCATACCAGAGGGAACTTGGCAACCTAGTGTAAGACACTCCGTTCCGTTTCCCACTTCGCAAAATGCAATGCCTCAAGCATTGCATGTTGATGCCGCACTCGGCCTTGTTACCAGAGCGAAGAAATTAAAATATTAAGTATTTAAATTGACAATATTAAATATTCCATTTTCTCAAGTGGTGATCGACTCCACAATGTGTCACGTTTACAGTCTCATGCTTTGGAATCTGTGCCATTATAGGCCTCAGTTACATATTTATTAATACATTACAGCATACTACGAATAATAAAAGAGGAGCAATAATGTTAAATGTTATAAAAACGAATGAAATTGAGAAATTCCTTTGTGTGTTGTGTATTCTTTATTATACATACATTATTTCATTAGAAAATGCGGGCGAAGGCGCAGGTAAAAGCTAATTACTTTTTATTAAAGAAGAATTTTGTAGGTAATAAGGCAAAAGCGCGGCGTTGAGTCTCGCCACTCAACACGCAATGCCTCAAATTCGGCGGAAAGTGGGGAACGTAATTGGAACGTAGTATCTTAAACACTAGGTTCACGGTTCCCTCTGCCTACCCTGACTCGTGCGGGGATACAGCGTAAAATATAAAAAAAATACAAAAAAAGAATTTCACATTGATAGCTGATTTGACATTAGTTTACAATTTTAAGTAAATTTATTATATTTTCAAATATTTTTTATATAAATTATTTTATTTGGGTGCAAAATTATTACTATTTGGGTGCAAAGGCACAAACGTGCGAATGTAAGTGCGACCGGTTTGTAGATTCGATCCTCACTTGAGGAAATGAAATATTGAAGATTTCATCCTCGCTCTGGTGACGCAATGCGTCCTGAATGCGGCGGAAAGTGGAAAACGGAGTGTCTGTGTCTGTGTCTTATTGGGAATGGAGTGACTCAACTTCACATTAGCTTTCCTCTGGCTACCCTACTACATTCGAAATAGTGCGTGAAGTTAAAAAAATACTGCGCTATAAGCACTAGTACAATAAACTTGCTTAAAGGATCGTTACAGTCGACAATAAAAACTGGCCAAATCTCCTGAAAGTCCCGTGTGACAACATTATAAACGTTATCGGTAGTAAATTGCTTACCCAACTTGTAAAGAGCTAATAAATCTGGACCTCCATAAATAAAAGCCTATCTTTACATTAACTTCAAATAGAATATATAATAACTGAATATTTTACAGGAAGTAGTTTACATCACATATGTGTCTATATGTTTAAATATATTTATATGTAGTTTTTATACTATTTATATGTAGATTTACTTGTTAGGATGTGCCTAATTAAATGATTTTGAAAAAAATGTAAACTGTTTGATAGAATAATATTATAGCTTTCAGAAGAATTTAATTATTATATAGATTCTATTGTATATAATTAGCTAATTACTAGATACGTTCTAACATGCTTATGATTTGATATTTTTTTATTCCCCGAACGTGGCTCTAACCTACGGCCGCGGTCTCTACGGTCAGATTATTTCCCTCTGCGCTACAAGAGCCTCTTTATCGAAGCTATAAATTATAATTTCATTGCATCCGCGTATATGCATTATTTATAACGGCAACCTTTTCCTTTTTAATAAAGTATACAGTGAAATAGTAAGGTAAATCTGGGAGATTTTGCTCTTACATGATTTATTAGCTTAGATATGAATTTAATATAATATATGATAGTTTAGAACTTCGGTTATATATCTTATTACAATATTTTATGACAGTCAACAAGTGAACTTTTAACTTTATGACACTCAAGTTAAATGGGTGGTTTGGATCGCATCCAAAATCTTCTACATGCAAAGTTAATTTAGCTTCTTAGTATTATGATTCTAAAAATATCTTCTAGCTTTTATGAATAATTTGTTATAAAATATTTAATGTTATATGTATAACGAAATTGTATATTAAAGGTCTATATATCAAACGCGACAGGATGATGGTTCGATCTCTACTCGAAGGAGTAGAGAATTTTATATTTTCAAATAATATTTTAGCTCAGCGTTAAGTTTCGCCACTGAACACGCAAGAAAGTGGGCAACAGAAGGTATAGTTTTAGCACTAGGTTACCAAATTGCCTCTGCTTATCGTGCGGGAAAAAAAATATATATTAGGTATATATTTTTATTTATCATCTAATAATATATAGACCGTCTTAGCATTGAGTTTAACACAATGTCAGTGATTTGATGTCGCATTCTTTTCGCCTTCCGTGTGATATGTGTTAAATAAATAAATTTCTAGATTAATGTTTTTTTTTTTACTTAAAAGAAAGAGAGACGAGGAGAGAGTGAGAATAGTAACTGCAGAGAGCAAAGTGCCAAACGGGTCTTTCTCTGCCTTTTTCGCCTCGTTAACTTTAATCAATATCTTCGTATAGACCGTCCTGACGATTTTCGTTCTTTTTAGGTGACATACAAAATTCTAACGTCCTGCCCGTCTTATTTCAATTGTACGTTGTCTATCGGTCACTCAATATAGAAAAGTATTAGAGGATTATCAATGAAGAATTATCAAGGGTTCTGTAACTATTTTAGGTCACGTACAATAGGTGAATCTATAGAAAGATTTATGTGCGCAAGAAAATTATTGCAACGTTTACTTTGTTAGATTTGCATTATTAACATAGAATTATGTAAATCTATGCCAACGCTGCTCTCGTCGCTTTCTCGTATTGTGAATGTGGAGCCTTGTGATTTCAGGATTTTCACACTTGCTTTAGGTCTTAAAGATTAAAATTGAAATGATAATAATAAATATGTTAATTAATGGATTCCAATAAAATACTGCATATCTCATTTTAATTGAAAATACACATTACGTTTTTTGCTGAAAAAAAAAGAAGTTTTTATCTTAATTCTATATACTGCACGTAGCGTAGGTAGGTAGTAGACAGAGGAGACTTGAGAACTTAGTGTAAAGACACTCATTCAAATATGTTCTCATCAAATCATAGATAGACATAAGGTATTTGCTGTTTGCTCAACTATATAGATAGAAATATATTTTTATCACTACAATTATTTCTTAAATATTTATAATTGTAATCAGCTTTTACTTTAAACTGATGTACCCAGTTATACCTAGTACCTAAAAAGTACCAGTTTTTATTGCTATTGTAACTCTCCAACTAAAATGATTGCTGTTTAATTTGTATACTATTTTTAACTGAAATTAGTATAATTGTATCCTTCACATGGCTGAGTAGGTAGAGAGAACATGACAACGGAGTGTCTTTATACTAGGTTCCTAAGTTCCCTCTGCCTACCCTGTCATATTGGACTGTAAATGTGACTGTTGAAGTTTCTATTCTAAACGAACTGCTTTCATTGTCTCGCATTGATAATAAGATAAGTGCAGCGATGCGTTTCAACATTCAACATTAAATCTCAAGTACTCAATTAAACTCAAGTACCATCCACACCACCTGGACACGTGGCACTCGACTACTGTGCTTTTCTTCCACGCGCCACAGTTCTGTGGAACGGCCTAGCCGCGACAATATTTCCAGGTAGATACGACATGGGATACCTTCGAAAAGCGCGTCTACCTCCACCTTAAAGGCCGGCAACGCACCTGTAGCTCCCCTGGTGTTACACGGGGCCGTGGGTGACGGTGATCACGCACCATCACCAGTACGCTCGTTTGCCTTGTCTTTTCCACAAAAAAAAGTCAAACAAAAAATAGATGGAAAATGGAGAACAGAGAGACTCAATACTAAGTTTGTTTACTCACGAAAAAAATATCAAGTTTAATGTATGAGGATATTAATAATTAAAAGTTTATAAATATATATGAATCTAATACCACAATATAACTTTCGTCATTACTATTTGGAGCTAAGACAGTATTGGTCTGAAGACACCCTTACCTTTGAGAAAGAGACGTGACATATGAATTATTCATAGTTTGTGATTCGGTGCATAAATGTTGTCATTCCTGACGCTACTGATGTTTGCCTTGTCGTACCTTAGTTGCGCTCGTGGAAATTACTTAAAGTTAAAATGTTGTTTCTTTGTATAGCTTTACATAAATAATTTCTTTTTCCGCTTAAAATTTAAGCATTATACTTTCACTATTTGATTTAGGTTGTAATCCTAATTTATGTACACAACCGTTAAAACCCACTGCTGTTATTTCTACATTTTGTATATTTGGTTTTTAAGATGTTTTTTCCTATTTATATTTTTTTAAGACAAACGGACAATATTTACTTATATCATAATATAGTATACTTTAATTCTGTTCATTTAAGTGATCAAATAGTATTAGGCTATATTCTGTCAAACAATATAGCGGAAATTAAAATTTTCATTGTATGTTATCGTCCCAGCTATATCACAATGAGATCGATATAAAAAGGCCATATACAGTATAAGTGTATGTATCAAAATATATCAACGTAACAAACGAATGGTATCCAATACATAGTATTTTGAAACTTCAAGCCGGAGATAGTATACAAAATATTCGAAATATTCGGATATATCGAAACCGAAGCTTTGTAATATATTGACTGCTATAAAGTGGATTATGCAAAGCGGGTCTCGGAGTAAATATTTATGATTCTTCATATCATCATTCTTCGCAAAGAAATTGGTGATTTCAAACAGAATATTTAAAAATGAGGGAATGTAAAGGGTATTTCGTATTTTGATAATCTTTAATATTATCGAGCTTTCAAATGTTATGTCCTTTTATTAAAAGCTTTTATATTTGTATAATAAATATTTAATGCATTTTTTTAATAGAATATCAACTTGAGTTAATTACCCATATGGGTATATGTAGGTATATATAATTATTTTTAGAGTTTCGTTTCTCTGTTTTCTCACTTCGTTATCACTTTGTACAAACCATTTATTTCAATATCACGTGGACGTATCAAGCTTAAATTTATATCAAATGTACTGATTTAAGGTTATTTAGAGCATAAAAATTAACCTTCTTGGTCTTCAAATGAAACGAGCATTTGCATTGTTTTCGCTGCGTTTTGTAGGCATTTTGCATGTAGCCTATACGATATTTCCCTTCAATTGACCCACAATTATTATATTAGGCAAAGTGAGACTAAAAGAATCTGACATTTTATAAAAAAATATTATAAAGTAATATTTATAGTTCATTTCATACAACAATTGTGTGTATGCATACATTTACTGTAACTTTTAACTGTCCTAAATGTGAAAAGTGTTTTAACAATTCTAAAATTGGCACGGAATCTTTGGTAGGTTGACACTTGACTTTCATATATTTCAGCTTTTATTAGGGCTATGTAGAAAAGTTTTATTTTCTTTTGTCAGTTTCACACTGTATCCGGCACATGGCAGGATATGCAGAGGTAACTCGGGAACCTGGTGTTAAGACACACCTTACCGTTTCCCACTTTTCGCCAAATTTGAGACATCGCGTGTTGAGCGGCGTAACACAACGCCGCATTTATGGTAAAATAAATATAATATTAATAAAGCCAAAATAAAGTAAAAGTTTTGGTAATTTAAGTAAAAAGTTTTGAACGTTAAGATTCCACAATGTTATGTGGTTCAATATAAGTTTTTAGCTTTATTACAGTAAAATATGCGTCTGAGAACGGTGATAAAAGTGACACTTTGAATTTGAGCAATAAATGTAGAAGTTTTTTTTATTATAGATATAAATAAAATTAAAGTGTTTATCTGCCATTCACAATAATCATGTTTTTTCAAGTCCTTGTACTTATTTACACGATATTAAGGAGCAAAAACGAGACTTTAATTATCTTTATAGTTTTTTCGAACTAATCTCCGAAACAGAGGATTGTTATAGGACTTTTACTGAAAGATAGAGGGGGTTGTAAAGTAAAATAAAGGCTACTTTTTATCCTGGAGTTTTAGCAAAATTAGGATTTACGAAGTGAAAAATAACTGCACACTTTTCTAATATGTTTTTTTTCGAATATGGCTAATTCAAATTCCAAAAGATTTATATTGCAATTTATTAATTGTAAATAGTTAGTTTTAAACTTATCCTCGTCCTTTTTTTTCTAGCTTTACATATCTCTCGCATATAGTATAGTAGGCAGAGAGAGCTTAGACCTAAAACACTCCGTTCTCTCAATTGGAGAAATTGTTCATGTAGCAACGAAATCTACTACCAACATCTTAATATTCATACGATGTTTGTGAAATATAGAAAAAAAAAGTGGCTTTGGTTGATGCTCAGTGATTTCCATGAAGATTTTTTGTCTAATCTATTTGCGGGCGCGTGCTCTCATTTTGTATGAAATAAACAACAAATATGAATTTGATATTTTTTTTTTTTTTGAAATACCTAGAATATCCTAAAAATGTGCTACCTTTTCCTATTGAGGTACGAAACATATACTTTGTCTCATTTTTCCTCAATCATCAGTTTTAGTGTTTTATTTATTTTTTGTATTTCTATTGGTGCTTAATCGTCCTACTTTATTCTTTATTGTCAAGAATAAGTTTTTAATTTGTAGACTTTTTTTTACCACGATAGCAACAAAAATTTCGTTAGAGTCAGTAGAGGAGATTTATAAGATGAACAAATGAGCTTCACGCTGTATCCCGCACGAGGCAGGGTAGGCAGAGGGAACTCGGGAACCTAGTGGTTAAGACACTCCGTTCCATTTCCGTTCCCCACTTTCCGCCGAATTTTTGAGGCATTACGTGCTGAGTGGCGAAACCCAACGGCGCGCTTTGCCTTATTACCAGAGCGAAGAAATGAAACATTAAATGTTTAAATTGAAAATATTAAATATTTCATTTTCTCGACTGGGGATCGAACCCAGAACGTCGGTCGGTGTCGGTTACAGTCACACGCTTGTGCCGCTGCGCCGCGACAGGCCTTAAATGAGTGAACAAATGAGTATATCAGGATATAGTATTGAAATCTATTTTAAAGTGGTAATCCAACTTAGGAAAGAAAAATACTTATATAGAAAACGTATGAACATTTGTACGTTAAAATTTTTATACGTTTTCTTAAAATAAGTATACTACATAATAATTTTAGTTATATGAGTGGTAAGAGAGGGCTCCCCCTCCCTTCGAAAACTCAGTATCCCCCTCATATGAAGCGGTTAATGAAAATGGACGAGGCGAAAGAGATATGCCAAAACAGTAGCGTTAGGCGGTCCGTTCTTTCTGCCTGTGGTAGGTAGAAAGAACGAACGGCTAGAGATATAGCGTAAAATTAAATGAAGTGAAGTTATATACAACTGATATTAAATAAACATAGATCGTACGAGCTTTACAAACCCATTATGTATTCGTAACGCAAACTCAACACAATATATTATTTATGATCGACCTATTAATTTTCCTGCCGTTAAATTATTAATGTTCTATAAAATGTTGTTAAAGCAGTTTTGGAAGCTTATATAATTTATCGTTTAACTTACAGGTAATTACTGTAGGATTGATTTTCACGTAGTATATATAGTTTTAGTTGTTTTTACCTCCGGTTACCCCCGTGAATATAATACCTGATTGAGAATGGTTATATCTGAGAGTTGTATCTAACACGCCAATTTACTTAATCATATCAATAAATATATTTATTTAAATCACTTAACATTTTTTAATGGAATCGGCTGAAAACGCGTAGGGGCCGTTAGTATATGTATATGTATATTATAATTAATAATGACTTATCGTCATATTAACGCCAAAAACGTGGATTTGTAATCTAAAGAACTAAGCATATTAAATATGGTTTAAATGACTATACCTCAAAATACATATATACATATTTACGTACATATATATGGCATAATATATCAATTTACACAGCTTCAAATAGCATTTCGGCGGCTTTTGCGTGATTAGCGGTTAGACAAACAGAGCATAAGCAAGTCGATAGAATTGTATCAACAGAATACAATAGTATCATTAAATATATCGTAATATATGTACATATGATATATATATTTTTTGATATTTATGTTCATATGTAAGAAAATTCATACAGAAAAAGTCTGTATGAATTTTCTTTGAAAAGTATACTAAGGAAGATCAAAGAAACTTCTTCCTACTATCGTATCAAGCAATTTACTATCGGTTTTTTTACGTAAGTAAAAGATAGAAATGAAGCTAAAATATGTCACTTCTTTTTGGAATTTTGTATCAAATCCAAATATTTTAAGTTATAATTTTATTCATACAAGTTCAATTTTATCTTTAAAATTAATTTTAAAAATTTGCTTTTATTCTGTAACATATCTAATAAATCCAATTTATTATTATGAACAGAGCGTAACGCATACCAATAATGTAATTTCAAAGAAATCGCTACCTTTGAAACTAGGTTTCAATAAGCCGTAAAAATTGCGGCCACAAAATTGTTATACTATTGTCAATTCGCTCGTAATACGCTTTTTATTTATCAAAGAATAAACATTTTTTCAGTCATTACCCTCGATTTCTAAGAAATGTTTGCTATGGTATCAAGTTTTGGCCGTGTGATTCCGGCTTAGAATAGAATCACCCTGGTACTGATGGTGTCGTAAGAGGCGAATAAAGTGCGTGTGGTAGAGTCACGTTGCCAGCAATGGCAACACGCATGGGCAGACTCGACCGGATTATTGCCACCCCCGGCATTTAAGACCGGCGTTAAGTAGTGGCTTTGGCCACTGCGTTTCGCATTAGATAATGCCGGGCCCCGGTGCCTTCCAATTTAAAGGACGGCAACGCTCCTGTAGCTCCTCTGGAGTTACTCGGGGCCATGGGCGACGGTGATCACTTACCACCAGGTGACCCGTACGCTCGTTTGCCGTCTTTTCCATAAAAAAAAGGGAAAATGCAGCGTTGCGTACCGCCACTCAACACATGCGACTTCGAATCCAGTGGAAAATGAGGGATTGAAACGTAGTGTTTAGCACTAAGTTCCCAGGTTCCCTCCGCCTACTTTGACACGTGTGGGATACAGCGTGAAGCTGAGTCTTGTAATGCAAGCTTAATACCGACGACAGACTATGGACTGAGGACTACAGACTTAGAAGTAAGTATTAAGCACCAAGGACCAAAGACCAAGGACTAAGGACCAAACTTAAATGTTTTTAGTATTTTTCGCGGCGTAGTAAATAATGTAGCATTAAGCAAATTTAAACGCGACGGTTGTGAGTTCTATAACAAAAAATATATCTGTTGAATTTGAGGCATTGCGTGTTGAGTGGCGGAACTTAACACCGCTCTTTACCTTGTTACCAGAGCGAAGAAATGGATACATTAAATATTAAAATTGAAAACATTAAATATTTCATTATCTCGATTGGGAATCGAACCCACAACCTGTTGCATTTACATTTTTTTTGATAAGACACGGCAAACGAGTGTACAAGTCACCTGATGGTAAGTGATCACCGCCGCCCACGGCCCCGTGTAACCCCAGAGGAGCTAGAGGAGCGTTGCCGGTGTTTAAGGTGGTTGGGCACCGGGGCCCGGCACTACCTAATGCGAAACGCAGTCGCCGAAGCCACTACTTAATGCAGGTTTTATATGGCGGGGGTGGTAATAATCCGTCCCATGCCCATATGTGTTGCCATTGCTGACCACACGTACTTTAGTCGCCTCTTACGACACCACCAGTACCAAGGTGATCCTTTTCTAAGCCGGAATCACACGGATATAAATCACGCGTAATGTCTCTAATAAACTGGAGCATGAAGAGCGGAGTGTTTTTGCTTATATAGACAATTAGACAATAAAAAGAGTTCAAATCCCGCTATGTTAATTTTTTTATACATTTTGTAAGTAGGCATTTTTTCCTATGTAGTAACTTCAATACTTTGAAATTGATAAAAACACTAGATTTCTTTTGCCTATATTGCTCGATACAATACAAACTTATTAATTATTGATAATCATTTTTCGGTGTACAATAAAAAGTATTTTACTTTACTTTAATAAGAAACTAAAAACTTTATAATAAATTAAATACAAATACAATTTAAATTTGTTTGTATGTACAAATTGTACATGTTGGGTCGGTTGACAAAATGTGCACTTAGCTTTTGCACCACAAAAGTTGTGCTGCGACCTGGCTATAAAGCAACAATGGTATTGTTTGGGAACAATACTTAAAACATTAAAAGCTTCTGTTAAACCATTTTGTAAATGTTGTAAATTTGTATTTAACACTTTAGTTTATTCTTATAGTAGTTGAAATATAGTTTAAATTTATCTTTCTTAATAATTTATTATTCTAGCTAAAATGTAGACATTGTGAACCAAAGGTGTTTTAAATACAATATATGGCTATATAAAAATGGCAGACTTTTTCTTATAAAATTGTTTGTCGAAGTCATTCTCTTTGTAAGGTGATTTTTGATAATGATTATGTTTTAAGTGACACTCGAAAAGTTGTGACGAATCGTTTAAAAAAAAGAATGGATCGGCTGACTTTGGTCATTCCAGTCATTTGGTCTTTGGACATACGAACGTATATAATACATATATGTATATAATACTTATAACACCTTATAATTCTTAATTTATATTGTAACGTTTCTTAGTAAAACTAAATATTTAATGCTTATTTGTATTAGATATTCATAATGCATATATATATATATATATATATATATATATATATATATATATATATATATATATATATATATATATATATATACATATATATATATATATATATATATATATATATATATATACATATATATATATATATATATATATAAATATATATATATATATATATATATATATATATATATATATATATATATATATATATATATATATATATATAAAAGTATTCTTGAGGTTCTTATCTTAAATTTGCGCACGTGACTCAAGTTAAAAAAAGGAATATGAGCAAAGCGCATACTTACAATGCATTTTACATAAATTTCCCTCTACATTTTCACGCCATCCGTACATGGTGGAAATTCTCACTGTTCAGAGGAAACTACATTGCTTTGAATCTAAATTCTCTATACACAGCGAAAGAATGAAACTAACTGCTGACATCTGAGCTGAGCTGATTTCATACAATATGGGGGTCTTCACATATAGAGTATATAAGTTTTTTTTTCATTCCGTGGAGCGCACCAAGTTATGCGATGATTTTAATATAGACATTCAGTAAAAATGATACAAGCTACAAGCTATTGTGACAGGGTATACAGTTCAATCCTCTCTCAGTACAGATCAGAATCTCCTTGTTTTAGTAAAATAAGAGCGCAAATCGTTAAGCTCCGTCACTCAATAAACAGTGTGTCGAATTTGGCAATGGCAGCACAGAGTGTTGTCGCACTAGCAGAGTCGCATTGTCGACACTACCTAGCTTAGCAGATGTGATTTAGACAAGCAACCCCACCAATAACCTAGATCCGTGTCCCAAGATTAAAAAATACTTTATAATGTTTTTTAAAAGATAAAAAACATTGCGTTAGTGCAATATTTAAAATATTATTCCATTTAATAAATAACATCGAAATATAAACAATATGTGCATATTAAATTTAACTTAAAATAAATATAAAATCAAGCACACGTGCTGCTATCATAAATTTTCTCTGAAACTGTTTTATTCATGTTTGTTTAATTCACGTTGCTTTGTTACGGACCCCGTGATTTTATTTGAGCAAATTAGCTTAAAGCTCAAGCAATATTCAACTTTATAATAAACGTGCAAAGCTTATCTTTATATAAAACTTTTTTTTTCATATTTGGGTTACGTAATTAATAATTCGTTTTGCGATCCAACATTTTTTTATGGGCGCTGCGACGTCAGTTATGACTTTTTGACGCAGTGTGTAATTGTTTTGGCTTCATACTGGTATAAGGAAATAATATTGTAGTAAGTGTATATGGCGAGGTCTGTCGTGGCGCAGGTTATTGGTTCGATCCCCACCAGAAGAAATGAAATATTTAATATTTTCAATTTAGGTATTTAATGTTTTTCTTTCATCGATCTTATAACAAGGAAAATTGCGGTCCTCAAATTCGGCAGAAAGTGGGGAATGGAACGGAATGTCTTAACATTAGGCCCCATGCTCGCACTGTCTACCCTGCCTTGTATATATATCATATCATTATTGTCATTGACAACTGAAATGTATTTTAGATAAGTTGTTATAGTTAATTCATATATATAAGGTTTACGTCGTTTTATATTTTTTATGGCGGAACTCAACGCCATGTGTTCTGTCTAAGCTCGCAAATTAAAAGAATCCATGTGTGATTCGAATTCACACCTGTAGCGTTTACTGTCAGATGTCGTTCCATTGCGCCATGATGTCGTAAATCACAACAACACAACTGTGCCACAATATTGATACATAATATAAAATAATATATTAAAGACATGTACTATATATATATACAAATGAATATATACACACTTGCTATGTTACGTAGATAGGGTAAACGTTTACATAATTGATCATGGCTTATTGAACAACGTACGAGCGACTGTAATTAGTAAATAGTCTGAGAGATTACTGTTATTTTGAGCTTCGCATATTAATTGAAATTAATATGTTTGCTATGACACGAGGATATAATAAAATTTTCATTTGCAAATTTTAATAATTAGAATAGGAAGAGAGAAATTGATCGAAAATGCAAATTATCGCTTCAAACGTGCTTGCTATCATAGTTTAACGTCAAAAGTGACATATTGATATAAAAAAAATGTAAGTAATATTTTCCCTTTTATAAGACTTTTATTACTGTATTTTTATTTATATCTTTAAAATGTTGATTGAACGGTACATAATTCGACTACTTGATTTAATTTTTTCCACATATATAACAGTAAATATTTTAAATCGAACCCATAAGTGTTTGGATCTCATAATATTAATAAGAAATAGAATATTACAACTAAAATATAATGTATACCAAATACAAGACGGTTTACTCTAAAATTGATTTTAAACATTTCTAATGTACAAAATATTGTTTTACATAATTTCATTATTATGGGCATATTGTACCGGCGATTACGTATATAGTTGGGCTAATAAATCATGTTTTACGGTACGACACGTTCAACAACAGCATTAATATTAAATAGGCCGAGAGCTAGCTGAAACATTGACTACTTGCATATATTATTTTTTTACAGGGAAGAGAATTTAGGAACTTTGTGTTAAAACACTCTGTTTGTGTACTCTTCGGCCGAATTTGGTATTGTATGTTGAGTGGCTGAACTTAAAGTCACGCGTCACGTTCATTTGGCGGTTTCGTAGCAATTTCCTTCCACGTGCTACACATCTGTGGAACGGCCTATCCGCGGCAGTATTTCCAGGTCGATACGACATGGTTACCTTTAAAAAAACGCGTCTGGATGTAGACTTTAAAGGCCGGCAACGCACCTGTAGCTTCCCTAATGTTACACGGAGTCGTGGACGACTGTGATCTCTCACCATCAGGTGACCCGTACTCTTCATTTGCCTTGTCTTTTTCATAAAAAAAGTTTTCATTAAGTGAGGATCGAACCCACAACCTATCACATTTTTAGTCACATGCTCGTGCCTCAGTGCCACAATATGCCTCTAGCCTATAAATAATAAAAAGTTGAATTATTGAAGAATATATTGTCTATATTGAAAAGTCTATATTAATTGTGTCCACCATAATAAATAAATAAAATAAATTAAAAAAAATGCCCAAATATTTATTTTTTATTCTTGAAAATATTATTATTTTTGAAAATATGTTGTATGTTTCTTAAATGTTAGTAAAAATGCATAAAGCCATCCCTACGCAAAGTGTGGACTTCGTTACGGCTGGCCGGCGCGCTCGAAATAGACTGGAAATTTTTATGTTTTTCTTTATGGTAAAGGCAACCTATACAAGATTTGACCTACTCCAGTTTTATACACGCTACACTTGTTATTCGACGTTTGCTTAAGAGTTGTAGATTTTAAGATTGAAAGCAAAATTGAATTTATATTTTATTTAATGTTAGCAATTAAAGTTTAAATATTTAATTGAACGCTAAGCAAATTAGCGATACATAACGATGCCTTGAGCCACATGTCGAACTCATTTTGTGCTATCATCATTGTGCTCTCAACGCGTTAACGTTATTAGTATAAGCTAGTAGAGTAGGTAGGATATTGGTAATCTGGGAACCTATTGTTAAGACACTCAGGAATTGAAAATATTAAATATTTTGTTCCTCTGAGTGGGAATTGAGTCCACAAACGTCTCGTAGTGACACGTCTGTGCCCCTGCGCTTTGACGACCTTCTTTTTATGTTCATTCATACCATGAATTTTCCTAACATTTTTTAAACCTTAGAGATAACGTATATAAACAAAATGTAGCAATAATATACACTTTGATTATCGATTAAAAAACCTATTGCAGTTAAAGCTACTTAGAAAATCAATAAATCACTTATGATTTACGTGTGACTTTACAAAAACAGAATGTGGGTTCCTATACCCACTCGATGAAATGAGCTCCACCACTCAATACGCAATGCCTCAAATTCAGCGAAAGTGGGGAATAAAACGGAGAGTTTTAACACTAAGTTCCCGTGTTCCCTACCATGTGATGGATACAACGCTTAACTACAAAAAATAAAAAAAAAATACATTTTTAAAGTCAGTTATTCTACACTTAAGAAAATTTATTTAAAAAATATAAATATTTGAACATAGCAGGATTTGAACCTGCACCATTTAGACAATTTCCAAGAAGTGCAGAATTAGTGTTGTGGACTTATATCATGACACATTTTCTTCTTAAATCGGGTAGGTAATAATAAATATATTGCTACGAGAATACTACGTCCTCTACGAGACGGCTACGACTGCCTGTCTGCCTACTATATATATAATATATATACTCCAGCCATATCGTCTAAAGCTTAACTTTTGACGATTTGAACAGTGATACTTAGGCATATCTATACTTACATTATTGACAAACTAATTCTCTTTTATGTGTATATCATACACTTCTACGATCACCTATTATATTATATTGAAAAATGCATTGAAAATAAGAGTTAATTTAATAAAAAAATAGTTACTTATGTTAAAAGTACATATACTCTGTGCTAAATATAGCCATTTATTAGTAACGAGATATTATTGTTATTTTTTAAAAAAATATGTCCGTATTACTTCATAAAGGTAAAGTCAGTAAAAGCTTTTTAATTGAATGAAAACTGAATGTTGGTCACGATAAGTACAGCAATTTAATGAAACACGCCCAATTAAATTCAAAAAATATTTTGCTTTTACCTGTTTAATATGGAAAAATGACAGGAAATGAATTATCAATTTGCATATTGTTTTAAAAAGGCCATAAAAAGTTAAATATTCGAAATGTTTTTCACAGATTTTTTAAATAAAGTGTTGTTATTATTGGCGATACTTACCTTCACGCATTAACCTCTTTTTTAAGGGTTTGAGTTACAAATCACTCTTTTTTCAACTTACTTTCTTTTATCCATTCTCAACATTGTGTATTAAAAGCCGAAATTTAAATATACATTTTTTACTTTCTAGAGCATAAAAAAAATAATAAACATACAACTTCAGAGTGCAGTTCGAAACCACAGCTATGGTGCTTATTGTGCGATACTTTAACTGCGTTATGACTTAATGTCTAGATATTATTGTAGTAGTCAATATATTGAAAACTACTGCTAATTATTGAAATAGAATATAAATTTATTAATTTTATTAATTTTATAACTAGTGGACCCCGTGCGGCTTCCTCGTTTAAACTACACGAATATTTATTTAATATTATTTATTTGTAATGATTTGATTCAATAGTTCTAGAGGTAAAACAACCTAAAACTAGAAATATAGACATTTTGTGTCAAAATATGTTTGTGTTTTGGTGTCGTGTAAATAACAATGTGCTATTGGAAAAACAGGATTATTTAGAAATTACAGATAAACACGTATTTGACGTAGATATATTCTCATATTATAAAAAAACATAGGAGTTAAAGCTTTGCTCTGCTCCACAGTCACTTTTACCTTTCAATGTTAGTCCAATATATAGCGATTGCTCCACAATCGCCTCTACCTTTTAATGTTAGTCCAATAGAAGTCAATTTAGCTGTTCTAGAGATAAGCTCGTGCAAAAAGAAATATACTCTGCTCAGCTTCACGGTGTATCCCGCACATGGTAGGGTAGGCAGAGGGAACTCGGGAACTTAATGTTTAGACACTCCGTTTCTTTCCCCACTTTTTGTCAAATTTGAGGTATTGCGTGCTGAGTGGTGAAACTTAACGCTTTTGCCTTGTTATGAGTTCAAAGAAATGAAAACGTTAAACATTTTATTTATTCAAGTGACGCTTGAATCTTTTATTTTTCGCGTTTACAGGCGGTTGCTTGTGTACTTCGCCACGACCGGCCTCAAATAGAAAAATAGACAGATAAGAAAATAAAGATATTTTTTTAATTTTAATTTTATGAAATATCTTGTTATAGTTACTTAGTTTCTGACAAATTTCATAATATGTATATGCATATTAGGTGCCAGGAACTTTATTGGAATTTTTGGACTGGTTTACATATTTCAACAATAAAGAAAACCACCCATGTCTTCAGTATTAAAATGCTGCACAGCAAACTTTATCTCAGTAGTCTGTAGCTTAACTAGTGAACATAAGTTGTACTGTGAAGCACCGCCCAAGTTCCCTGATATTGACAAGTTGCAACTCGGTCTTTGATGCTTGGAAAACGTGACTTGTTAATATGATTACAAAATTACATTTTGGATATATTATTCTTAACATATAGCTTATGCACACCTATATAATTTTGATTATATACTACTACTGTATTGATTTTAGTGATTAAAATCGTTAATTTCCACAGAAAGTTTAAATTTGAAACACGCTCTGGTTTTCTGCTTTTCAGCACACCTAGAAAATTAGTGAACGTCGTGATATATTACCATATTATAATTTTTCACTGCAAATATAATAAAGAATGAAAATTTAATTTCGTATTCATTAAATTTTATACAGTGGTGCCGTAAGTTTGTAGCTTTCAGCAACTTATTTGACAAGTATAATAGTGATAACGTTCACGTAAGCTATTCTGCCATGAAAAAGCTACTCTATTTAATCTATCTCCAATCTGTTTGTTTCGGAAGGTTTTACAAAAGGCTTGTAGATAAAATTTTCGTAACGCTTATATAGTGAACTGCTACATTTTAAAAGTTACTCTAAGAGTAACTTGTTTTTAAAATTAAATAAAAAGATCTGAATAATGTTTTATGATGAGAGTATCCTTTACTTAATTATATGACGCTTTGACAAATGCTATATGACAAAATACCGAAGGTGAGGTGAAATTTTATGTGTGAAAAATTAATAGTTCCGCGCAGAAGGAATTACGGGGTATTTGTATTTTTACAGCTTCATACGGTAGCTCGCATAAAGCAGTGTAAGCTGTGAACCAGATATTTAAACGAATGTAACACGTTCCGTTACATTTTTAAGAAATTAAATAATAAGTGGTGGAATATAACTCCACGTCTTGTTTTTTTTTTCTAAATATAAGAAACGTAAATAGTTTATCTTCTGAGGACAATCGAATTTATTCCCTTCATATAAACCCAGTCTCTGTGTCACTGTGCTAGAAAGGGTTTTAAAAGTATTATAAAATATTTTAAATTGAAAAATTCAACGAGCCGTAAACATATTCCGTTCTTCGAGTCTCGATAGCAAGTATATTAAAGCAGTTTTGCGAACTTAGCTCAAAAATTCTACATTTCGGAAGCTAGTTCGCTGCCAAGATGATAAGGTAAATGGAGCATTGAGAAGGCAGAATCTGCGACATTTGCTCGGAATTAAACTTTAATATTTAAATATTTTATCACGATTGATAATCACTTGTTCTCTAAACTTACTTTAAAAGCTATACAACATTTAAGCCGATTTGGGTACAAGAGTCTGACTATATACGAGACAGGCTGTGGGTTCGATACTTGAAGATACAATATTTATTAATTTTATTTTTTTGCTAGGGTGACAAGGCACATCTTTGATCCTGCCACACGGTGAAAAGTGAATAGAAGTGATCTTAACGGTAACAGTGTGTCTTAAAACTAGATTTCCAAGTTCCCTCTGCTTACTCTGCTATGTGGGAACTTGGGAAGTTCCAGTTGGTTTGTAGTTGGTGGGTGGTGGTAGTGGAGTCCCATTCAATAGACAAAAAATTGTCTTCTTTCGAATTCACTCTGCATACAATGCTATGTTGTAGCGTAAAGATATATGATGTAGCGTAAAGCTTATATTTATTTCGATCATAATGAATATTCACATTCTTTTGTTGCTTTAAATAAATTTTAACAAGCTTTTTATAACGCTTATTTTAAGCTAGATTTTAAAGATACCTATATTTCAATATAAGGTTTTAAAGTACAAAATCAAAACTCTACCAGTACGTACTATGTGATACCTTGATCGTGTTTAAAATGTACATCTCAATTGTTTCTTCAGCCTTATAATTAAGTTCTTCCTTTATGTTCCACTCACAAGGGCTTTAATTAATTAGGATGTTCTTTGAAATAATATAAGAAAATCAAGGGTGTCATTGAGTTTATAAATTATATTTTATTTAATTAAGTGTTGATGAGACTATATTTTAAATTTTATCATTCGATTGTCATTTTCATGTATGGTTTTATTCTATTTAAAGTTTATTCGTAGCAAAAATATTCTTTAATTATATTTATTATTCTTCCTATACGACAATTCTATTAATTTATTTGTAAAATTTAAATTTAAATTATTATTTATAACACATATAGACGACTCCGTCGTTATTGAATCACTGACAGATATTGTGCAAAATAATAATTTTAATAGAAAGTTAAGTTAGCACAAGGTAAACTTTGATATTCCTACAGAATGGTATGGGAATACCATGTTTCCCCGCCGTTTAAAGGTTAAGCGGTAGTTTTCACGTCTTAAAGTCATTCAAATGAAACTGTGCCGCGACCACGCTACTACTTGTATTAACAACCCAAGTTTTGTGATATATATAATATATGTGGGTGTGTGGATGGGTGTCTGTGCGTGTGTCTGTGTGTTTGAGTAACTGACTGCAGGTAGAAGTGGAGTCAATCTCGTAAGTACTGTTATCCTTAATTACGAACGATTAAAAATAAATAATAAAATCGTAACTTATAAGATCGTAACGATGAGATCGTTACGTAATTATATGTTACGATCGACGATTTTGTAGATCAAAGTGAGTTTTGACCAAAATTATAATATTAAATTATATTATTATATTACAGCGACGTTAACTTAGTATGCTCTTATGGTGTTGGCATATAAGTAAGGCCAAATTGGCCTCGAAGATCAGAAGATCAGTCCTGGAATACTAATATATATATAGAAGTATCCGTCTGTGGGTCCGCTATTTTATTCAAACTTAAAACTTACGGGATTAATGTTGTGCATTTATTTTACCATATAGGCCCATTTGCCGTAGTGCGCTTAAACTAACGAGTTATATTAACCTCTCAAAACAGTAAACACCACAAATCACAAATTAAATGCAATCTTAATAATCCCGAAGGATAAAGTAATCAATGTTGCAGCCGTGGTATTACGGTGAGGCAAGCATTTACGGTGTAGAGGTAAGATGCCACCCATGTGCTGGCAAAGCGCGGCGTTGAGTTACGCCCATCAACACGCAATGCCTCAAATTTGACGAAAAATCGGAAACGGAGTGTCTTAACACTAGGTTTCCAAGTTTTTCTCTGCCTGCCCTGCCATGTGCAGGATACAGCGTGAAGCTGAATAATAATATTTTTTTTTTTCAACATTTAACTTTATTTTCAGAACAATGGGTGCTTTATGACCAAATATTTGGACTATGGCTTCATGTGACGTGTAGAAGTGGTAGAAGTGCGCTTAAAACTACTGTAGCCGAGAAAATGGCGGACAATGTCGCTTTTGATGACGAGGTAAGTTTTTATATTATAAATATTGGTTTGGGTACCAATACTAGTGAAATTTGGACATGGTTTTCATGGTTTTTAAGTCCTTATGGGGAACTATCTGATTTCAATCAATATGCTGCTCAAAATGTGACTAAGAAAAAAATATTGTATAGTAAAAAAGAAAAAAAAAAAAAACCTTTTCTACACCAATCTCTGAGGAGTACTGTCGTTAAAGCCGTATCTTCATTATTCACCAGCTTAAAATACCTTATTTTGTTTGTTTTTACAAAAAGAAATATTAATTTCTACTGTAATATTATTGGCGCCATCTTTTTTGTCACCTAATATTTTTGTTTCATCTGACATTTAAAGAAAGTACTCTTTTATACTAAATGCGTGCCAGTTGAGCACATATCACATTGGCTAAGTGATATGTGCTCAACTGGCACGCTTAGAACGCCATAATCAAAGAACTATGCCAACCTATCCGCTACCATGGACTATTGTAAAGTGTTCGAAATGTCGGGTTTCCAAAAGTTCCTATAGCTCAATAGACAAGACAAATAAAAATAATGTATAATAATTGCGAAAATCAAATAACTTAATATCGATATTTATTAACTGATATTACCATTTAATAGAATTTTCAATTGAAGTACTATTACAGTTTCATTCTATTCTCTCGTTTTGCTCTAATAAAAAGTAATCGTATAGTAGAAAAAATAAAATTGAAATGTTACAATAAAATAAAAGAAGAGTATGCGACCAGTGTTTGTAGTGGTTATTTTGTCGTTTGTTTTAACTCCACTGACCTCGAATGTTAAAAAAATATCATTGTTTTTTCAACAAAAATCTAAATATAAGAAATATGTACATATTTAAATACATATCTTGTATTCATTAAGAGGTTGTGAAGTTCATTTCACAAAATCGCAGTATTCCACATCTAGCAGAGTATGAATAAGAAACCTTGTGCTATGGCATTCACTCCCCAAGTTCGAGAGGCCTGTCGTGGAGAAGGGGCAGAAGCGTTAGACTATAAACGTTATAGATTCGATTTCTATTCGAAGAATTGAAATATTAAATATTTTCATTTCTTTGCTTTGGTAATAAGCCAATAAGCGAGGCGTTGAGTTTCGTCACTCAACAAGCACTGCTTTAAATTCAACGGAAAGTCAAGAATTGAACGGAGTGTCTTAACACTGGGTTAACAAGTTCCTTCTGTCTATTCTTCCATGCTGCTGCTGCCTGCCATGCTGCAGTGTAAAACTGAAAAATAAAACCACCCGAGTGGGTGGGCCCAGTGACAGGGGACAGTGGGTGTGACAGTGGAGACCCCCCATGTTAATCAGTGAGAGAAACTGGTCTCAATGGTCTCCTTTTGTGAATCCCTTATTGCACTGAAGGAAATCGCGGTGACAGCGCTCGAATCAGGCGCGAACGGTAACCCGATCCGCCGACGTAGGCCAGGGGCTAGAAGACGGCGCTATTCTCAACATCAACTCCCCTTACCCTAAAGGAGCTGCTGCGGGAGAATCACAGTTGTGATGTGGTTAAGCCATCGAGGCTGCGGATAACCAAGGAGAGACCCTGGGGTTCCCTGAAGGTGACGGTGGCCCGATATAGGCTGTTTACCGTGACGTCCCAGTAGTAAACGAGAACAATCCTGCGATGGATCATATAGGTGGATCCGGTTTTTGCTGGAATTTTAGTGGGTAGGACTGGATTTATCGGTGAGTGCTACAATACAGTACCGCTCGTAATGGACACGAGCGGTCTCCGTCCAGGCGTTTGTCAGCGTGAAAAATGATGAAATATATTCACCAACAATGTAAGGACTTCCATATTATAAAACATACATGCAAGCGAGATTTAAAAACATTTCCAGAAAATATAATGTGTAAATGATTGAAATACAAAATTAAGTAACTAATTTCAGAATACAAATATTTGTTTAGTAAGAAATTGTATTCGGATTTGTGCCAACTTGCCAAGTTCAGTAATGAGACGATAATTAAGTCTGCCAAGCACACTGCTAATATTAACCGGAAGTTTATTATATACAAGTTAATTAACATTGCCCAAATTGAAACACAAAATTATAGTTAAAATTTTATTCCTTTAAAAAGCTTAGGTAAAAAATATAAAACAAACTCCTACATTAAGTAATATTTTATGCTTTTAAAATTTCAACGAACTCTTTTCTTTCATTTATTACATCAAAAGTTTTTCGTCGGTGATAAAACCATTTTTTTTGTTTATATACAATAATATTATGTATTATAAATAATTATAATTCCTGAGGTCTGAAATAACATTTTAAAATTACATGTTAATTTCTTGACTTATACCTTCACTGTATAAATACAGTGAAGTTATAAGTAATATACTTAAATATTTGTTATGTTCTGATTTCTTTTTGTGTTTAATTGATATTGTTCAAAAATATTTACATTTTAAATACATGCATTTCATTTCGTATTGATTTGCTTAATTTATTTTACGTAGAATAATGCATTGGTACGCAGAAGTAAACGTTTTTTAGTTAAAAGCATAATGACGGTTTTTTATATTCATATATAACGTACATGTGACGTCACATGCTGGTACTAAGCTGATTTATATTGTTTTCTGACAACCGAGCAAACCCTTGTACTGACTTCCTTATATTTAATGTATTATTTTTGGGTGCTATTAAAAGTTGAAAATAAAGTTGACACTATCACTATACTAGAGTGAAAAATGTACGTGACCAAGCAGTAAAAATTATGTGGATGCAATGTACAGCGTGGAACAATTAATATTTTTTGAATTTGTTAGTAAATTTATTTGTTATTATTTTCTTGCAAAAATTATTTATTTATTTTTTCTATAAGGTCGAGGCCTGTCGTGGCGCAGCGGCACATGCGTGTGACTGTAACCGACAGGTTCTAGGTTCGATCCTCTGTCGAGGAAATGAAATATTTAATATTTTCAATTTAAATATTTAATGTTTCATTTCTTCGCTCTAATAATAAGGCAAAGCGCGGCGTTGAGTTCAGCCACTCAACATGCAGAAATTCAGCGGAAAGTGGGGAACGGAAATGGAACGGAGTATCTTAACATTAGGTTTCCGGGTTCCCTCTGCCTACCCTGCCTTGTGCGGGATACAGCGTGAAGCTAAAAAAAATCTATAGTTACTTTTGTAATTACTATTCAAATTTAAAAAAAACATGTAAATGTATGTAAACACAGTAAGTAGAGGTAATTAAGTGTTAAGTGACATTGCGTGTCGAATGGTGGAACTCAAATTGCCACTCTATCAAACTGAGCGGTGAAATGAGAATAAGATAAATTAATCGTTCCATAGGATCGAAGTCAAAGTTGAAGATACCGTTAACTACTTTAAAACACATTATCAAGCTAAATTTGTTATAAAATCATGAAAAATCAATAAAACACAATAACAATATCGAAACATAACCGAAATATATATTTCTTATGAAGTATAAACCTACGTAAAATACCGTACAAGCGAAAAGAGCACAATAAGTGCACGATGATTAATTTCTTTTACCAAAATATTTTTATTTATTAATCTTCAGAGTCTCGTTCCCTCTTTAAAAGAAATGTTGTTTCCGAATTATGTCTGCCTCGAATACTGGTGTTTCCGCTCGCTGTAATTAATGTTTCGGTGTTTATCTCTTTCTATTTCCCACAGCGATCATTTATTAAGATCTTACTAGAAAATTTATTAAAAACACATAATATACATAAATTAAGAATAATTTTAATAATTGTACAAGTAGTTTTTCCAACATGACACAGAAGTATCTGGTGTGGTGATGTATAACACTAGCTGCTACTTTAAATAATATAGAAATTTCTAATTTCGTCAGTGGCCCAAACGTGTGACTGTAACCGACGGGTTCTAGGTTAGATCCCCACTCGAGGAAATGAAATATTTAATATTTTCAATTGAAATATTTAATATTTTCATTTCTTCGCTCTGGCACACGGCAAACGCGGCGTTGAGTTCCGCCCCTCAACACGCAATGAACGGAAGTGGAACGGAGTGTCTTAACACTATGTTCCCAAGTTCGCTCTGCCTACCCTGCCATGTGCACGATACAGCACGAGTGAGTAAGAATTTCACAATACAACTTCACGCTTTAACCTGCAGAAGGAACTTTGGAACCGAGTGTTAAGACACTCCGTTCAATTTCCCACTTTCCACCGAATTTGAGGCATTGCGTGTTGAGTGACAGAACTCAACGCCGCGCTTTCAACTTTTTTATTCTTTTGCAAGCAAAATTGAGATTAAATCAAGTGCTACTCAAAGAATATATTGATTACTACACGATTTTAGTAAAAATATCTTAATGTCATATTTCCGTTTACGAGTTGTCACAACGCACGCAAATTTTGCAGGGATAATTTAGAAATGATTTTGCGTTCTACCTACGAGAGAACTGAATTTTTAATTATATGTTTTAAAATAAAAAGAGTTTGTTAATAAGTTTTCGTAAACTGAAGTAATTTATAAACATAATTATCTAGAATTCTCTCTTCATCTAGAATTGATAGCCATCTGAATACAATAGAGAATTTGTAACCAGAAAATAATATAAAAAGTGCTATGCGTATAAGAACTTCAACGTACCTTAAAGCTTAGTGATTAGATTGCTTAGACAGTCACCAAGAGGCGCAGATTCAAATCCCAAAATCTCTTGAACCAAAATAAAAATAACATATAATAAAATAAAAATAACATAAAAATAAAGAAGTTAAAGCAAAATGTAATAAATAATAAAAAAACCAGCGCATATAATTAGTTTTTTATATATAAATATTGAAGAATAATGTTTTCAATTGCACATGTGTAAACATTGACGCAGCTCTTTAAAACATTCGTGCTATAACGTATGAATGCTGAGATAGCTAAGCTTGAAGTACAATTAAAATATAAAATATACTGTACTAACTATGACTGCAATGCAGTGTATGTGTATTGTGCATATTATGCTTCAACAATATACGTCATCGTAGTGCAGCTGAGACCTTAGTTAGACTTTAGCTAGTTAAGAGTGGTTAGTTGGTTCATACTCCGGTCTTATTATTTTACGCCTAAATTAAGTTCACGCTGTATCTCGCAATTAACGCAGAGAGAAATTTCTCTAAAAGACTAGGTAGTCTAAGACACTTCTTTCCCCACGCATCGCTCAATATATAACGGTTGAATTCAAAAATTCAAAATTCAAAATATTCTTTATTCAAATAGGCTTTAGCAAGCACTTTTGAATCGTCACAACATAAAATTACCACCGGCTCGGAATGCAGTTCTGCTGAGAAGAGCCGGCAAGAAACTCAACATGACGAAAGCACCGAGCTTTTTCTTGACGAATGTCTTGAATGACGAAAACACCGAGCTTTTTCTTGTCAGCAGAAGGACAAATGAAAAACAAGTGAAAATAATTTATTAATTAATAAGAAAATAAAAAAAACAAATGAAAATAATTTATTACTCTAGAAGGGAATCGAATCAAAATCTGTTGCGCTTATAGTCAGACGCTGGACTACTGCACCATTACGAACTTTTTATGGAAATATTTTAATTTTTATAAATGTATCTATTTATAGATGATTTTGTGTCATTAAATCATAAATATTATTTTATTAGTAATATTTTAATCTTACGACTATGATTTATACAAGCTTTTTAATAAAATACATATTATTTTTTCATTTTTCATATTTTTTTTTATTACATCTTCACGCCTGTATACCAAACATAGAAGAGTAGGCAGAGGGAACTTGGGAACCTAGTGTAGAGATACTCCGTGCTGTTCCCCACTTTTGAGAGACAGAACTCAACGCCACGCTTAGCCTTGTTATTCGAAGCGACGAAATTAAAATATTTAATATTTAATTTCCTCGGGTGGGGATCGAACTTGTTGCTTTTAACAAGCATTAACTATGTTTGTTCGTCACGACAGGCTACATTATATATAAATAAATATTTTCTTAGTAAATCAATCAAATAAAATTATAAGCTATTTGAGATAAGCTTTATTAATCTGCCAAATTCATTGCAAATACGGTAATATCTTATTATGAGGAAATATGAACGTCTCAAGTGTTTAGATAATAATTTTGTTTATTTCAATTTTTCCAGCATTCACTACAAAGGATATTATGAAAACTTTCAATACTATTTATACTCAGATTAACGTTGCATCCCCACACATGTCAGGGTAGGCATAGGGAACTTGGAAACCTAATGGTAAGACACTCCGTTCCCCACTTTCCCCGCCGAATTTGAGGCATTGCGTGCTAAATGGCGGAACTCAACGTCGCGTTTTTACCTTGTTACCAGAGCGAAGAAATGAAAACATAAAATCACACATCCTGTCGGTTACAGTCACGTCCTTGTACCACTGCGCCACGACAGGCCAATATTATTTAAAATCATTATTATTTACTTTACAAGAAATTTCGTTTTAAGTAACTACTTGAACTAAACTCAACGCTATATTTTGTTTACCAGAGTAAGTGAAAATAACTCAAATCCTACTAATATTGTAAATGCGAAAGTTTATGAGACCCGATTACGATGAAATTTAGTATGCAGGTAGAATAACACATAGGCTACTTTTTATCCCGGAGTTCCCGCAAAAAATCTGCATGTTTATCTGTATAAAAAATAACGTTAAATATAATTATAGGAACATACTGCAATAGGTATTGGACCTATGATTAGCGCTTTGCAATACTTAGTTATCAAATTTCTTCTGTTGTTAATATTGGGTTTGGTAGGGTTTCCACGCGGACAAAGTCGCGGGCGGCCTCAAGTATGAATATAACTTATGAATGAGAATGAGAACTCAAAACCATCGATTTTCAATCAGACCCTATCTATACCTAGACCTAACTGCGCTATGACGAACACTGCTAAAATAATGTGGTATTTTTGCTACTTTTTTGTACCTTAAGGGTCACAGAGATTTACTAGAAGATAAAATAATTATGTACCTACATATATCTTTTTATATTATTAGCATGTATCAATAGTCCATGGAATGATCGATAATCTATATTAACAACAAACATTAAATATTTTAGTCGTAAGGTTCACTAAGAGCAAGTTATTGTAATTACCCTAATATTGAAAGATAGAAGGGTTGTGGAGCAACGTATAGGCTACTTTTTATTGGTGAATTCTCGCTGTATTAGAATTAACACAAAAAAGATGCGCGATTTGAGTTCCGCCACTCAACACGCAATGCCTCAAAATCGGCGGAAAGTGGGGAACGGAAGTGGAACGGAGTGTCATAACACTAGGTTTCACTTCCGTTCCCTCTGCCTACCCTGCCTAGTGCGGGATACAGCGTAAAGCTGAGAAAAAAAAAAAAAAAAGATGCGCGATAAATGTGTAATAAATAAATTTTTTGTAATACAACATTTTCGGCATGTCAATTTCAATAATATCTTAAGGATTTGTTAAGTGCATAACAGTAAAAATAGAATAATCAATGTTCATGTAAAAATGTATACATAATTAATTAAAAAAGATGTCATTGTTCCCAATGAACATCAAAATATAATTGAATAAATATTACTCAGCTTCACGCTGTATCCCGCACGAGGCAGGGTAGGCAGAGGGAACCCGGGAACCTAGTGTTAAGACACTCCGTTCCACTTCCGTTCCCCACTTTCCGCCGAATTTGAGGCATTGCGTGTTGAGTGGTGGAACTCAACGCCGCGCTTTGCCTTAATACCAGAGCGAAGAAATAAAATATTAAATATTTTAAATTGAAAATATTAAATATTTCATTTCCTCAACTGAGGATCCAACTCAGAACCTGTCGGTTACAGTCACACTCTTGTGCCGCTGCGCCACGACAGGCCTGAATAAATATTCGTATATATTATACGAAAGAGGGTGAAACCGCTAGGATCAGTATTTATAAAATAACCAGTAATTCTTATTACTGAATTATTAAGACGTTATATCTAAATTTCAACATACATAAACCTAATTATTTAGAACAAAGAAGAAAATATAATCAAGACATAATATGAATATCAAATATATGATCTTCATACACAGAAAACTAACTATAACTGTATGTGGCAAACAATCGTTGTCAGTCGCACATCCCCTCGCGTGAAGGGTGAAAATAGGTAGGAAATTGCTCATAGATTAACTTTCTTTGTTCTCAGATTTGTTGGTAAGCATTCGTTTTCGTATAAGCGGGCTAAATAAGATAGATTTTTTTTCAGCTTTACGCTGTATTATGCACGTGACAGGGTAGCTGGCGGAACTTGAGAACCTAGATACTCAGTTCTGCAACCCACTTTCCACTGAATTTGAGGCATTACGTGTTGAGTTCTACAACTCAGCACCGTAGTTAGTTGTACAACTCAACACCGATAAGTAACATGTTCAATCCACCGTAATAAAAAAATGTATTTTACACTGTTTTTCCGCAAAGTGGTATAGTCAGAGGGAAGCTAGGGTTTCGATATTCAGTTCCCGAATTTCTATCTATTTTTCTACATATTACTTTAATATCAACACCGCGTTTTACCTAACACGGCTGGAAAATAAAAATAATTTAAACGTACTCTGGAGTGGGATCGAAGTCACATATATCTCATTTTCATATAAACGCATGTGCCACTGTGTGCTACGATGGCCTTTGAAATAAACTATTTTAAATGATGTCAATTTATTTATCATTATACTAAGATAAAATAATTAAAATGTTTTTTAAAGTTTTAGCATCAACAATGGTAAGTATGGAAATAGTGAAGGATGCAGTACTTAAAAAAAAGTTTTTTATTCATGTATAAATAATAGCTATGCCTCAATGTCAGCGAAGGCTGTGGAACTGAAATTTCTTATTTTAATACTAAGTTCCCAAGTTCCCTTGCCTATTTTGCCATGTGAAAATTAAAAAAAAGACGCCTATCGTTTACTTTAGTAGTGAGTCAAGCGTTGAATATATTTTATAAAATGTAACTTAAACTATAAAGCTAAAATAATTTTAAAAGTTATTTGTATTTTTATAAAAAGTCAAAACGAAATGGTGCATACACCGTAACCGTAATACCGATATTCTGTGTCGAAGCCAAGATAGTGCAATTACAGTGTCTGATAATAAAAGTGAAGGGTCGATCTCTAATAAAGAAATATTTTTTTCTATTCCTCGCTCTGATAAGACTTTAACGCATAATTTGATGATAAAAACAAATTGTAAAATTACCACCACTTGATTTATGTTTCGAATTATGTTAACACTATTGGATATATATAAGAGAGGGTGGGGAAGACCTCGGTTGACCTTCGAAAACACAGTATCGACGATAATGGAGGAGGTCACGTAAAAAGCATGAGCACCCCCCCGGAGGGCATGTATGAAGCGGTTGATAACAGTGGACGACGCGCTAGAGGTATGCCGAGACCGTAGCGTTTGGCACTCCGCTCTCTCTGCCTACCCCGCTAGGGATATAGCGTGAAGCTAAGTTAAATTACTATTGGATATTTCTGGCTATCTTTGTTATACAGAAAACGAAAAGTAAGAAAGGTAAAGGTTGAGGCCTGTCGTGGCGTAACGGCACAAGCGTGTGACTGTAACCGACAGTTTCTGGATTCAATCCCCAGTCGAGGAAACGAAATATTTAATATTTTCAATTTAAATATTTAATGTTTCATTTCTTCGCTCTGGTAATAAGGCAAAGCGCGGGGTTGAGTTCCGCCACTCAACAACTCACACGCAATGCCTCAAATTCGGCGGAAAGTGGGGAACGGAAGTGGAACGGAGTGTCTTAACACTAGGTTCCCGGGTTCCCTCTGCCTACCCTGCCTCGTGCGGGATACAGCGTGAAGCTGAGAAGGGATAAAAAGAAAAAAAAGAAAGGTAAAATGTATATTATAAATTTTTCCTAGTAAAAACATTATAATAAATATAATTTTTTTTAACAAATAACATTTCCATTAACAAAATGAATGACCTGCCTCTGTTTTCTTTGCATAGAGCTGTGTTTGTAAAAAAGTTGATACTACTGATTGATCCTAAAAATAGACAGTTTTCCTGTTTATATAGGAAATTGTTTTCGAAGGTACTAGGACGCTATGAGACAGTAAGAGGCTTTCTGTAAATCCGCCCGCAGAATAAGGGCGCAATCACACCGTGTGACTAATGTCGAGAATGAAATTGATGTGCTTCAGAAATCGTCTTAAAGTAGATTTGATGTCATTATCCAATTGAGGCCTGGAAACAATTTATACGACAATTGATATATTTATACATATTCTACTTATAATAAGATATGGAGGCCTGTAGTGCCGGAGGTGCACAGGCATATGTTATCACCACTGGTTGTGGGTTCGATCCTAAGGCAATAAAATATTTAATTTTTAAATGAAACACTTTTAACCGGATTAATCGCGTATATTGATTGTTAGACATGTTTTTTGGAAACCCGTCATTTTGAACACTTTACAGTAGTCCGTGGTCAAGGAGTCACGGGTAGACTGAGGTGGCATTTGTCTGTCATTTGATATAATTATTATATTAAACTACCAAAGGTTAAAAGTGTTTCATTTAAAATGGGCACAATCGCGACAATCAAGGACATTATTAAAATATTTACTGTTTGAAAATATTAAATATGTTCTTCGCTCTGATAAAAAGACAAAAACCACTGAACACGCATTGCCTCAAATTTGACGAAAAACGGGAAATGGTCTTAGCATTAGGTTCTCAAACTTCCCCAGTAATGTCTCTTTCAAATTTTTCAAATTTTAATCCACAATCGTCAGATATTAGGCAAGGTCGAAGGTCATAGCAACACTGATACTGACTCAGCACGTTGTCAATGAGAACCAACCTTCTGTATAGTTAAGGCCTTATAAAGTATCGCAAAACTGTTGCGTCACGTCCCTTGGATCTGTTTGAATTGTTTGGAGGATTTCGTCCACAAATTCTTGACAGGGTTAAATTGCCTTTTGTATAATCTGGGTCCTATTTGACGTACCTTATATAATGCTGTATATATTATATTCAAAGTGATCCTTTAATACATTTTTTATTTATATGGTCAACTAATTGTTCTATTTTAAAAATATATTATTATTTTTGTTTCGTTTAATTTTAGTTTTGATAAATGTCATCTTAAATGCGACGTTGAATTCCGCCACTTAACTTGCAATGCAAGTTAAGTGGCGAAATTCAACGTCAAATTCGGAGTGGTAAGTGGGGAGTGCCTTAACACTAGGTTTCGCAAAAGAATATAAAGTCATAGTGTACGTGGACAGAGGTGAAGACTTTAGCTGCCTTAAGCCTGTTCACTTCAGCGCCCAAGTAGCACTATCCTTTTCAACCAGTGAAAGTAGCTCAGAAAGCCTTCAACGAATGACCGCAGAAGACAAAGCTTAGAGTCCAGAGTCAGAGAACAAATACTCTGTTGCAATAGCTATTTACAACGGCTTTAGTGGAGTGTCTTAACACTAGGTTCCCGGGTTCCCTCTGCCTACCCTGCCTCATGCGGGATACGGCGTGAAGCTAATTATATGGATCTCCAACTATCACGCATATAACACTTACACATTCTAAGATTATACTAATATTTATAGAACTATTTCAGGAGCGTCATCAATCAAATAATAACAGACATCAAAGTACGTTAAAAAAATAAATAAAGATTACATTTTCCTGATTAATTAAACTGGCTTAATTAATTTAATTGTGTATATGGATAATATTGTTCTTAACACATAAGAAAGAAAATATGATAATCAGATAAAAAGGCACGGACCAAGTGTCTTTATTAAAAAAGATTAATATATACTGTATTATAGAAAAACATGAGGTTCCCAAGTTCCCTCCCTACCTTGCCATGTGCGGACTGCGTAAAGATGAAAAACATACAGCTTTATATTTTTGGTGGTTCAGTGTTATGGTAGGAATAGATTGCGACATATATGAATGAGAAGAATGAGAGTGGAATCCAAATTCATAATAAAATTATGATTTTTTTTTAGCTTCACGCTGTATCCCGCACGAGATAGGGTAGACAGAGGGAACCCGGAAACCTAGTGTTAACACACTCCGTTCCACTTTCCGCCGAATTTGAGGTATTGCATGTTGAGTGGCGGAACTCAGCGCCGCGCTTTGCCTTATTACTAGAGCGAAGAAATGAAACATTAAATATTTAAATTGAAAATATTGAAAATTACATTTCCTCGACTGGGGATTGAATCCAGAACCTGTCGGTTACAGTCACACGCTTGTGCCGCTGCGCCACGAAAGGCCTCATTATTTTTTTCATTTTAGTTTTATTCATTGATCAGAGCTAGCAAGTTACTAATATCAATTTACCTGTTTATACCTGCCTACTCAAGAGTTGTATCTGGAAATAATAAGTCAACCTAACGTTTGTATATATTTTTAATTTATATCTTCGATTGGAATAGAATTTGTTCATTATCATTAACCAAGCCAGTGTAATTAAAAGAAAACATTTTTTTAAATTATTAATTAACCATTTTCTGGAGTTAAACTTTTTAGTCAACCCATTCGCATTATATTTATTGACATATTTTATTTA
The DNA here is from genome assembly GCA_019049475.1 of Eueides isabella. Lineage (NCBI taxonomy): Eukaryota > Metazoa > Arthropoda > Insecta > Lepidoptera > Nymphalidae > Eueides > Eueides isabella. The sequence continues at coordinate 3,804,613 of CM032407.1, forward strand.
ATAAAAATATCTTTTATCCATTAACCAGCTCGGTGAAGGATGTTTTATAGCGGGATCCTATACTATGTCACTTGAGGAAATGATATATTTCATATTTTAAATTTATATATTTGTTTAGTATTCTCATTTCTTCGCCGTGGTAACAAGGCAAAGCGCGGCGTTGAGTTCCAAAAGTGGGAAACGGAATGGAGTATCTTAACACTAGGTTCCCAAGGTCCCTTTGCCTGCCTTGTTTTGCTAACCTTCCATATGCAGCATACAATGTGAAGATGAAAAATATATAAAAAAAAACAAAACACTACAGAATATAAAAAGAAAATAAATACACACCTCGCGATATTATCAGCTTATTTTATGTCGAAAATGTATATTGAATGTAATCTATATCATAAGTGCTGAGGTCTGGGATATTTCTTGAGAAACTCCGCAATTCGCCAATTGGCGTATTTACGACACACTCGACTAGATATATTATTTTTCTGTAAGTAACAGCTCCTTATATCCGATGGCATGCTACTTGAGTTTATGTGCGCTAAGGAATTGATACTATAAAGGAATTACTACATAACATAAGTTTGCGATACGCATCTTCAAATATTTTGTAATTCAACTCAGTTTTGAGATACTTCGTTCTCTATTTTATCCCAATTTCCGAGCAGACATTGCGTGTTGAGTGGTGGTATTCACTACTACACTTTATCTATTAGAAGGAGTCAATAAAAATAAATATAATAAGTCCCCTGGATGGTGATAGAACCCACAACCATCTGTTTATGGTCACAAGACCATAAACTATATTAAACTGTTATTTAGACATAAAGTTTATGTTGCTTATGAAATTTTGTCCTTAATTCACTTTTTATGTATTAGGCTTTTATGCCGTGTGATTCCGGCTTAGAATACAATCACCCTGGTACTGGTGGTGTCGTAAGAGGCGACTAAAGTACGTGTGGGAGAGTCACGTTGTCAGCAATGGCAACACGCATGGGCAGACTCGACCGGATTGTTACCACCCCCGGCATTTAAAACCGGCGTTAAGTAGTGGCTTCGGCCACTGTGTTTCGCATTGGGTAATGCCGGGCCCTGGTGCCCATCTATTTTAAAGGCCGGTAACACTCCTGTAGCTCCTCTAGAGTTACACGGGGCCGTGGGCGACGGTGATCACTTACCATCAGGTGACCCGTACGCTCGTTTGCCGTGTCTCGTCCATAAAAAAAAAAAAGGCTGGTAGTTGGATAAGAAACGGATATAATTCTTGTACAGTATCAGTGTTATGTAATTATTATCTATTCTAAAATCAAGAATGAATCCATGACCTCCTCAGCAGTGAAATTGATCGTTAACTAGTGTAATAATATTAGATACTGTTATCTAATTTTATTGTCCAAATGTCAAAAAAAATAAATAAAAAATCCAGTTGCTCAAAATATTGAATGAGAAGCACGAAATAAAGGTAATTGTCAGTTGTTAAATTTCCCTAGACGTATTCACGGCTGACGTCGAGGGACGCAACCGTCCAGTAGAAAATTTTATCGCGAAATCACAATATAAAAGGTAGGACCAGGACGCGATACTCAGATTTACAAATTTTATTTTCATTTTATGCAGATCTTTTTTTACTATAGGTACATTTTGATACAATAAATAAAATTATTATTTTATTATTATATTTATCGCGGCGTCCAGTTCTACTTTCTTCTACTTTTCCATTCTTTTTGAAAACTCTTAAGTAATGTCATGAGACATAAAGTGTAAAGTAGAAGAATTGTATAATATATGTATCTCAAACAATTTGTAGTTTCATTGCGATGTACAAGCCAGCTTTGGAATCCTCATTTGCATTGAGAGTCATTTGAACCGTAACTATGCGCTTTGTGAAAAGGAATATAATTAAATTGCTAAAAGTTTTTGAATTTCGTCAGTACATTTTACTGTATGCAGTAGTGAAAATGTCGGCTGTATATGTTTATATGTACTCATTATGACATAAGTTATATAACGTCTTGTCGACATGTTTGAAGAGCCTAGAGAGAATATTTTAAGAAGTATCAATCTATGGAAAGAAAAATATCTTGTAACCTGGAAAAATATTGCATACATACACATACACACACATACATCTACACATACACAAAAATGTGCTTGTAGTAAACTTTTTGATAATATAAGTATGCGCATTAACCATTAAAAAACTCTTATCGAATGATTACGAAGCCGATAATCTGAAAAGATATATACTTTTGCACTGCGTCTCTTCATAGTGCATTCTCTATTGGAGACTCATCTTTTTATGGAGAAGTTTCTGGGGGAAATGAGGCCTGTCGTGGCGCAGCGGCACAAGAGTGTGACTGTAACCGACAGGTTCTGGGTTCGATCCCCAGTCGAGAAAATATTTTAATATTTTCAATTTAAATATTAAAGTTTCATTTCTTCGGTCTGGTAATAAGGCAAAGCGCGGCGTTGAATTCCGCCACTCAACACGCAATGCCTCAAATTCGGCGGAAAGTGGGAAACGGAAGTGGAACGGAGTGTCTTTACACTAGGTTCCCGAGCTCCCTCTGCCACTGAAAAAAACAATACGGCACAAGTCCAAATATCATCTTTACCATCTGGGTATATCAATTCATAAACAATGGTTTCGTACGAATTTTCTTCCAAACGCTACACAACTGTGGATTGGCCAACCAGTGGCAGTATTTCTAGATCGCTGTCATATGAGTACCTTCTAAAAGCGCATAAAGGGAGGACACTATCACTCACCATCAGGTGACCTGTACCATCGTTATGCCTTGAATTTTCTGTAAAAAAAGAGCCAATTGGGTTAAATCTTTAATCGAAGAGATAAATTATTAGAACTCATCAGACAAAGCGTAGCGTTGAGTTCCGCCTGTTATTAAACAGCGAATTCTAGTAAAAGTGAAGAATGAAGGTTCTTAACACTAAGATCTTCTATGTATCTTCTATATGGGAGAGAAAGGATGAAAATAATAGAAGCGGCGTCAATATATTGTGATTTAAAGTAAAACATTATTATTAGGTAATTTTACTCAAATAACTGATTGATGTACAAGGTAAGTAATATAAGTGGAATAGATTACTAAATCACGTCCCAATCTTACTGATGGTTAGCAAAGTCCAAAGCAATAAGTATATGATATATTTGGACGAATTTAATAGCTATAATAATTCGCAATTCATATTTTCCAGTCTAATATGTAATTTTAAATGACTTCACTTTTCGTAGACCTGATGTTCATCGTAAGAGAAGGGCAATTATATTTTCCTGGCTTTAAATACGAAAAATAGAAGAGTATAGTAAGAGTATAGTATATTTAGGAGCGAGAACTATATAAAAAATGAGAGTCCTGACGAAGCTGTCGAACCTGTGCCTCTTGGTTCGGAGGCTTGTTTTTAAGAGAAGTGAGATCGAAGTCTGGATCGTTGAAATTTTTATATTACGTACGTGTCTAAAGGCAGAACGACAAATATTTTTTTATGTTTTCTATTAGCTTACGAAATGATGACACATTTTTATATATTTTTCGTAATGGAAAATTTTTATGCCTTATGCCTACAGTAGAGCTTAGACACTCGTTGCCCATTTTAATATCGAATTTCAACGGAGTGGCGGAACACTTGCCTTTTTTTCTTTTCTTCTTTATAATACAAAACAATATTGAAGAAAGAAAATAATTTATTTTTCCAACTGGGCGTCGGGATAACAATAATATAATCATTGTTTATATGTTTTTTACACATCTGGAAGGAATACTCCATATGTATTGCATTACGTTAGACATGCGTTGGACGTTGATCTACTTCAATATCGGTGGCATTCTATCCCCGGGGGCTTTAATTTGCATGGAGAGTGTCGGCTTATATTTATGTGACCTACATATATATGTATATACAGATATATATTATTTCTTCAAAAGCTTATTATATTATCTAAATAAATAAAATTATAATTAAATATTAATTAGTAAATAAGAAATATATTAATTCCTTATTTATTAATTTTTTTTTTTCAGCTTCACGCTGTATCCCGCACTAGGCAGGGTAGGCAGAGGGAACGGAAGTGGAACCTAGTGTTATGACACTCCGTTCCACTTCCTTTCCCCACTTTCCGCCGAATTTGAGGCATTGCGTGTTGAGAGGCGGAACTCAACGCCGCACTTTGCCTTATTACCAGAGCGAAGAAATGAAACATAAAATATTTTAAATTGAAAATATTAAATATTTCATTTCCTCGACTGGGGATCGAACCCAGAACCTGTCGGTTACAGTCACACTCTTGTGCCGCTGCGCCACGACAGGCCTCAATTAATTATAGCTTAGTAAAACATATCCAGCATGAAAATATGCATCTGAACTAAACAACTTGCCAGTTTAATAACGGAATTCAACGCCGCGTCATATCTGCCAGGGCGGGATTTGAAAACAATACATAAATAAAATGATAACTCCGAGTATAGAAGAAAACCACAACAACACAATAGAACAATTAACAACAATAAATTTGGTTAATTTTGAAATGTAATTATCTCTTACAATATAATATAAATATGAACATTTATTAGTACCACAGTTATCGGTCATCGATTTGTAGTAAATCATCTGTATAGTCTAGTCCAAGCGCTATAAAGCGAGGCCATATTTCATTGTTGTATTAAGTTAAGCGCCACTATAAATACAACAGATTATTTATCGATAAAAGGCGTAATACACAATATTTTAAAATAAAAACTGGAAACGTAACTCAAATCTATGCTGTAGTGTTTTTTTTTATTTTTATTGAATTAGTAAATAAAAAAGTTACGTCAATTTAAAATATTTAGTTTGACTAAATTGCTACAAAAATTTTAGTCAATTGACTGAAATTTTAGTTTACAACACATAGTTATTGCCTTAAAATTTATAACGATATCAGAAAAAGAAAGTTATTGAGATAGATAAATAAAATAGCTTACTTCTAGCGGGTGAGTCGGTGCCGGTTTCACTGGTTATAAATGAATCTGCCAATTATTGCTATCTCACAAAGTGACAGTGGCTGTCAGTGTATTTTTTCAGTTTTATGAAATTCCCTTACTCTGGTAGACAATAATCACCCACTTAAGCAGTGACGGGACGTTAGCACATGTAAAAAACGTATAGTTTATCTGATAGATAAAGCTACCCCGGTATTGTATTAGCCAGTGGTGCGGCCCTTTCTTTGGTCTTATATTACTAAAATTTCGCAATGACTATGTTAGAACGCGAATCAAGTATAAAGTAGTTTGTTACTAGTTTAATATAAATAGAAAATTACATTACTTATTAAGTTCACAAATAAAGATATAATTGGTAGTTTCGGTAGAGCAGTGAAGCACTGCTCTATCAATAAAAAATGCCATTTGGACGGAGAGTGAAGTGTTTTGGCAATACATTTTCTCTGCCTAATCTTCTATATAAAATAAGGAGCCGAAAAAAAGAGACAATATTGTTTTTATAATTTATCGCTAAAAGAAGTCTAGAGTTGAGAATTTAAACGTGTTGCCATTCTTGTTACAAAGTATGGGAGTTATTTTAGAGGGCGAATTCTACACGGACAATTTCTACACGGACTCTGAACGGAATATAATAGATACAACTCGTATATAATAAAATAGTTTCTTGTAACCCAGTTTCGTAGTGGCGCTGGGACACAAGCGTAAGTCTGTAAACACGACAAGTTGCGGGTTCGATCCTCACTCGAAGCAACGTAATGTAAAATTTAATATTGTTAAATAAAATATATAGTATTACCATTTCTTCGGCCTAATAACAAGGTAGACCGCGGCGTTGAGTTCTGCCACTTAATACAAAATACGTATAATATACAAGAGAACGGAACGGAGTGTCTTAATACTATTCCCTCTGCCGGAAATAATAAAAAAAAACAGTTGCTTTTAATAGTTAACAATACAATGCTAAAAGTCCAGCAACACCAAAGTTACCCTGACAGGCACATTTTTATTTACAAGTCAAATGATAACGAGCGCTATATTTAGAGCTATCATTAACACAAGCGTTTTAGCAGTTTCTCTTTTATAAATAATTGCGAAGCTTTCCTCGCGTCGCCCATTAAATAAATTCTTCCTCCATATTTTGAATTACTGCTATTGTTGCCTCTCGCATACTTTAATAAAAGTTGAGAACAAAATATGCGGCGCTACTTCACAGTTTAAGAAGTGGTCGCGTTAGTACGTTAGCAATTTTTTTTAATATTCATAATTTGAAAAGCAAACAGCACAGATTCGGTAAATATTTTGGCTTAAAGTTTTCCATTACCTTCATTTCCAATTCAGACTACTATTTTTCAAGTATTTGTAAAGTAAAGAACGTTTCAAATCCTTAGGATTCAACAATGCGTCATGAAATTTAATAATAAATAATAGATCGAACGGACCCAACCGACATATTCAACCCCAATTCTAATACTTGCCATAAGCTGACGAATATCGGCTTGAGTATTATTTGATAACTATAAATTATACTTCTCAACAATTTCAATAAATAATTAACATTATATCAGAGAACAAGGAGACTGTTGTATATTGAACATCTAATTTATACAGATTTTGGAGTAAGTGAGAAGAGTAACAATAAGAAATACTTCTTCGAGATAGAGTTAATAGTGATAATACACACCGTATTATCACTACTAACTCTGTCTCAAAGAGGTAAATAATAATGATGTAATATTTGTACCACAATTTATTATATGGACAAGACACGACAAACGAGCGTACGGGTCACCTGATGGTAAGTGATCACTGCCGCCTACGACCCCGTGTAGGAACAGTGGTGCTACAGGTGCGTTGCCGGTCTTTAAAATGGTTGCATGGGCAGATGGGCGCCGGGGCCCGGGATTACCCAATATGAAACGCAGTGGCCGAAGCCACTATTTAACGCTGGTTTTAAATGCCGGGGGTGGTGATGATCCGATAGTGGCGCCCCATGAAGCAATGGCAACACATTGCTGACAACAAGAGCCTACCACACGTACTTTAATCGCCTCCTAGGACGATATCAGTACCATAGTGATCCTATTCTAAGCCGGAATCACACGGCTGAAAAACACAACGCTAGTACCTACCATTCTGTGTATCTCTTCATTCTGTGTATCTCTTCATGGTATGCGATCAGCTAAACTGACTTCGCATATCCGATGAAGAGATCACATCTCTACAGTATTCATCTTTCTTACATTCTTCTTTTGTAATACCCACGTTTCGCTGCCGTATAACAGTGTCGGTACCAACACTGCATTGTGCACGGCCAAATGCGCAGCTATGCTGACGTTTCGCCGTCTCAACAATGTAGCTAAGGCCCCGTTAACTCTGTTACCGGCAGCAATACGCTTTTCCACATCCATTTCATATCTTCCGTCTCTGCTAAACATACTTCCCAGATATAAGCCAGAATCACACGGCATATTTTTCAAGTGCTGCTATTTTAAATAAATAAAGCTCATTAATTTAATAATAAATATAAAATAATTAATTGATTACATATTATATCACATTAAAGATGTTTAACGTCACTAAGTTATTTATTCCAGGCTTATCGTGGTGCAGAGCTTCATATGTCACTACCAACGCGATGGCTCGATTTCTATTAAAAATATTTGGTATTTTCATTTTCGTCGCGTCTCGACTCGCAATGCCTCAGTGAGGAACGGAAGTATTTTATTGGGAACTGAGTGTTATAGCACTAGGTTCCCAAGTTATCTCTGCCTATCTTCTCATACTGCCGGTATACAACGTAAAGCAAAAACCATCAAAATACTCACTTACTCACTCAGCTTCACGCTGCATCCTGCACATGGCAGGGTAGGTAGAGGGAACTTGGGAACATAGTGTTAAGACACTCTGTTCTACTTCCGTTTCCCACTTTCCACCGAATTTGAGGCATTGTGTGTTGAGTAGCAGAACTCAACGCCACGTTTTGCATTGAACCAGAGTGAAGAAAGGAAAACTTTAAATATTTAAATTGAAAATATTAAATATATAATTTCCTCGAATGAGGATCGAGCCCACAAGCAGTTGTTTACAGTCACACACTTGTGCGCTGCGCCACGACAGGCCTCAATCAAAATACTCTGAAGTCAATAAAACTTTTAAAAGCACTTTTAAGTCATCAACTAATTTAAATAACTCTCTCAAAAAAAAAAAAACGCTTGACGCTGTATCCCGCACGAGGCAGGGTAGGCAGCGGGAACCCGGGAAGTGGAACGGAGTGTCTTAACACTAGGTGCGTTAAGACACTCCGTTCCATTTCCGTTTGTAAGTGGGGTACGGAAGTGGAATAATATATAATTTAAATGATATCCATTATGTAAAAGCTTATTTAATATACATAATAATATAAAACAACATGATTGATAGGAGTAGTTAGTTAAAATATTATGGTTGATAAAAGTAAAGTAAATAGTTGAAGTATAGTAATATTATATCATTATTAATGTTTAAATAATGCCTCATATCAGAAAAAATAACTAAGAAAAGTTTTCATTTTACAAGCCCTAATTACACAAAAATATTGCTTTTCAATATTTATCTTTTGAAAGCTTTAAATGTAAATAACATAACTTAATGAGTTCAGCCATGAAAGAAGTACACCAAGTTCGAACACATATTTTTCATATTTACAAAAGCACAAAATAACATTTCATACATACGAGAATATAAATATTTTCATTCTACAAACGATATTTGTATAATTGTATTTATTTTTGTGTAAATGGATGTTTTATTTTATAAAGTTGTGTAACTTTGTTAAATAAAATGTGTCATAAATGTAAATAACACAAAAGTTTTGATTTATATGTACAGATTCTATAGATTTAGGCTGTGTAATAGTTTAAGCGGGCGAAATCGCGTTGGTGTGGTTTTTACTACATTAAAATTATCTCTTTCATTATTTATTTTTCTTGACGGTTTTCTCATTTTCACTCCTGCGTGGTCCAGTAAATAGACAGAGTACAGAAAAAAAAACTTTCATATAAGACATAACGTTCTTTACTTTCCTAATTCCTAAAAATGTGTGTCGAGAGTCGTCAATTCAACATCACATTTTATTATATTTAAGTGATTACTCCTAGAAACGGTAGTAGCCAGTTAGTCAATATCAATATCATTGTACCACGATGGCCTTCTTAGTAATCAGAATTTTATTTTCAATACTTTTAAAAATATTTCTTTTAAAGTTCGAGACATTCGCATAGCATACTTCAAAGGCTAGTGAAGTGAACCCAAAAGTAAACAGGTCAGTAATTACTAACGAAGAGTCCACTCGAATTTGAACTCTAATTAAACAGAAAATAAAATTTATATTTACTTGCCTATTTTTTAAGTTGACCAGCTAAACAGAAGCAACTCTTAAAATCTATGTTTATCCTGAAATATATACTAAAAATCTAAATAGTGAGGCATTTTCAAACTATTTAAATCTACATTATTTTGACTAATATATAAAATTACTAGTATCTCCTATGAGGTCTGTCGTGGCGCAAGGCGACAAGCATGTAACTGTACTTGACAGATCGTGGGTTCGATATCCTCTCAAAGAATTAAATTATTTAATATTTTCAATTTAAATATTTAAAGTTTTCATATCATGGCTCTGATAACAATGCAAAGAGCGGCCTTAAGTGCCGTCACTCAATACGCAATACCTATAAGTTAGTAGATAGCAGGGAACGGCACAGTGTGTCTTAACACTAGGTTCCCAGGTTCCCTCTATCTACCCGGCCAGGTGCAGGATACAGCGTGCAGCTGGCTAGTATCAATTTGTTAAAAACATAACTACGCTTACAAATCTTAATCAACTACCAACAAAATTGCAAGATTTTAATTGCTTTTGACGTTTGGATAACTTAAAAAATAAGCCTTAAATGGCAGAAGATTTGAGTTCCTGGTAAATTATAAGGTACGTAGCGGCACAGTGGCGTATACACGTGTCAATTTTGGGTTTAATTCCCAAGTTGGGGATTAAATTGTTCATTTTTGCGCCCTGTTAAAGTGACATAGTGCAGTGTTGAGTTCCGCCATTCAAAATCTAATGTTTCAAGCATTGGGTAGCGTTTTCTCCAACCTCTTTAAGGCCTCTGTAAACCTAGATTCATACAATTCATACAAACCTAGATTCTTTAATAATTTAGAAACGATCAAATTAGTTTTATTCACGACAAATGAATACAGAAGAAATTAAATAGCTAAAACAAAGTTATATTGATTTGGTGGCTTACTAGAAGTCTGTTTCTTATAATTAAGGAATATTCAGTTGGTAAATGTCGAGCGAAAACCAATTCTAGCGAAATCCTTTAATCTTGGATTTAGATTATTATCGATGACTTGTTACAAGATTAAAGATGAATTGCTATATAATTATTTTTTACTAATCTTCAAGTTTGGCTGAAAGAAGCTTGTCAATACACTTTATTACTCTCACTTGACTTCGAGATAGTAGTGCTCTATCCCGTGCCTTGTTTCATACAGAGTTGGCAAACGAGGATAAAATTCAAAACTATGACATCCTATAGCCCAAAACATAGTATCAAAAGACTTTGTCCCTTATTTTGCTCAAATTTTGAGACATTCCACGTTACTTCGCGGATCATAACATAACGCGTTGTCTTCTTGAGAGCAAGGAAATAATAAAATCTTCTTTCCCCTAAACGGAATGGAAACGCACAACTTTACCAATTGTAAACTTGTTTACAGTCAGCCGCTGAGCTGGTATAGCGACCTCAACCTGATTTACGGCTATAATTATTAACATTATTAACCCTAAAACCGGTCCCATATATTTGCTTCCAAATTATAATCTATATCGATAGTTTGCATCAATGTACACTACAGTGTAGCTCGCAGAGTCGCCGGGGAGCAATTATGTGTTGTTTTACAATCATTGGCAGGCTGCCTAACGAGAAACGGTAAACGAGACGTGCTTGTATTTTACGATATATTCGTGTGATCATATTACTATATAACTAAACGTAAATAACATTTATTAAGAGTTGTGTTAGGCAAAGGGCAATGTCTCAAATTCAGTGGAAAGTGAAGAACGGAACGGAATGTCTTAGCTCTTCCAAGTGTTCTCTGCTAACCCCGTCATATGCGGGATACAGCGTGAAGCTGATTAATAATATGATGGTTGTTCATCGAATTCCGAATAAAAATTAGGCAACTGATCCAGTTGGGAAATTACTTGACGAATTTGAGTAAAAACATTAAATATTTAATTTAAAAATATTAAATATGTTATTTCCTCGATTGGGATTGAACCCACAACCTGTTCCGCTTACAATCACACGCGAGTGCCCCTGCACTACTAGAGGCTTCAATATTTAATTTCAAATAACATATTTATACTTGTATTATTATTTTTATTATTATTATTTTTATATATATATATATATATATATATATATATATATATATATATATATATATATATATATATATATATATATATATATATATATATATATATATATATATATATATATATATATATATATATATATATATTATCATTATTCTTTGAATAGAAATCCCTATATAACGGCTTAGTAGTTTGTATATTAACCGAAAGCAAATTGGGTTTTAATATTTAACATATACGTATATACATTAAATATTAAATTTCAGCCTAATTACGAATGTTCCGTATTAAATAGTAAATATGTTATGTTATAAGCTTGGTTGTTTGGCATAGTTTTAAGGTAGAGTACGATATTTAATTATTTTATGAGCGTATATGTATTTAGTAATTTCGCTTTTTAATGTGTATATTTTACTATTTCTACTTGTTTGATATTGAAATTATTTGTTATATGTTTCTTTAAAAGGAAAGTGTCAAGCTCACATATAATTATAGTAATTACAAAAGTCTAAATATTCCTTAATCTAGTAAGATAGAAGAGAAGACAGAAACACAATGGATGAAGGATTAAAAATAAAACATATTAAAAAATACATATAAGTAGGTCAAACGCAGTGTTGAATACCGCCACAGCTCAATGTGTGAAAAAAGTGGAGAATGGAGAATCTTGACACTAAGTTATCCGAACAATTTGTTTCAAATAAGTATTAGAACTAAAGCCTTTATATTTCAGAATATGATTTCATTTTAAGTCGACAATTTTTGCGACTTAAGAAATTCAATTGTTCATTAAAAGAATGGATTGTTATAAGAGACGTAACAATAAATAATTAGTGCATTTAACTCGATTCTTTAACCCGCGTCGCTGGAAGGAAATTTTAATTCAAATTTTACAAGCATTCTTGATCTTAATAGTTTTATACTAAATTAGATGAGTCATTATTTTGCATTAAATTATAGTTGTGGGTTCAATTACTTTAAAAATAACCTTTTAGTAAATAACCATAAGGAAAAGGGGAGAGTGAACCTAGAGTTAAAATTTTACATTCCTTAATTTTTGCAACACGTAATTTAAATTTAATGGAAGCCTATTACTTTGTTCTTTTAAAAGTTACATTAGTTTTTTTTTATTTACTGTTTTATTATTTGCCAATGAGGCAATGTTAACAAAATCAATGTGCTAAGAATAAAATAAAAATAAATAAAATGCAAAAGATATATTTGAATAGTAATAAAAGGATATTATAATAGTAGGGTATAGAATAAGTTTAAATAATATCGAAATAAACCTTTCTTGTCGTCATGTAACCACCACTCCCTTTTTAAAATGTCCTTCAAGGATTTTTAAAAAATATAAAAAGCTTAGGAGCTTCGTCTAAATTATTACTCAAAGTGTTGTATTGTAAATAACAAAGTAAATGACACGTTAAATAAAAAAATAAAATCAATATAACTTTTTTATTTATTAATTGATATCATATATATATATATATATATATATATATATATATATATATATATATATATATATATATATATATATATATATATATATATATATATATATATATATATATATATATATATATATATATATATATATCTACCTGTATGAAAGATCTTTGAATAGAAATCCCTCTAGAATTTAGTATAACGGCTTAGTAGTTTGTATATTAACCGAAAGCAAATTGGGTTTTAATATTTAACATATACGTATATACATTAAATATTAAATTTCAGGCTAATTACGAATGTTCCGTATTAAATAGTAAATATGTTATGTTATAAGCTTGGTTGTTTGGCATAGTTTTAAGGTAGAGTACGATATTTAATTATTTTATGAGCATATATGTATTTAGTAATTTCGCTTTTTAATGTGTATATTTTACTATTTCTACTTGTTTGATATTGAAATTTTTTGTTATGTGTTTCTTTAAAAGGAAAGTGTCAAGCTCACATATAATTACAGTAATTACAAGAGTCTAAATATTCCTTAATCTAGTTAGATAGTAGAGAAGACAGAAACACAATGGATGAAGGATTAAAAATAAAACATATTAAAAAATACATATAAGTAGGTAAAACGCAGTGTTGAATACCGCCACAGCTCAATGTGTGAAAAAAGTGAAGAATGGAGAATCTTGACACTAAGTTATCCGAACAATTTATTAAAAATAAGTATTAGAACTAAAGTCTTTATATTTCAGAATATGATTTCGTTTTAAGTCGACAATTTTTGCGACTTAAGAAATTCCATTGTTCATTAAAAGAATGGATTGTTATAAGAGACGTAACAATAAATAATTAGTGCATTTAACTCGATTCTTTAACCCGCGTCGCTGGAAGGAAATTTTAATTCAAACTTTACAAGCATTCTTGATCTTAATAGTTTTATACTAAATTAGATGAGTCATTATTTTGCATTAAATTATAGTTGTGGGTTCAATTACTTTAAAAAAAACCTTTTAGTAAATAACCATAAGGAAAAGGGGAGAGTGAACCTAGAGTTAAAATTTTACATTCCTTAATTTCTGTAACACATAATTTAAATTTAATGGAAGCCTATTACTTTGTTCTTTTAAAAGTTACATAAGTTTTTTTTATTTACCGTTTTATTATTTGCCAATAAGGCAAAGTTAACAAAATCAATGTGCTAAGAATAAAATAAAAATAAATAAAATGCAAAAGATATATTTGAATAGTAATAAAAGGATATTATAATAGTAGGGTATAGAATAAGTTTAAATAATATCGAAATAAACCTTTCTTGTCGTCATGTAACCACCACTCCCTTTTTAAAATATCCTTCAAGGATTTTTAAAAATATAAAAAGCTTAGGAGCTTCGTCTAAATTATTACTCAAAGTGTTGTATTGTAAATAACAAAGTAAATGACACGTTAAATAAAAAAATAAATTCAATATAACTTATTTATTTATTAATTAATATCATAATGTTCATTTAATTTGCTTAACCAATGAGGTGGCATAAATTGCATCGACTTGCTAAATTTCTGCATCCACTCCTTTTTCTTTTCGCTAAGTACATTAGGGTCCATTGTAGTAGACGTTTTCGATTTAGCCAAATTTTGTAGGTACGATTCGTACAAACTCATACGTGGTATAACAGAATTATCCTCAGCGGGTTCCAACGGCACATCAATAGGCTCAAAAGGCAAAGTGAGCATAAATTTTTGCGGATCAACGAAAAAAGTTGATTCTGAAATCTCTGTAATGTTTTGCGGCAACTCCGTAGTTTGCATGGTGGGAGTTGAATTAGTAGTGGGTCGGTTGCCTTCATCCCAAATGACAGTGTCCAACCATCTGGAAAATGTTGAAACTTTGGGGAAGGCATGTGTTTTTGTGTAAAGGGCGCAAGTATGTAGAAAAGATGATATAGCTATAAGTGTGTCGTTCTGGATGACAGCGCCGCCGTTGTCTTTCTGAAAATATATAAAAATAACTTTGTATTATATTAGTATTTTTTTTATAATACGTATATATTATTATTATTATTGAGGCCTGTCGTGGCGCAGCGGCACAAGAATATGACTGTAACCAACAGGTTCTGGGTTCGATTCACAGTCGTGGAAATGATATATTTTATATTTTCAATTTAAAAATATTTAATGTTTCATTTCTTTGCTCTGGTAATAAGGCGTTCGTTCGGCGTTGAGTTCCGCCACTCAACACGCAATGCCTCAAATTCGGCGGAAAGTGGGGAACGGAAGTGGAACAGAGTATCTTAACACTAGGTTAGCGGGTTCCCTCTGCCTACCCTGCCTCGTGTGGGATACTGCGTGAAGCTGTTATGGTATATATTATAGTTGTAGTAGTAGTATTAGTGGTTTTTTAAAATATGAATTCAAGCGCCATTTTAGATGAATTTAGTTTACATTTCAGATTATTTAGTACAGTTTTTCACTACGAGTGGTGAAATCAAATTATTTCTATTTATGAGATCAGATCAGATGAGAATAATCATTCATCCTGATCGATCGATCCTGATTAAATATTCAACATAAACCGTATTTATAAATATTATATTTAAAAATAAACTAAAAGTTTATAAAATATAAACTCTTTAGTTGCTATATTGAATATAAAATTGAATTTCATAGCGTTTTATATCTCCTAGGAAGTAGGAAGTCGATAGAAGACTAAAATATACTTATACTTTTAAAAACGTATTACATAAACGTGTTCAGAATATTTTTGTTGAGAACTTTTATGCGTTTGCAAGATACTGCTAGGCTACAAAAATATTTATGTGTTTTTAAATATTAATCAGCTTCACGCTTTATCGTGTACACGTAAGGATAGTTGAGGCCTGTCGTGGCGCAGCGGCACAAGAGTGTGACTGTAACCGACAGGTTCTGGGTTCGATCCCCAGTCGAGGAAATGAAATATTTAATATTTTCAATTTAAATATTTATTGTTTTCATTTTTACGCTCTGGTACAAGGTAATACGCGGGGTTGAGTTGCGCCACTCAACACGCAATTCCTCAAATTCGGTGGAAAGTGTGGAACGGGAAGTGGAACGCAGTGACTTAACACTAGGTTCCTAAGTTCCCTCTGCCTATCCTGCCATGTGCAAGATACAGCATGTAGCTGAGTAGTGTAGAGTAGACTCGGCAAACTTAAGTTTGTCAACTTTTACAAATTATACTTCCCTTTGACCTACAATCCTGAAATTGGTAGGGAACCTTAAGGGACAAGTCCGACTCGCACTTCACCGATTTTTTATTTTGATATAATTAGATCCTAGAATATAAAATATACGTTATTGTTATGATCTTTCAGATAAAATTTACAACCATCACGTATAGCCATTTTCCTCCTATCGTAAATGAGAAAAATTTTTATAGTGTAAATATAACATATAAGCATTTTCTTATATAGCACATATATTGTTGTGATAAAATAAAACTGGAACGTTTACTGCTTGCAAAATTTTTAAATTCGTATATAAACAAGGATTACGGCCTCTACGTAAGCCAAATATGAAAATTTAAGGCTGTTTGCTTTGCAGGTTGCGAAATGGCGACTATTCACGGTACTCGAGTATTAAATTAAATTACATAGTAGTGTATATATATTTATATGCTACATTATTTGAGCTTAAATTTAAGAGTAATTTTAGGACTACTTATTTTCTGTGGCCTTACTTACTTATTTCACTAAGTACCTTGGAAATTGGAAATTGGAACAGCTATACGGTGACAGGACGTATTATATATCGCATAAGGTAGATATGCATTCGATTACAATGCATACACTTCGACTAGGTTGATTTTATTTAGTCAAGTATAAACATTGTTAATTGTTTTTGAAAATAAAGAAGTAGTCATTTTCTTAATTGTATCAGCTGAGGTATGATTATATATATGTACATTATATTGCTGTGATGATTACAGCCTATGCTAAAGTTATATGAGTTTTTACATGTTTCTGTTTTATTTTATGGTATTTCTATGTACAGTATAAACTCTTTGTAACGTTATCCTTATAACGATAAAATATGACTATAAAGTACAAATGAGCACAACTTGGTTGGTTTGTGTTAAGCCCACATTTGATTGTTCATTCCATATAACGATAACTCTCTATAACGACAAAAAATGCTCAGTCCCTTGAGTTCCGTTATAAAGAGTTTATACTGTATTTTGATTTTTCCATCAACTATTAGTCAAAAAAAGTAGTAAAAAAAATCTATTTTAGCTTCTATTTAGATATGATATTAACAGAAGAAAGTTTATATTAAAAAAAATAAATGGCATTTTCTTTTGAATAAAGAAGGCCGTCTTCGAATTTAGACAATACAGTAGCTGTTTCTCACGCTTGACCTAGAATACCGCCGTTTTCAATTTAGATAACAATACGTTCCTTGATGTCTTAAAACATTCTGTATGAACAAAGAAAGTGTATACACTTTGAGGACGCTACAAACGTATGATTAATATTTCTAAGTAAGAACAATTTTCTTGATTCCAATATTCTAGTGTTATATTCGTTGTCAAAGGAAATATTAAAATATTATCTTCAATATTTATTACTAATTAATTTTATTATTGTATTACATTTTTTTTAGCATATCGACAGGTAATAAAAATATAAATATGGCAAAATTTGTAACTTCACGCTGTATCCTAGAACATTGTGATGTGAGGAAGAAGAGGGGATCAAACCCACTACACTAGAACGGAAGTGAAACAGAGTGTCTTAACGCTAGGTTTCCAAGTTCCCTCTGCCTACCCTGCCATGTCCGGGATACAGCGTGAAGCTGAGTATCAAACCCACAACCTACCGTGTTTATAGTAGCGCGCTAGTATCCTTAGACTTTGCGATGACGGGTATCCTGATGATTGATTGATACTAATCATTAAAACAATTATTGAGAAAATTTTTCCTAAAGCATCTACATACCGTAACCGTACCGTAACATGTAACCGAAACCATAAATATTCTTTGAATACTTACGTCACGTCATATTTTGCCATATTGTGAAAATATGCCTTTATTGTGAAATATAAGAAATATCTAGAGTTTCTTTCACCTTTTGTCAAATGTATCATTGTCACCGCCCGAAATCGAAAACCGGAAAGTTAATCCTGAACGCAAGTTGATATGCTTTTAGATATTCCAGTCAAACAGAAAATTTTATTTTGTGTGAAAGAATTATATCAGGACGTGAATGTAGTGCAGTTGAGGCGTACTTAACTAAATGTGATCGTTGTGTTCTATTTGTTTAATTAAATATTCATTTATATATTGTTTATTTTAGAAAGAACTACTACTTTTAGTAAGGTATTGTAACTTAAAAAAGAGCTGTCAAGAACATTTGTTTGAAGATTATGTGGTGGTATCAACCTGAATTTAATAAAAAATATTAATGTATACGGTCTCATAGAATATAAAAATCTTAGGCTCTTAAGTCGCAATGTTGCCACATAATTTTTGCTTTGTACATAATTCTCCGCGTTATCAAAACCTATAGGATATTTCCCAAGGATCTAAAATATAAAATTTGGCATGAAGTAAAAATTTATGCGAATAAAGGAGTCTTTCCTTTCGAAATGTGGAAAAAACTAAGTCTTTTTTAAAAACAATCAAGTATGTATCATAAGTTACATATTTTCGGTGATTACCTACAGTTCTGAAATTGGTGCGGAACCCTCAATTGGTGATCGATTTTTCTTTTTATTATTAAGTTTGGCCTTTTTTTACATAATTTTTAAATGAAAGAAAAGTCAATAACGAAAATATTGGTTTCCGCCGTACTTATATATAAATATTTATATATATATATATATATATATATATATATATATATATATATATATATATATATATATATATATATATATATATATATATATATATATATATATATATAAATATTTACTAAGTATAAATATTTACTTTTAATATATTTTCTTTGTGAGATAACCGCCTCAACGAAAAATTATTTATATTTACCTAAATTACCATAATTTTGAAAATATTGTCTGGGAAATACATACATATGTTAGTTCAATATTAGCTTACTAAAGTGATTCAATTGGACAAGCTCTACTTGCTGTTACAAAGTGTAATAGGTTATATATACGGACAGGTCATATTTTATTTTGAACATATTCTACTAGATAGCATAACATTACATTAAACCGTTTTCTCTGTTTTTTTTTAGCTGCACGCTGTATCCAGCACGTGGCAGGGTAGGCAGAGGGAAACCGGGAACCTATCGTTAAGACACTCCCACGACTTCCACTTCCGTTTCCCACTTTCCGCCGAATTTGAGGCATTGCGTGTTACGCCGCGCTTTGACTAATTACCAGAGCGAAGAAATGAAACATTAGATATTTAAATTAAAAATATTAAATAATTATTTGAATGGATATTTTGAACAAACTATTAAGTAAATATCAATATTATAATAATATTGATATTTACTTAATAGTTTGTTCAAAATATCCATTCAAATAATTATTTTATTCAAAAAAATGTGGCATCGTCGCCCAGAAAATAGTGATTCCTATATGGGAGAATAACCTAATTTTTTTTGCTCTGTTAACAAGATAACGCACGTTTTTGTATTCTGCCACTTAACGCGCAGTGTTAAAAATGGAGTGAATTATAAAAAAAACGCAGTGTTTCAACACTAGAATATCTCATCCTATCCAATATAAAATTGTAAAATTACACGTAAGTAACTTACTCTACAAAAATGTCTGTTAGGGTCCTGTACACCGCCCACGCAGATGTAGCGACCAGGGAACATCTTGGTTGACGGCTCACATATCAAAGGACTTATTATTGGAGCATTTACTATTCTTAAGTGCTAGAGAAAAAAAATATAAAGAATTATATATTTTACGTAAATGATAAATTTATATGATTTTTTAGGTTTTCTTGCAATATATTTGCTGTCTACTAGATGAGTAACCATCAAAGACATTATTATTGAGTACCCATTAGTTGCTTCTCTAGGAAAATATGCTAAAAATACTATGTAATATACAGTAAAAGCATTCAAATTGAAACATAAATAAAATATACACCTTGAACTGCGATCCTTTGTTTGTTTATACATCGGTTAAAAAAGATTGTGTTTTTTTTATAAAAAACATATCTATACATTTTAGATTATAGTATATATAGTATATACTATATAGCTATAGAATATGGGAAAAATACTTACCCCAGTAGGAGTCCAAGCCAACATTGAAGCGAGAAATCCTAAAGATGCTTCTTCATCAGGATTTGGCAATGCGACTGGCTGTACAGTGGAACTAAATTCTAATGGCCTCGTCAGTTTCACAGCTGATACTTTGACATCAAAGTTATTGATTAATATTTTGATCTGTAATAAAGAAAAAGCAGAAATATTGCTAAATTTATACGTAAGCTAATATTAGACTGTCTTACAGTCAAAGCAGATTATATTTATTTTTCAATTTATTGTAGAAAAATTTTGTAATCTAGCTTTCCGTAGGAGGAATTTAGTACCCACATGTCACATGTGGTGAGGTGAGGTATTTTTAAAATATCCTTAAGTATTGGATAAAATGTTCTTTTAATATTGAACTGAATAAGCTGAGAGACTGAGAAACTAAAAATAATCAACATTTATCTAAATCATATCTGAACCCACATTGTATACTGGCACGTTCTCAAGACGACGACGACGTCTAATATTCTCAATATTAAAACTATACAAGCGTCTTGGAGTACATTAAATGAAATAACGCTATTCTCTCGAGAGTACTAACGTTTGCCTTAATATTACATAGAAAATGTCAGTAAATGTTTAACTTTACCATTGAAACAGAGCCGCCCTTATTGTTATAAGAGCTACCAGTCCTTATCGTGTATGCGTCGAGGTTTCTGTGACTGACGTACGATGACACTACTCCCCTGGTGACAATATGAATACAATAATGTAAAACAAACATAATTATCAAGAGAAATGTTCATTTTATGTTATTAAGTTAATGAAACAAATGAATATTCATAGGAATATTAAATTAACTTAGGTATTTCAAATCCCATTACGCCTACAAGCGTGATAGGTTGTGTGTTTGATTTTTGATTATTAAAAATTACCTTTCCTTGAATGGGAGGGCCATTCAAGGAAAGGTAATTTTTAATAATTTCAAATTAAATATTTATTATTTTCATTTCTTCGCTCTGGCTACAATGCAAAGCGCAGTGTTAGGTTGTTACATTGTGTTACTCAATGCCTCAAATTCGATGGAAAGTAGTAAATGGAAGGTAGTGTCTTAACACTAGGATGTGTCTTACTGGACACGACGTGAAGTTAATAAA
This sequence comes from Eueides isabella, assembly GCA_019049475.1. Lineage (NCBI taxonomy): Eukaryota > Metazoa > Arthropoda > Insecta > Lepidoptera > Nymphalidae > Eueides > Eueides isabella. The sequence continues at coordinate 3,825,849 of CM032407.1, forward strand.
AAAAATTACAATGATTAAAATATCTCCTTATACTAAGTAGCATGTATCATGCATTAACAAAACGAAGCATTTTTTAACGCGTAAAATTTTCTCAAATTATAATTTCTTATCGTGCATATTCAGCTTAATGCTGTATTTCATACAAACTCCCCAGGCAAAGACAGCTTAGAGCTCTAAAGATAAATTCAACACAGTAGGGATGTATTTTTTTCTATAAAATATAATTTAAGCTTTATGACATTCTACTCAATTTTAAGATACAACGAAAATAAACTTAGTAGACACAGAACGATGAGGCTTGGTGAGAACACGAATTTCCACTTTTCGCTTAAATAAAACGAGGTTCGCCTTAATATATGTTCTTATGTAGTATCAAGCCAAGCAGTACATAATGTATTTTATTCAGCATCTGCAGAAATTCGGAAATAAAGTGCCAAGGCTTTACCATACATTATGGCTTAGGTTCAATTCTCACGAGACAAGTAAATGTTTTCTAATGAATTTGTCAAAGTACTGCGTAGTTATTAGTAAGACTGTTTAAAAAGATAGACAAAGTACCTTATCAATGATGGTATACAATACTAACAGAATATGTTACTTGGAAGAGTAAGAAATATAATATTTATTTACGTTAGGGTTGGCATAGTGAATATTTTTCTCAATTTATCATTGTAAGAAAATTAAAAGGCTCTCTATACAACGTGATGTGCGCATCTGGCGATTGACGAAGTGATCTTGTACTCAGCTGGCACGCTCTGAATGCCAAAGTTAAAATATATATTTCCCCTAGTGTAGATTAAGTCACTACTCCCTATACTTACGTATGTTGCCTGGTCTTTGACGAATTTACTTAAATCTTTCATTAAATACTACATTAACTTACTTTGCAAACTACTGAATGCTGAATTACGCTCCCGTGCAAAAATCACTAACGTGTAAATTAAAGCTGGAACGTAAAAAGGGGGAGGTGGGCCAGACACGTGTGTCCTATGCCTAAAGAGTCATGGGCGAATACTTTTATCAAGTGGTTTCCAAGTTCTAAAAGGAGAATCAGCAGACCAAAACGAAGATGGTGAGACGAACTGGACCATTACAGACCTGACTGGAGATAAATAGCTAGAAATAGATAAGAGTGGAATAAAAGGAGAGAGGCCTTTGCTCAACGATGGAACAGTACAGGCTAGAGAATAAAAAACTGTCAGATATGCAGTCACACATCGTTTCACAACGATTATTTCTTAGGAATCGCAGGTTTGATAATATAAAAACCAATGAAACTAATATATATAGTAATTTTTTTTCAGCTTTACGCTGTGTCCAGCTCAGCGTAAAGGGAATGCAGAGGGAACCTGGGAAGTAAGAAGGAACCTAGTTTTAAGTAACTACATTCCGTTACCCACTTTCTGCCAAATTTTAGGCATTATTTGTTGAGTGGGGAAACTCAACACCACGATTTGCCTTGTTACCAGAGTGAAGAAAATATTAAATATTTAAATTGAAAATATTACTAAAATAATATTTCTCTCCTTGTATATTCTGGTTAATACTAACAAAATGAGATTGCTCCAAGATTTGTAGGGCATATGTTAGCCTGGGTACCTTTTATTGTAGTATTACACTCCCTTTTCAACAAAATCGCCATAAAAGACCCCTCTTACGAATATTTTATAAGCGATATAACTTTATTATTACTTTTCACCTATTTTCTGGAATTTTATTGCGGTCCTATGTATATTTGAATAAGTTTCATAATATATGTATTATGTACGCCTTGAATCTTGTATATTTAGATATTTTTTTTTAGGACAAGACTTACTGAAATTGCTTTAAATGCTATTTTTATATAGATAACACATAAGGCCTGTAGTCACAAGCGTGCTACTGTCAAACTAACAAGTTGTGGATTCGATGCTTACTCGAGAAATTAAAATATTTATATGTTATAATTAAATATTTCTATTTTCGCACAATATTTCAAATTCAGCGAGAAGTAAAAGTCTCAAACACACCACAGCAGAGGACCAGATACAGTCAGCTCTTTCTGCAAGAAACTAGGGCTTTACGCGAGGCAGTTCGTGGTGGTTTGATTAGATAATTATGTAAAATGTCAGACGTATGGCACCTCAGTCTACACGTGGTCACGGACTACTGTAAAGTGTTCAAAACGTTGGATTTCCAAAAATGTTTATCACTCAATATATACGCGATTCCGTGTAAAAACGTCAATAAAAAAAAGTGTGGATAATATTGAATCATCCCTAACAATTTTTAAGCGACTCTTAAAACTACATTTTCATGCCCTCTAAACCTCTTGTAATTTCTTACATTGCCATTGTTTATTTTACTATATGTATTTTGAATGTATTGTTGTATATATATGTATATATATGTGTGTATGTGTATGTATATGTATATATGTATGTATATGTGTATATGTATGTATGTATATGTGTATATGTATTTATATGTATGGATATATATATATTTATATAAGTGTATTTTATTTTATATATGTATGCTGTTTGCTGTATAAGTTTATAATAATTTGTTCACACCCTAACCCCTTCTCTTCCCTTTACTTCCTATGCCTTAAGGTTGCCTGGGAGAGATCGCTGTTTTAGCGATAAGGTCGCCTCTTGTACTTTTCTGATATATTTTTCATTGTTGTTTTCTTTATGGGTGTACAATAAAGAATTTATTATTATTATTATTAATATTGAATATATTCTTATTATATTATAAAACTGTGGAAAATTAAAATTTTCTTTTTTAGTTTTTTTTTCTACAACAATTTTATTCTATGAAATTTGGAAGAGATACATTGTTTTCCCGCCCAGACCACCTTTTGCTAGTTCTAAATAACAAAAGGCCAATAGACGTACAAGTTTAAATAAGTGAAAGCGTTCTCAGCACGCACTTGTATAATTTTAGAACCTCCCTAAATTCGGCCGGACCGCTGCCATTAGCAAACATTTTCACACTAAAACTTTTGGGACATTTAAAGTCTTTGAGACCTTTTATAAAGTTCAATTGTGCGCTTCTAATTGTACGACCACTTTAATCTTCTATTTTAAATTAAACTAGCAATTAAATATATTTTCAATAAAATGTTCAAAAAAAAATATTTAATATTATCATTTCTTACAAGTTCGCTCTAGTAATATGGTAAAAGACGGCGTTGAGTTCCGCTACTGAACACACATTGCTTCAAATTTGGGAAATGGAACGGAGTGTCTTAACACTAGGTTCCCAATTTCCCTCTGTCTACCCTATCATGTGCGGGGATACAGCGTGAAACAGAGTGAGTAAGTAAATCTATATCTAATTAGATATTGAGGCCTGTCGTGGCGCAGCGGCACAAGAGTGTGACTGTAACCGACAGGTTCTGGGTTCGATCCCCAGTCGAGGAAATGAAATATTTAATATTTTCAATTTAAATATTTAATGTTTCATTTCTTCGCTCTGGTAATAAGGCAAAGCGCGGCGTTGAGTTCCGCCACTCAATACGCAATGCCTCAAATTCGGCGGAAAGTGGGGAACGGAAGTGGAACGGAGTGTCATAACACTAGGTTTCACTTCCGTTCCCTCTGCCTACCCTGCCTAGTGCGGGATACAGCGTGAAGCTGAAAAGAAAAAAAAATAGATATTAAAAAAGTTTATTTGGTATAGCGTATTAATCTCAAGAACAAACGAGAAAATGTGTTTAGTTAATTCTTGTTTCGCTATCTTGTTAATAGTTTAATATAACCTTATCCACAACTACTTTTTACCAGCCAAAGTTACTTTCAGCATTGAGATTGTGTCATGTGTCAAACATGTCATTTAATTTTATGTATGGTAGCCAGAAGAAAAGCTAATATTGATACAATTAGGCGTCAAATAAGATAATCTTGTATTGAAGTATAGAGTCAAAGTGCTGATTTTTTTATGTCAAGTGCCATCAGGCGTGTCGTGTCCAATGATGAATCGTAACTGTTGTTTATGGAAAGCAGTATTGTATAATATTGGTGTTGTGATTTTTTAGTATTTCGCACTTGGCAGAATAGACAGAGGGAACTTGGGAACCTAATGTTAAGACATTGCGTTCCGCGTCACTTATCGCAGAATGATACATTGATATTTTTAATCATACATTGAGTGTTGTGTGGCTGAGCTCAACGCTGTGTTTGCCTTGTTTCCAGAACGAAGAAATAACTCACTCAGTCAGCTTCACGCTGTACTGTCCCGCACATGGCAGGGTAGACAGAGGGAACATGGGAACCTAGTGTTAAGACACTCCGTTCCACTTCTGTTACCCACTTTCCGCCGAATTTGAGGCATTGCGTGTTGAATGGCGAAATTCAACGCCGCGTTTTGCGTTTCACCAGAGCGAAGAAATGAACACATTAAATATTTAAATTGAAAATATTGAATATTTCATTTGTGTGGTGGGAGTGGGGATCGAACCCACAATCTGTCGGTTACAGTCACACGCTTGTGCTTCAACAAAGAAATAAAATTATTAAATATTTCTTCGAGTGGATATTAAATATATCTTCAAACTTTCTTCGACTGGGGATCGAACCTACAACCTATCGCTTTTATAGTCGCATTTTTGTGCCCCCGCGCTACAAATTGCCTCTTATACCATATCAGAGCAGAATACTACGATTTAATGTTAATAGTATACTTTCGATAACTTTCGATAGTCCATTGTATGGAGCTTAGTTTTTGTGTCGAGTGTGTGAAGTGTCAAGGGACAGCAGCAACGAAATTATGTCAAATGAAAACACAGTATTTACAAATGTCAAGTATCAATAAAATACAAATTTGATTTAGTAATAACAAAATAACCTACATATTTACAGGCCGCCTGATCCTATACGGGTTATGGGTTCGATTATTCGGAGGTATAATTATATCAGTTTCACGCTTTATCCCGCACATGGCAGGGTAGGCAGAGGAAACTGAGAAATTAGCGTAAAGAAAATCCCTTTCATATCACAATTTTCACCGAATTCAAGTTGCCAGTTAAATGGCAGAATTCAATGGCACGCTTTGCCTTTACCAGAGCGAAGAAATGAAAATATTAAATATTTCATTTCTACAAGTGTTTTGTTTGATTTACAAATGAGTCGCGTTTCGCACTTAATGCCCTAGTACACCTATGCCACGGCACGCCTCAATAAATCTTTTAATTTCTTAGTAATAAATACACCTAGGTTGCTCCTATTTATCCCGTTATTTGCGTGTTACAGCGTGCAAACGTTTTACAATATATAGGTACATATTATATGAAGTATCAAAAACTTTTTCTTACTCTCTAAGGGATTACGGAAAAAGCACATTTTGGTTAATTTACGATTAACCGTAAGTAATAATAATAAAGTAAACAGTTCTGAAAGTCGTTACGTAGTGTTTATGCGTTTTGTATTTACGGGCTCGTTGGTGGTTAGTTCGTTCTCTAGATAAGCGTAATTACAGTTTAAAATTGTGCTTCCGTGGTAATATAAAAATTAAAGAGTTTTCTAATAGTGTTTTTTTATTTAACTTTATTAACTATCATTTGTTCGTTAGGGAATTATAAATTACGATTAGGATTATTTATTATTTTTGTAAAAAACCTCTTTTGATCTACGTCTTATAATATTTTTAGGTTAACAAAAAATAAAAAACGTGAACTTTCACAACAATACGTAAAATATCGTTTTTTTTTTCGTTTTCGTAGAAATTTCGCAAAATTCTCTTTTAATACTCCCTAAAAAATCCCTCCTTATATTCCCTAAAAAAGCTATTTACCAAATTTCAGCAAAAACCTTGTGTGACTTATGACTTTAGCGAAATAACTAAAATTTACGTACGAAGGTTTCCTATACGAGAAAACAGATGTAGTTTTTTTTTTAAATAAAATACTTACGTGGCAAAGCATTTAGATAAAGTAAGTAGCCAGTAATTATTGAGTACAACTGCACTGCATTCATAGGAATCGTTCTTCAGTAAAGCTGCTGCATAAGGGTGCTTTATTATCTGCGTAACGGATGCCCCCACTCGTAATCTGCTGTCTAGTTTATCTGTGAGATAAAAAAAATAGTTTAATATATATATATCAATATAATTACGTATATCAAATTCTTATAGTTATTTATTCTATTGTTATTACGAATATCTATCTATACATATAAATAGAATTGAAGTGTCTGTGATTTCAAAATAGCAAAATACACGATACTAGAGTATAAATAATAAATTAAAATTTTTGTCTGTCTGCTTTTTAGTTCGTCCGGTCTAGTCTCTGAAACAGCTGAGTCGTTTTGTATGAGATTAAAACTGAATTATAGGTAAAGTTGTGGAGCTACACTTAGGCTTTTTATCTTGGAAATCTCATGTAATCGGAAAATAAGCAGGTGAAGCATCGCGCTGGCCGCTATTTTTAAATTTTGTTATTCTTCTACTTCGATTCTTCTACTTGTTGTTCATTTTATTATATAAGTATTTAGAAGGTTAGTTTTCTCTTAATATTTGATTAAAATTTGTACTGAACTTAATAACCTACATATAACAATATATTTATACATAGCTTTATTACCTTACTGTATGTTACGTATATAAAACCTGGGTCCTGGGATTTATACATTGCTACATCTAAATGCAGTAAGCTTAACGTTAATACTCGTAATATGTAACATTTAGTTTAAGAAACAAAAAAATAAATAAAACATTTGTATTACTTACACCCATTTCGAGTATAATTAAAAAATCAAGCATGACACTTCAAAGTGTTTGAGATTGCTAAATATATTTCAATTATAATTGTAGGCTTTACGCTGTGTTTCTCATATAACAGAGTAAGTAGAAGAACTTTGAAACTTAATGTCTAGGCACTCCTTTCCCATTAAGATACTTCCAATCTTCACTTTCCGCGGGTCTCAACGACGCGCTTTGCCTCGCCACCAAAGCAAGTAAAATGAATACATTAAATATTTGATTTCTCTAAGTCAAAATCGATCCCACGTCTACAGTCACACATCACATTTAGTATCATCGCACATTTGTGCCCCTACGCCATGACAGGCCGAAAAACGTAGTTGAGGTCCGCCAGTCACTACGCAAGTTTTACAGAAAGAGAATAAAACAATTTTAATGGAACTTGCAAATTCGTTACTATAAATATGTTTTTTATAAAAAAATATGCTTAAAATGCAAAGCTCTGTATTTTCCTTAGCTTAGAGTGAATCTTACCTATATCCTTAGGGTAAGAGTAATTTTGTGTGACATTATACTCGCCGCTTAAGTCTCGATCATCTAAAATAACATAAATAAATTACCTGTGTTTACATATAATATAAATAAAAATGTATTTTGATGTACGTATAAAATAAAAAGTTTCAAAGTAAGCTTAAAATTAAAAAGCTTTTTTATGAGATAAATAAGGAAAAACAACATTTGTTAAGTTAAGCAAAGCAACTGAAATTCAAGTTAAGTAAAATACCATGTCCACTTACAATTAGGAAGGAAACAAGGCACTTTACTCAAGGAATTTCTATGTGTTTTTGTTTTAAATTACATAAGAAATTATCATTACGTAACAGTTACTGTTAATAGTCTTAGAACTAATTACTCAAACAAAACCTAATTTAAAGAAACATTATTTAATACGTTGGATACTTTTATTGTGTGATTAAGAAGAATCTCATTAGATTAAAAAAACAACGTTACTACAGTAAGATAATGACGTGACCAAGACTGGTTCGGTCGACATAAGGAAAATTATTATATTTTTTGCTAGCCTTGGTAAGGTTTTAGCTTGGGTAGTGTAGGATGTTTGGTAATACATGCTATCCCTAACGTAGTTATATATAGTTTAATCAATTCAAAAAGACCGTAAACATTTGAAATTATGATACGGAAAAATTATAATAATTGATATTTCACACAACAATTTTGCTTATAAGAAGTAAGAAGAACTATTTATCATGCTGTGTATTTGAAGGAGTAGGTTTTACGAGTTTTTTGAATGCTCCTCTCCGCTGTCTGAGCTTCTCCTCTGTACCTAACCAAAATTCGAAATATTTCTACTGTACCGCCTTTGAAATATGTTCCATAAATTAATTTGAACGTCTAGACAAGCCAGGATCTTTTATCACAAGATCTTTTATACCTTACAGTAAACTTCTACCAAGTAAATGGATATAATTGCTATGAAATATTTAGAACTATACTATAGCAAATCATATAAATATCAAAAAATAATACCAGATTCTTTAGTATCTTCGTCAGTGTCAAGTTTCCCTCGAACGAAGATGAAAGTAACGATAAATACAAAGCCAATATACCGCATCTTTGGAACGCACTGCCACGGTTTATTGAAACTTTTTGTTAGTTTTGCGAATGTTTGCAACATAGTGCTTCATAATAACAGAAATGTCAATATTATATTTCTTGGGGTAATAGTGATATTTTGTTAATTTCATCAAAGTTAGGTTTGTATAATGGCTTACAATTAATAATAAGTGATTTTATAAATTTATATAAATTATGAAAAAATATTTCAGATATCTGTTACATACACTGTTTTTATTTAACGTCTATTAATTACTGGCCGGTACGTACGATAATTGTTTGTTACTAATATTTTTAAGCATTATATATATTGCAATGGAAGTTTTTATATGTAAATGGAATTTTATATGTATGTTTATTTGGCTGTTTTTAAATTTAATGCCCATATTTAAATAGGGCACTCATGCTTATTCTCGCCGCTCAAATATTTACCGTGTAATCGCACGGCTGCATGTAACTTGTTAATGTGACTAACTCATAAGTCAACATGTCTATCAAATTTGGCTATCGAGCTAACTAACTATGGGAAGTGTGTGAGCAGGATATCATCATTGTATTACTAATTTACGATGATTTAAATAGAAATATTGTTATGTAAATCTGATTTCAAATAAATTTTTAAATTGACATTGAATGATTTGAACTTAAATTCAAAACTAATCTGGAATTTAAAACAAAAATATCAACAACGATTTTCCAAATTAATTCTAGTTACTACTATAAAACGCTGTCTCATTCGTCTTCTTAAAAATATTTTTCTATCCAAGTACAGTAGTTTTACAAAGTGCCAATTCTAATCTATTGTGAGGTCTATAGTATACAGGATGTTTTCGCTCGCGCTGAGAGTGTTTACGTCTCACGCGATATGACCGCGATTGAAACGAAATCGAATGAAGGAACCAATATTGCAAAGAGCAATAAACGTCTCATACACTTCGCTAATGTGGTACAACGACGTTACACTTTTATACAATGTAGATTTTTATTAAAAAAAGCAAATTTGCTTGTGCTCTGTGTATGTTTTATGTCGTTCTATAGTTTATACGTAACTCTGGAAATACTATGTAAATAATATTTGTAATATCAGCATCGTCGTATTACTCACTCACAGCTTTACGCTGTATCCTGCACATGGCAGGGTAGGCAGAGGGAAATTGGGAACCTGGTGTTAAGATACTCCGTTGCACTTCCGTTCCCCACTTTTTGTTGAAATGGCGGAACTCAACGCCGTACTTTGCTTTGTTATCAGAGCGAAAAATGATATCAATTAATATTTAGTTTAAAAATATTAAATATTTCGTTTCCTCGAGGGGGATCGACTCACAATCTGTCGTTAACAGCCACACGCTTGTGCCGCTGTTCTAAGACAGGCCTTAAACTAAACAGCTAAACGCGGCATGTAATAGCTATAAGTATATAACAAAGGACCTACCTATATATAGATTTTAGTTACCGTAATGTAATATAACAGTGCTATTACCATCTCATACTCAGTGCAGCATGTTGCTTCTTATTATATTACATTTCTAGAGCTCTTGTTTATACCGTAGCATATCCGAAATTAACGTCCTCTATCTCTATAATTTAATTTAATGTTTCAGGATCACATTGAACTTAGTTTTTTCGATTTACAGTATCGTTTTTTCTTTATAATTTGGTGTGTATATGCAATAAAATTGTAAATAATACGTGTTTTGTATTTTTGTCATTCATATACCAAAAGGCGAAATTTCAAACTTGTATAGAGAAATTGCGATCGCAATTAAACAAAGCTTGTGCGGATTGTTATAAACAAATCATAAAAACTATAAATGTTGCTTCAAAACATAATAATCATTGAATGAAATATAAAATAATTTAAGTAATATGTGTTTTAATAAATTTTAGATACGGCTTTTAGGTTTCAAACTAAATATCTAACTACGGCCTGTCGTAGCGCAGCGGCACAAACGTGTGACTAACCGGCAGGTTGTGGGTTCGATCCCCACTCGAGGAAATGAAATATTTAATATTTTCAATTTAAATATTTAATGTTTTCATTACTTCGCTCTGGTACAAGGCAAATCGGGGCGTTGAGTTCCGCCACTCAACATGCAGTGCCTCAAATTCGGAGGAAAGTAGAAAATAAAAGTGACACGGAGTGTCTTAACACTAGGTTCCCAAGTTCCCTCTGCCATGTGCAGGATATAGCGTGAAGCTGAGTATGAGTAGAGCATCTAACTACCAACTAAATGGATCGAATAAGTTATTAATATGACCAGCACAGCAGTTTTGGTAAAGATAATCATGAACTCGAAACATCGCCATCTTTGGTTTGCGGAACTGAACGCTGCGTTTTGTCACCAATGTAAATAAATAATTGGCTTTCCCTAATGAGGATTGAACTTAAAACTATAATGTTTATAGTCAAATGCTATCGCTACAACGCCACTGTTGGATAGTCGTTTTACGTAAAAAAAAATGGTTTTCGAACATCTGATTATAAAGCTAACTTATAATTTACGAAGCTACTTATTCTACCAAACAACGAATATACACAAAGTATGGATAAGTACTGAAAAGGAAAAACAAACTTGATACGAGTGATCTCCGCCGTTAATAGCCACTTGGACGTTAATGGAGGCTTATCTTAATTCGTGTCGCCTTACACTATGTTTTCCTGCGGCCAAGAGTATATCGTATAACCCTGATAAGGCGTTCGATAAAAAGTTTTCGCCAGATAATGGGGAAAATGGTTTCCGAGCTGTTTTAACTTAATGTGATGTTATCTATACTTTTATACTAATATAATAAAAATATTTTTTGAGGCCTGTCGTGGTGCAACGGCACTAGCGTGTGACTGTAACCGACAGGTTCTAGGTTCGATCCCCACTCGAGGAAATGAAATATTTAATATTTTCAATTTAAATATTTAATGTTTCATTTCTTCGCTCTGGTAATAAGGAAAAGTGCGGAAAGTTGCGCTCCGCTACTTAACACGCAATGCCTCAAATTCGGCAGAAAGTGGGGAACGGAAGTGTCTTAACACTAGGTTCCCGGTTTCCCTCTGCCTACTCTGCCTCGTGCGGGATACAGTGTGAAGCTAAAAAAATATTTTTTGGAATTACTGCAGATATTTTTGTATTGTAAACACTTAACTCACGCACTTTTAATAGGTCATGTGTGATATGATCTTCTTGTGTATTTACCTGTGGCGATGCGGGCGAAGCCGCAGGTAAAACCTACACAATTTACATATATAATTTTCATCACAATATGCAAAAAATATTGAATAATTAAAAATTAAATTATTATTTTTAAAGCACATTATGTTTTTTTCACATTCATAATTTAAACATTTTTTCATATTCATAATTTAAACATTTCCTAATTTTGTTCAAAGCCAGTGAAGTGGTGAGAACAGTGCCTAAAAAACAAAACTTCCTTTTATTTATTTTTTCTTTGTGATTCGTGGCATGAGAGATTGTATGTACAATATGTGTGATTATAAGTGGGTATATGTACTTAAGTCGTGTGATTCCGGCTTAGAATAGGATCACCCTGGTACTGATGGTGTCGTAAGAGGCGACTAAAGTATGTGTGGGAGAGTCACGTTGTCAGTAATGGCAACACGCATGGGCAGACTCGACTGGATTGTTACTACCCCCGGCATTTGAAACCGGCGTTACGTAGTGGCTTTGGTCACTGCGTTTCGCAATAGGTAATGTCGGGCCCCGATGCCCATCCACTTTAAAAGACAGCAACGCTCCTGTAGCTCCTCTGGAATTAAATGGGGCCGTAGGCGACGGTGGTCAGATCACTTACCATCAGGTGACCCGTACGCTCGTTTGCCGTCTTTCCCATAAAAAAAAATGTGTAACCATAGGCTTGAATTGTTTAGATATATACATAATACGATACATTGTAATAATAATAACAATCATACATTTTTTATATACTTTCGGCCCATATATTTTTTTAGAACAATGCCTACACCTATATTACATTGTATACAGTTTATTTATTTATTTATATGTATATTATTCGAGTGCCTCTAGAAGGGGTATTCCATTCTATATGCCAATGTGCTGAGGAGATTATTAGTGCTGTTCGTGAGTCTGCCTTTTATGGAAGAGACGCTTTTACGCATGCTTGAATAAAAATCATCTTTTCCCGCGTCCGCTAACATTGTCGATGCAATGTAATGTCGAGGCCCCCTAGCATCGCCTTTAACACATTGTTTACTGAATATGCAGATTTTTTTTGTAGCAACGCTGCCTAAAGCTAGACCACAGGCTGTATATGTAAAACGTTTGGCAGTACGCTCAATCCAAAGTTACCTTTACCTGTGCTGTAGAACGTGCAAATCTGTGAGCCAACATATTTCCGTGCACTGACAATGCCCTATGATCTCTGTACTCACTTATTGTAACTTCTTGTGTATATTTTTTCATTTGTGCAAGTACCTAGTAATGATAGATATGTAAGAAAGAATTAAATATATATATTTAGGCACAAAATTGGACACAAAGTGGGCTTATTATCCACAGCTTAAAGAACATCTGCACCCAACCACCTGGTTACATATAATAATGTCGTTAAATATAGCGCAGACCATTTCTGTCGAGAGTATATAATGCTTTCAAGTTTTCGACTACATCAACGTGCTTACATGGATATATACAAAAATATACAAATAGCCGTTTCTAAATTTGGATGAGATAAATATTTATATGTCTAAAAAAACAGATAAAATGAAAATATATAAGACAAAAAAATATTAATTTATTTGTATTGAACGCTATAACGGATTAATTAAGAATAAGATATCAGAAGAGATATAATACATCGCTTAATCATATTAAGACTGGAAAACAATACGTTCCGTTAAATTTGATGGGAATCTTGCTTAATGGGAAAATTAATGAATGCGACCGAAACGTCCTCACGGAACTATTGATCATTCGAACGCAAAAACGGTTATTCGGCAGCAGTTTGCGTAATTAAGGTCAACGGAGACATCGTTAAATAACTTTCCAATTATATTGGTTTCTGATTATGATTTATGCTATCGAAAAAGATAAGGATATGAAAATTATATATGTACCTATTGTGTCTGATTAAAAGGACGATAGTTGTTTGTTCGTTTATCATCTTGATATCGAGACATAGCGCCGCGTTGAGTTCTGCCATTGATCACGTTCCCTATGTACAGCAGGGTAACCTGCTGTATGCAGGATAAAACCTTAAGTATTCGTAAATAAGAGAGAACTTTGTCATTAGTTAAAAGTGAATTAAAATATTATATAAAACATATATATTGATATTATATAGAATATTTATGTGATTGTCAAGTTCAAGATCGTTTTAGATTTTTGTCCATTGCGAGTAGACATAGCTTTAATATGTAATACTGATACATATTACTAATTTCTATAAAACCTATTTTTTTCCTTATTGAATACATATATCCAATAATATTACAAACGGTTACCGGTTCTACAAAATAATAACTACACAGTGCATACAAATGTCAAACATGAAATAAATCCCAAGCGACAAGCAATATATAAGACATAGTGGTATATGTTTTAAGTATAATGATCCTTCGAGCCACCCCAAAGCAATTGATCATACGCACAAAACCGATTATTACATGAACGTGACATTGCGATATTACCCGTATATTATATTTCGATTTCCGTAGACCTATAATGCTTCTTGAGTTGTAATTTTTATACACAAAATATATCAAATATTTTTCTCGAAAACTGGTGTTACTATAAATGGAACTTTCTTAGTGGTTTCTTTGGGCTTGAATCGGGCCAGGTTCTTTATGTCACTTTATGTTTAATTCTGCCCTGGTCGACATCATCCCAAGAAATACTTGCACGGCTGGAGTATTTTGCATCCTCAACGCCTAACTAGAGTTAAACTACAATCTTACTATACTACACAGCAATGTATGTTAGATTTCTCTGACATGTTATTGATATGCAGAAGCTCGCAGCCTTGGAGAACGCCAGAATTAATAGGCATGTAATTGGAGCAGAACCCGTCTACGGAGACCTTGATGTTGTGACCAAAGAAAAAGCTGGCGATCTACTGGCATAAATTCTCGGAAAACCATATGTTAAAAGTTTTACAAAGAGCACCCCGTTACATACGCAGTCTTCCCTATGTCCATGTTGAAAGCAAGAGCGGTCGCACTTGCTTTCAACAGCCACAGCTAATCGGTGGGTAAGGTAAACCTGAGGATCACCGGTTAAGCGTTCATGATGGAGGCTATATTGATGGCCATTGATCATATAAACCTAGAGCTTTTATAATACTCTATATGATATTTAGTGCAGGGACGTGATAGCAATAGGTCTGTAGTCAGAAAAATTGTAACCACAGCCTCTTTTCGGGTTCGGTCGGATTCATAAGTAGATAAGAGCGCTCTTCCACGTGTTTAGGACTTCGTCAGCTGAGTAATAATGCCGCGGCGTTACCATTGGTTTCAGCTCAAGAGCATATGACTGGAGCTGAATGGTCTGTTACCGCAGGCCGCCAAACGTTGTTTCTCGGTTATCTATATTCAAGTTTGAGGCAAAGAAAGCGCCCAATTTTTGCCCATTGGCTATCTCTTCTGCCTTATGAACCAATGCGTACGTACGGTACGGTAGAAGAGAAGGCTCAAGTTGCGAAATGCAGCCTTTGAGAATCTTAAGCTTATCACCGATTTCGAATGCTTCCCCGCATACTTCGCCGAAACCCTTCCTATTTATTATGCAAAATAATGATAACTCTGTGATGATATTGATCACTTTTTTTTACCTATACGGTTTATACAGCCTGCTATATATATATATATATATATATATATATATATATATATATATATATATATATATATATATATATATATATATATATACATATATATATATATATATATATATATATATATATATATATATATATATATATATATATATAGACCGCACCCTGTCTGGCTACACTTTATAATCTATTAAAATATATTTTCTAAGCCGTTCTTTATGTAGACTGTAAAAGCTTAAAGCCCTTATTTCATCTAGTTGGACAAGGGAAATATAATAGTTTTAGTATTATATATTATATTCTAAAGCAGCCAAAAAATCACAGATTCAGATATTTCCTAACAAAGAAGAAATAAAGCAAATTTAGATTTAAGTAAAATAAATTTAATATTTAATTTTTACTTAAAAACAATTTTCATAATACACTTAAATTTAAAAAGCGTATAAAAATTTTGAACGAAACAGGATTTGAACCCGCGCCTCTTGAAAACCGTTCAAGCGCTCTGACCAACTAACCAAGGCCAAAGGCCATTCGTTCGTTCGACCAAGCTCCGTCGAAATTCTTATAATATGTTGTTAGCAAGTAATTCATTTTTTATCAAAGTTTCATCACCGCAAAGATAGAATCAGTAAGTAATAAATTACATTATTTTTCTTCTACTTGACCTCTTTAATGTCTATACTAAATTCAACCGACAGAGTATTTACGAGCATATTTGGTATAAGTAATTGCACAATTTTAATATGAGGAGCTACAAAATGGTGTCCCCAATCTGAACGTTGAATATGAGACGTGTAAAAATATAATGGCACATAAAATTTATTACAACAAGCACTTGTTATGGGTATTTTAAGAGGTATGCGGGAGAACCTAGTTAGAGTTATACACTCTGTTTAATTTTTTTTTATTTAAGAAATACACTGTATTTTTCATTTTCTGGCCAAATATCGAGACATTGGATGTTGAATGTAGTAACTAAACACTGCGCTTAATTTTTCAATTAGTATGAAGGAATTAAAATATAGAATTCCAATGATTACCTATTATACATAATTTATTTTACTTTGTTATTTTTTTCTATAAGTGGAATAATCAAGACCTCCAGGAAAGGTTCCTATGCTAGAATAAGATTGATTCACACAGATTTATTGGGTCAAGCGACGTTTACTTTATTGAGAAATTGATGGATGTGCCGATGACCTCTTTCAGGGCACGTTAAGCATTCGAATGTAGGTGCCGATATATCATAAACAGTTGTTACTGTTAAACTGAAATCTGTTTTCTCATATAACTAGTTTGATGAATCTGTTTTCTCATATAACTAGTTTGATTATCAATGTATGATGAACTGCTGCAAGTTTTATCCAACAAGGCGGCGTTCTTATACAAAAAAAAAATCATTGTTAAATTGGAAAGCTTATATAGGCTGTAGTGGTAGTGTCTGGGTGGGATTTCTAAGCACACAACCTACAGTCACACAAGCGTTTGACTGTAAATAATAGATTGTGCGTTTGACAAGTTCGATTTCACTCAAAGAGGGAAATATTTAATATTATCATTTATTCCTTCTGGTTACAAGGCAAAAACGCGGCGTTGAGATCCGCCATTCAGCACGCTATGCCTCAAATTCATTGGAAAATATGGAAACGAAATGGGTGTTTAACACTATGTTCCTAAGTTCCCTCTACCATCCCTACCATGTGCGGGATACAAAGGGAAACGGAAAGGAGTACATATCTTAACACTAGGTTAATAAGTTGCCTTTGACTACCCTACCGTATGTGTGTGCTTAAATCTACATTAAAGAGGTACAACTTGGTGACTATTATTTAACTTATTAACAACAAAAGAATTTAAGATATTATGGACATTTACGTAAAGAAAACCTACACACTCGTCTCCGCTTTTTACCTACATTAGTGGTATTATCATTGAGTCAACTGTATACTTTGTCTTTTCACAAAATATTACATTATTCATATTATTATTATACTTAAATCTAAACCTTCAATTAAGCGAGTATCATTATTACAAAACACTTCTAACATCATATAATGGCCAAGAGCGGGCAAAATGGTCTTTGGGGTGTAATGCTCCGACGCAATCCTGTGCTTTCAGATATAATGTCCTGCTTATTACCCGTTATTACTTTTTATATTTTGAAATATAGGTAATTTGATTAAAATGATTTACTTATTTGAATCAAAATACCTATATTACTTTTAAAATATATTAAATAACTAGAGAGTTCAACGATGGCAGCTCTGTCATTACTTCTGTCCTTGCTTCTGACAAAATATTACAGAAGTATAGTAAGTAGTAACCTCATAATTTCTATAAGTTACTAAAAGAAATTTTAAATGCAAGAATCAGAAAAAAACATTAAGTTCTTGTTATATAAGAGTAACTGTAATTTTCATCATATCTTTGGTTCCTTACCCAAGACAATGGGATCTTTAAATAAAAAATATTTATCATTCATACGACATATTTTTAATATAAATCAGGAAATTGTACAAAAAAAAACTAAGCGAAATATTCGTAATTTAAAGAGGTCTGTAACGACGTATGCGCAAAAGTGCAAGCGACTGTAAACGCGACAGGTCGAGGGTTCGATTCAAACTCAAGGGTACGAAATATTTAATATTTTTATTTCTTTGCTCAAGTAACGATGTAAAGTTCGGTGTTGAGTTTGAACTCTCAACACGAAATATCTTAAATTCGGTGGGGAGTGATGAACGGAACGGAAGTTCTGAACATTATGTTTCCATCCACCTACCATACCATGTATTAGAGTACAAATTAGGAGTAAAAAGTATAACAGATATGTCTTCATAAATATTGAAAAGTTGTATATCAAAATTCTAATATTGAACTTATTAAATTAGGACTTCGAAATAAATTTCCGTAAAAATCACTCATTTTTTTTTAATAAACCTATATCAAGGTCCTCGTGGCTCAGTGGCGTCGACTGTGAAAGCATTGTAGGTAATATGTTACAGGCCGGCTACGCACTTGTAACTCCTCTGGTGTTACACGCGGCCATAGGCGGCGGTTATCACTCAGCGTCAGATGAACTGTACGCTCGTTTGCCTTGTCTTTTTCATAAAAAAAAATCTTATAATATTAGAACATTGAAAATACACCAATTAAATTGCAGTTTCAGTAATTAGCACCCATAATAATATTTTTAGTAAACCTATATAAAGATCCTCGTGGCTCAGCGGCTTCGATTTTGAAAGCCTTGTGAGTTCGATTTCCACGATAGACAAAATATTTCCATTTTCTCGCATAGGCAAAAGATATCAAAAATTGGGTCCATAGTGTAGAACAAAGTGCTTTCACAATTCAAATTCTAATATACATTTTCCCTGCACCCCTTCTATGCGGGATGCAACGTAAAGTTAAAAAAATATATCAAATCAAATCTTAAATATATATAAAAGCCCTAAGTCTACCAAATATAATTTATTGCTAACCCTTACCGTAATGGATTTATAACACACAGTGCCGTATAGCACAGCATTGTTAAGAGTCATGATAAATCGACTGTTTCCGGTTCGTGTGTTATCAACTCAATAGCTTCAGATTTATGGTATTTCGGAACGATTTTTTATTACCAAAGACCATTATTTATAATTTAATCATGGATTCTGTTTTAAAATTATCCAAAGAAGTTTTAATTTGTAATTGGTTTTAAAAACAACTACCAGGCCATAATTATGAATCGGGCCACAGGGCAGATCTAATGAAATACATATTTTCTTAATGATGGGTTAACATTGACTTAATATTTAATAACAGTACACTAACGTAAGTCAATAAAAGTAGATTTTCTTTTTTTTTTTGTTTTTCACGCTGTATCCCGCATATGGCAGGGTAGACAGAGGAAACTGGGAAACTAGTGTTAAGACACTGCGTTCCGTTTGCTACTTGGCGTGTTGGCGGAGCTCAATGCTGTGCTTTGCCTTGCCTTGTTATCAGAGCGAAGAAATGACAATGTTAATTTTTTTTTGAAGATATGAAATATTTTAAAAAGTATATATATCATTTCGGGTGAAGATCGAACCGACAACCTGTCACTTTTACAGTCACACGCTTATGCCCTGCGCCACGTTAATTTACAATCCTGAAATTAATACAGCATTGTCTATTCGCACTTACCGTTTTTTTTTTAATTTACATATACTACATAAAATATGCTAAGAATAAAATGGAAGTTATATATTTATGTACTAAATAGATTACATCAAATGTATCTTGGCTTTCTTAGCGCTTTGCGTGATCTAACCCGATTTTCTTACGTTTATATAGAGTTTTTATTGAGTTATATTGTGTTTATGATGCATATAAACATTATTGCTATACATGTTATATATGTTTACATGTAAGGTAAAAACAAATTTTAAATTGAGGGTCAATTTCTGCATTTATTATAGAACTAACAGTACTCCCAATAGCCAATCTGCGTGTACAGTTTTGTTACAGAAAGTTAAAAGACATACTTATTATATTAATAATAGTTTAATTTCATATAAACTTCGTTCCAATAGGGAAACCTAAATTAATTTTACATAACAATAGATTTCTTCTAAAAATTGTATTATTGATTAACTGCCTCTATAACACAACAATATATTGTTTCATTAATTAACATATATTTTTATTTTTAATGAAATTATAGCTCAAAATTATCAGTTATAGCCAAATATATTTCTATGATATTTTAATTTTATATAGAGTTAAATTTAGTATACATTGCTACCGATCTAACCAAATAATTTGTTCCAGAAGCTGGTAGTTGGCGGTCCAAATCAGCGCAACTGGAGGGGTATACTCATAGCTCTTCTTGTGATAGTAGCGGTGTTAGCCCTCATAGTAACGTCAGTAGTTCTCCTGACGCCACCTGATGAAGGGCCCAGGGTTAAGGGCAGAAGATTGAAGATACAAGATCTGTTGACTGATGAGCTTGTGCCTGTAAGATGGAATGGGACTTGGATATCTGGTAAGTGTAAGCAAGTATTGCTAATCTATTCAGATTTATTTCTTATCGTACTTCATAGATTGAGCTAGATGATTGTTCAATGACAGTTTAAATATTTTCAGCACAATAATGATATCCTTACTAGGAGGCCAAGATGAATAAAAAATGATTTTAAGTGACTTTGCTATCTACCTACTAACTTATTTGTGATTTATTATATTAAAAATAAAATTTTTACAACCTTCCTATAATGTTTTATGATCTGAGGTATAAATCTCTCCCTATTTTATGATTTATGAGAAAATACAAAATAAAATGTGTTGCAAAAAGATTTTAATAAAATCGGTAGTGAAATAATGTGTCAAGCAATAAAGTAACAATGGAGCTATAAAACCTGTGTCAAATAATAAATTTTCCAAGAAATAAGTCTAGACTTTCAGATAATAACGTAAGAATTTTGTAAAGAATAGTGGATAGGCCCAAATTTTATGTATATATTTTATGTTATGTGTTTGCTTTTCCTTATTATAAATCTGTATTCCAATTTGTTAGTCGTTTTGAAAATAGACAAAAAATATTTTAGAAGAGAAAGTACAGTAAAAATAAATGTAATAAGTCCAGAGCAGGTAAAAAAAATATTTAAATATAGCGTCTACATAATTATTTAAATATAACTCGTCCACTATTTTACACGGGATGCCTGTGGATTTGATTCTGTCTCGGGGTAGTGAAATATATATTTTTTTATTTTCAATTTCCTCGGTTTGGTAACTAACGAGGCACAAATTGACGTTAAAATTTGATGGAAAGTGCAGAACGGAAGTGTCTTAATGGGTACAGAGTGTCTTAAAACTAGGTTTTCACGTACGAGATAGGACTGTTTAAAGCCAAATATATCTTCCATTATCGCTAGTTTTCTTTTTACTTATATTGCCAAGAGAAAAATAAATCGTCGCCGTTGTAATATACTTTTTTTTGCTATTAACTAACATTGTTTTGTGTATGTAAACATTTCTGTAATATCGTTAATTTGCCAGGATAGATAAAAAAATAGTAACCGTATGAATTTCATAAAAAATGACTATTCTAGAGCTTTTACAATATAAAAATCTAAATAATTTTATTTTAAGGTAAAATTTACATTCCTGATAAAATTATGTAGAATTAATTACTAAATGAATTATATTAAAACAAAAAAAGATCGAAAATGAATTTGTTTTAGTTGTTGAAACAACAAGTATATTTTGTTTGTGTTGTGTTACAATAAATTACTTTCAATCCTTATATTCATATAAAATAACTCTTTGGAAGAGGAACTTTCTCATTAAGTGATTGGAGCTGTACTTACTTAACGTAGGACGCTGATATTTTACATACATTATCATCATGGCGCTTAATATTACTTATTATTATTTATTATTATTATTATTTAATAATACAAATTTAAAATATACTAATAACATTGAGCTCGGATCAGTGCCTGGAAATTGCGACCACAGGTGTTGATTTTAAAGATCGCGTTTACAGTCACACGCTTGTGCCTCTGCGCCACAACATGCATCCATAGTGGCGCATGTCGGGTGCACATTGAAAAGGAAAAACACCAAAAAGGCATTAAAATAATGCCTCTTATACAATTGACTTACATAAATAACTGATAGTCAAAAGGCAATGTTGCCATAGCAGAAATGTTGAGGAAAATTATTGTAAGACACAGCATATTAAATTTGTTAAATATAGCAATTTACACATGTTCCTTGAGAAATGTACTTGATTTTTACGTTTTATAATTCACCCTAACAAAGTCAGAGGCAACCATTAGTTACTAAATAAACCAAAACTTCAGTTTACTACTGCCGAATGCCCAACACATTTGATTTATACGTAATAATGCGCAGTCATTAATTAACGTCACATGGGAAATTATATTATTGATCATAGAAATAATAAATATAAAGTGCCTTATTGTGTATGTTATTTCTTATTAATTTATTGGTTATTTTTGGTAAATTATTGAGATTTTGAATAATAATTTTTAGTTTCACGCTATATCCTGCAGATAAAGGCAGTAATTTTGTGTTAGGACTCCATTTTCCTCCATTTTGACGCCTAAGTTTTGAGATATTGTATGTTAATTTAATATTTATTGTAATTATTTCTTCGCTCTGGTAACAAGGCAATCAATACGCTATGCTTCAAAATTTGGCGGAAATGGGTAACGCCTACACTGCCATGTGTAGGATACAATGTAAAGCTTATAAAATATACAAACTAACAAAGAAAATTGAGCTTTGGTGTAATAAATTATTTAACGTTCCATTTATTGAAAAACGGGTTTCAAATCAGTTCAACTAATTAAAAATCAGTTCCAAATCACTTAAGAATTAAATTACAAACTTCGACAAAAGTCTATATATAATGTAGTCAAAAAGATCAAATTTGCAAAAAATCAATGCCTTTCAGCATCTTTTAGCCGTTGTTTAAACATCGCTCTGACTTTATTTACCAATGCTAATGGTTTGCTTTCGGTTTGTTTTTTCAAATGATCAAATGAAATTGAAAGAGAAACTGTATATTTTATTTAGTGACTACTAGTTACAATGACTTTAAGCAATATTTTAATTTAAGGTATTTGAAACTGAAAATGAAACTGAAAATTATTTCTTTCTTCCTGAAAAAAATCAGGGAACCTAGGGTTATGATACACTATTAAATTCTCGACTTTTGGCTGAATTTAAGGCATTGCGTGCTGAATGGTTGAAATAAAAATAGTGCTTTGCCTTACCAGAGCGAAGAAATGAAAATTTTAAATATTTAATTTGAAAATTTTAAATATTTCATTTCCTCGAGTAGAGATCGAACCTACAACCTGCCCCGTTTACTGTCACATTTGACTTGTACCTTTGCACTATGATAGGTCTTTTTCATTTATTTTTTTTAATATCAATCTTAGATTTAGAAAGCTATGGCATACCATAAAAAGTTCTTCAACAGGTAAAATCGATATAAACCACAATTAAAGTTGTAACTTTTACCTCGTACATTTTTGATTGATTGATCAAAGGAATTTTGTAAAACCGAAATTAAAACAAACGCAAATAACAGAGGTAAGTTAAAATGTTACAAAAATAGCTTTACGTAGACGACTGTCGTTAGCTTTTGTTTGTAGAGACTGTTCTATTCAAAGGAATGTGAAACGTTTATAGTCTAATGTCACGACATTTTATTAAATTAACATGATGTTGGAACTATAAGAAAAAAAATATTATTTTTTCAGATATAGCAACAAAAACATCCTGTGAAAACGTTCGATGAATCTGTTTCTTTTTCTATAAAAATAATGAAATCTCTTGGCTATGCCAAACTACTACAGCTAAACCAAATTCTCGCTCTTACTTACTGCGATATTTTATTAATAAACTTAAATGCTACTATAGTTTATATAACATAAAGTGATCGACCGTTGAATATTCGTCTTGATGTACATAAATTAAAGTCCAAATCTATAGTCTAGATCTATAGGAAGTACTAGTTCTATTTTGAGGATCAATGAGTGAGTGAATCAACGAAATAGTGAAACATAGCTTTCATGTAACTTCTGAAATATATGACCTACAAATTTGATATTTTGAGGTACTGATTTAAAGGAACAATCTAAAAACTATCGTTAATTTTAAACAATTTAACGATAGTGATTTGCTTCGCGCTCTACTTAACGAGAGCACTACCATTCCCCCAGATGTGGGCGCTAAAGTGAAACTGAGCATATATGTATATACACAAATAAATCAGACTACTCCAGCCCATATAGTAGCAATTCCTTTAGGATATGGATATTTAACTATTGATAAGAAACCGTCGTGCCACTACGGATTAGCGTTTGATTTATTATGATGGTTGTGGGTTTTATTACCACATGGAGAAAGGTTATATTTAAATTATTTCCGTTTTGTTTGACAAAATGTCTTGAAAATTGAAACTGCTAAAAATAAAAATATATGTGAAGAAATTCACAATCTAACAGGGAAAAGTAGTTCTTTAGAGTCCGTCATTTAGAACAAACGATCCCAAATTCAAACAATAGAATAGAATTATTTCTATTTGTTGTATTGATGCAAATTTCATTTCCACATGCCATGCCGAATTTCAACGTAGCTTGATAAGTGCGTATGGCTTAGTTGGCCATTGCGCTTGGATGGTTACCAAGAGCCGTGGAGTCAAATCGAAACTAATCAAAAGTTTTTAAAATTAGTATTTTTCTTTCCTAAGTTTGGAACAACACCATAAAAGCAGTAAAAATAGGTACTCAGCTTCGCGCTGTATCCCGCACAGGGCAGGGTAGGCAGAGGGCATTTAGGAACCTAGTGTTAAGACATTCCGTTTTACTAACGTTCCCCACTTTCTGTCCAATTTGAGGCATTTCGTGTTGAGTGACGGAACTCAACGCCGCATTTTGCCTTTTTACCAGAGAAAAAGAAAATAAAAAAAGGAAATAGTGGGAATCAAACCCACAAACTGTCGGTTACAGGATGTGACATCCTTGTGCCATTGCGCCACGACAGGCCTTAAAAAAAATAGGTGGTATCTATTTAAAAAATAAATCATCACCATGCCCATAATGGTGTAACCAATAATAAATACTCATGACACAAAGTAAAAAATTCAATTCATGATAGCATAATAGGTACTGTCCTCATTATATCCATCGGCATCGTTACTATTATATTCAACTCTATTATTTGAAATTTCTTTGTTGCCTCGTCACATATACATATATACGTAGAGCAAATTCAAAGAGGGTCCTTTAAAGATCTCAATGCATATAACGTTATATTGCTAAAAAAACATATTATTACTGACATATATTTTCCTTTTGATTTTTTTTTAACTTCACACTGCATCCTGCACAAGGCACGGTAGGCAGAGGGAATTCGGGAACCTAGTGTTAAAACAGTCTGTTCCGTTGCCCACTTTCTGCCGAATTTGAGGCGTTGTGTATTGAGTGACGGAACACAACGCCGCCGTTTGTCTTGAAAAATAACAATTCAGTCCTTTTTTTTGTATAGATAATATATTAGGAACATTTAAAATAGAGTGTTTTTTTAAATAGAGTAATTTAATAGGCCTTAGTAGCCGTGGGCTTGATCCTAAACTTTTAATAAGGTGACCTTTTATAGAAATAAATATCTAATGAGTATATCACTTCGATTTGCAATTTCGTACTTATATATAGAGAACCGCAGTTCAAACGAGTCGGTCTGGCGCTGAGCCAAATTACTGGCATATTAAATACTCAGTTACACTTATATGGTAGCTTTGAAGAAACGATAAGTGCTTAAGATATTTTTAAAATTCTCCCAGGAAAAATCGAATGTTTTGGAAGCTTCTTTATTGAAAGTAGCAGCTGTTACACAATACAATAACAGATTCTTTTGTAGCATATTGAGAGAAATAACTTGCGCAATATTATTGGAGTAGAAATAAGTGATTTTTTTTCCGATCTCGAATTAAGCGGACATTAAAATTTTCCATCGTTTCTATCTATCCATATTTGATTGACAACATTTATCGGCAATAAGGTAATTACAAAACATCTTCATCTTCTTTACAAAGCGAAGACAAGAGAAAGAGAACAGAACGTAGAATTGAACTTCCAATTTTTCTTGTTATTTTTGTTTGGCGGCAAAACAATCTAACTTTAATTTTAAGTACAAGTCACTTCATTATATCTGTTCTTAAATCAACGACAACCGCAGCGCAAATGAGCTTTTCGGTTTGGCGTTAATCCAAATTGAAAGCATATTACACATAGACAACGTATTTAGGCTATCGGTGCTCAAGTGATAGAGCTTATAGCGATTTCTAAAGTTTGTCGACTATAAAATCTGAGTTAGTTCAGGTATGTAGGTTTATAGGATTTATTTTATTTTTTTTAACAAAAGTCAAGAAGTCAAAAAGTCAAGAAGTCAAGTCTGTTCCCCACTTTTTAACCAAACCTCGAGATACGGCGTGATGAACGGCGAAAATCAACTTAGCGCAAGTCCCAAAAAAAATCTAGGCTTATAATAAATCGGTAACTGATAACTCTGTACATGGAAGATGAGGCCTGTCGTGGCGCAGCGGCACACGCAACTGTAACCGACAGGCTTTGGGTGCAATGCCCACCCAAGGAAATTAAATTTTGAATATTTTAATTTAAATATTTAATGTTATCATTTCTTTGCTCTGAAAGGCAAAACGCGGAGTTGAGTTTCGCCATTCAACACGCAATGCCTCAAATTCGTCGGAAAGTGGGGAACAGAAGTAGAACAGAGTGTCATAACATTAGGTTCTCAGGTTCCCTCTGCCTACCCTGCCATGTGTGGGATATAGCGTGAAGCAGTGATAAATAAAAAATACGTAAATTTAAAATATTTGGTTCTACAAAATTGATATTAAAATTTCAGCTAAATTTATAAAAATCTTTTTTCCTTCCTTAGAGCAAGAAAGTAATTGAGGTTAGTAAATAAAATAGTCTAATTCAAGCGGGTGAAGCCGCACCTACTATATACCTATGTATATTGAAGTATTAAAACATTTTTATACACATTTACAATATCATAATTGTTAACGCAGCGGCACAAGCGTGTGACTGTAACCGATAGGTTCTGGGATCGATCCCCAGTCGAAGAAATGAAATATTTAATATTTTCAATTTAAATATTTAATGTTTCATTTCTTCGCTCTGGTAATAAGGCAAAGCGCGGCGTTGAGTTCCGCCACTCAACACGCAATGCCTCAAATTCGGCGGAAAGTGGCGAGCGAAAGTGGAACGGAGTGTCACACTATGTTCCCGGGTTCCCTCTGCCTACCCTCCCTCGTGCGGTATACAGCGTGAAGTTATAAAAAAAAATAAAAAATAACTGTTAATGCCGAAACAAAATTTATGTCCAAATAAAAAATAACAATTTGAAAATTATTACATGGTATTTTTTATATCGCTAAATATTTCCAAGAGATATTTGTGTCATTCGCTAAAACATTTTATTACATTAGTTGACATTCAACTCCATTTCGTCTAACAGTTTCTTTACAGTATAAATGTGAAATTAAAAATGGTGAATCTAATAAAACCGAGTTTCTTTTCGTGGAAACACAACGAGAGGGAAATTAATGGCGGTATTTAAGATCTAGACGAAATTATTATTTTGGCTTTTGTTTTCAATGTAATATTTCAAATAGAATGCTTTATTTTTGTATAATGTGATGTTTTTGTGATATATAGTACTATTATTGGATTTTATATTTATGGGCTATAAGATTTTATAACGTATAGTTCTGAGGTTTATAATATGACATTAGGGTATCTGAGGCCATCGTGGTTCGGTTCGATGGTAACTTTGGAAGAGTTAATTAATTTTCATTTCTCTATCCTGGCAAACGTGCAAGAAAAAAAGCGTAGAGTGGTAAGTATATTCTTAATAACTAAATTTTTAAAACCAAATTGACAATCATGTTAAATTGATGAGGCCTGTCGAGGCGCAGTGGCATAAGCTGGTGACTGTAACCAACAGGTTGTGGGTAAGATCCCCACTCGATGAAATGAAATATTTAATATTTTCAGTTTAAATATTTAATGTTTCCATTTCTTCCCTCTGGTACAAGGCAAAACGCGGCGTTGAGTTCCTCCACTCAACACGCAATGCCTCAAATTCGGCGGAAAGTGGGCAACGGAAGTGGAACGGAGTGTCTTAACACTAGGTTCCTGGGTTCCCTCTGCCTTCCCTGCCTCGTGCGGGATACAGCGTGAAGCTGAGTATGTTGAATAAATTGAAATAATAAGTAGTAAGGAAAGGCAAAAGAGTAGGAGGATGAAAATATTTTTATTAAAAGTAAGCAGCATTAAGTCCTAAATTAAAATTATTATGTATATCATATGATGATGCGTACAAATTATTTCAAAAGTTGGAATTATCAAAATCCAATAGATAAATTAAAATTTGTGTAAATTCCATTAAAGTTGATCTTATATAAGATAACATATATAAGCTAGGTTTTCAAGTCAAAGCCTCTTGGGTATGAAGTGTGGATTTAAAATTTAATATAAAGTTATTTGTTTACACACAAACCGTTCTTAGTCACAATCGTATTTGACGTATCTTTTAGATGATATATTTTAGCGAAAATTTTGAGTACAGTGTCAAATTGTTATTTTTATTTTTCAAGTTCACGAGAGAGGCCACTTAAAAACATTTCAACTCTTATCGAAAATGTATCTAAATGAATATTAATAATGATAAGAAGTATATACGTTTATAAAAGATACACACCATAAGTCTATAGAGTAAGTTCTTTTCTCACTCAAGAGAAATTATTTATTTAAAAGGGCATTGAGTTCCGCTTATCAACACAGATTATTACAAATTCCGAGGAAAAGGTAAAAAAGTATTTAAAATACTATAGACTAGTTAATAGATTTCGAATACGGGGAAATTGGACGATCAATGGACTTTAATATAACTTTGTCACAACAAAAGTTGAATCGTTACTGTACTTGTAAGAGCATCAAAGTGTACTGCAACATGGATTGACGATGAAAATCTAAATAGTTATGATAAATCCTGTAAAAATAATCCTGATTATAAACTTCTATGTACATATAAAAAAAAAGACTCTCGAGCAATATATTTCTCTTAGCACTAAGTGGTCTCTGACTGAGATGAAACTGAATGCATGTATACAAAATTTATATACATAGATAGAGACTTCATACACAAGATTTTATAAGTTAATGCTGTTTCATATTTTTTTGAGGCCTGTGGTGTCGCTGGTAATAAGGCAAAGCACGGAGTTGAGTTCCGCCACTCAACACGCAATGCCTCAAATTCGGCGGAAAGTGGGGAGCGGAAGTGGTACGGAGTGTCTTAACAGTAGGTTCCCGGGTTCCCTCTGCCTACCCTGTCTCGTGCGGGATACAGCGTAGGAGCTAGCGCTGAGACACTCTGATCCTGTATGTTGGATGGCGGAACTCAACTACGTGCTTTTCCCTTCTTTTTCGATTTTTTAGGGAAGAGACAAGTCAAATGAGCATCCGAATCTTGTTACTAAAGCAGTAAAATGAAAATCAATAACTCCCACAAGCGAGAATAGAACCTACAAGCAGCGTTTTATATTAGCCACTGTCACCGCGGTACGACGGTCTTCTTTTAAATATAAAAGTACAAATGAAAAAAAAAAACAACTCTAATTAAAATTATAATGTAAATAATGGCAATAGCTCACTAAATTCGGTCAATACTTCCGTGTTAAGAGGTTTTTTTTAAATAAAATTTACAATAACTTGTATATAAACAGGTCATCTCATTTTTGTTCATAAAGTTCAATAAATGTAAAGTTTTTGTAAACAAATATCGTGGATAGCATAAGTCGTGATGGCCATATAAGTTATGTCGTTAAACTTTTGCCGAGATCCAGCCATTCCCCACATCTGTATGACCGCCTTATATCACCTTTATATCCGTGATTTAAGTTCCACTATAAAGAATGTAAGAAGTAATGAAATATTCATTCGTTTATATTGTGTTGTTTAATATATATTTTTTCAGATTATTTTAGTATCTTATATACCCGTAGACTCTTGGCTAATATAAATATCGATTCGTTTTTAAGTTTTAATACGTTTTGCCGTTCAGTTTTATGATATTTTTTTTTTTTTAAATTGGAAATATTTAAATGGAATTAGAAATATTGAAATGTGACATAGATAGGAAATATAATTAACTTTTAAGTTTTGTACAGTGTGTACAGTTCAGGTACAATGTCAATATTCTCGATATAGAGCGGGAAAACGAAAATATTGCATCTTCAGAGTGAGTTTACATTCATACGTTGTATCTACGCCGTACCCGTATCCGTAACTCCCGTTAAAGAAATTTGGTACAAAATATTTTAAATATAAGTGGAATTTTCATTCTTTATGATTTAATAAAGAAAAAATATTTTATAATAAATTTCCTTAACAGGTGGTGCAATTTAGTAGAAATCGTCACGTAACGAAACGTCATATGTTGCGTGTGTGTGAAACAAATAAACACATAAAATGTCTAAGAATATGAATAGATATTCTTAGACATTTTCCTTTAGATTATTAAAATTAAAAAAAAAAATACATTTAGAAAATACGTAAGCAACTTCACTCCTCGTTCTCGTTCGTACCAGAGAAGACGAAGAATTCCTCCTTATCTCTTTTTCAACTATTTTTTATGCTGTTACCAAAATACCTTTCTTAATTCATGCAATTTTTTTTCATGCAATTTTTTTTTTCAGCTTCACGCAATATCCCGTACGAGGCAGGGTAAGCAGAGGGAACCCGGGCACCTAGTGTTAAGACACTCCGTCCACTTCCGTTCCCCACTTTATTTTTCTTCATACAATCGATTACATATAATTAAAATCTGTAACCAATAAATGAATAATCTGATCCACCATCAAAAATAGTGTAATAGTAGTACGTTGATACGAAGAACTATTTAAATTATCGTTAAAACGTTTATACAAAATCAGAAAGAATGTTTACACATACTGACTTTCCAAAACAAAATCACATGTAAAAAGCCATGAATCCCTCATAAAATTTATTATTGCAGCATTTAAAATTCCAAGAGGTTTTAGAATTAATCGCGTCGTTAAAGTGATGTCAACATTCAACAGATTAAACAGTGTTTAGTTTCAAAATGATTATAAAATGTGGGAGTCCGAAAATAGTTTTTTATTTTGGTTATTTTAATTATTTTTCTATATCGACTTGTAAATAGTTTCGTAAAACGTTTTTCTTTAAGTATTTTTAATCTACAAATTTTAATACGCTTTTAAATTTTATGTTCTTTTTTCCTAAATGTGGAATAATACTATAAATATAATAAAAATATTTTTAATCTCTCGATATTTTTGATTAGTTGCTAATGATGCAAGCCAAATTTTGAACTCGTACTATAGTATAATCAATACTTTTTTTTTGGAACTCAACGCTGCGCTTTGCTTTGTAATTAGAACAAAGAAATACAAAAATCAATTCAATTTTAAATTATTATATTTACTAGAATAGAGATCGAACTAACAACCTGTCCCATTTACAGTCACACGCTAGTGCTTCTGCGCCACGACAGGGTATCATACATTACATATATAAATAATATATTTATATCACAATGAAATATATAAAATAAGTGAATCCTTAGCTCGAGAATGAACCCACTGTCTACGGTCTACCAAAAGTTAAAGATGATATTGTTACAATGATAAAAGTTTTCCTTATATTCTCGCAGAACCTCGTGTAAGATAAATTGTGCACAATTTTTCAGCTGGTAACGATTTGCTATTTTTCAAACATTTTTCATGGGAGTACTGTAACAAGGCTATAGAGCGATAAAGTGTTTATTTGTATCAATATAATTTATATGACTTTAGTACATATATTTTTTTATTGTTTCGTTTAGATTGATGCGTTCCTTCATATATGACACAGTGGCAAAGAAAGTAGTGTTACGACGTTTCACTCTCCTTTTTCCGCCCACATTGAATACACTGCATGTGATATGGAGTGCATGCTTGTACGCCTGTACATTTCGCCAAGATCTGGGTCAGGGACCATTCGCTGTGTGAATGTGGCCTGGACGACGGTTCCCCTTCCCACATCCTTTTTTCTTGTCCCAACTTAACTCGTCCCCTATATGATGTTCTCCCAAATAATGTCCCTCGTCCTCTAAATGTTCAATGTCTGTTAATGTTTGTGTTTGGTCCTTTATGTAATTTTTTGTGTAAATATATTAGACTATAAACTAACATTTTTGTAAAATAATATTTATTACTAACATAATGTATTGTATGTGTATATTTTGTAAATATTTGTATGTTTTGTTATAGGTTAAGGCAGTAATTATACTGGGTCCCTTTTTTACATGTATTATATCATTGTTTACAATCGTTTCTCTTGTACTGATTAATTCCTCCCGTGAGTCCTCCATACAACGTGACATTGGCGAAGTGAACTGTGCTCAACTGGCACGCTCGAAACGCCATAATTAAAGAAATGAATGAATAAATGATATGGAGTGCGATATAAAGTTTACTTCTGTTAGCAATCCGAATTTGGGATTGTCATATTAATACTACCAAGTTTGTGCCCCTGTGCCTTGGCAGAAATAAATTTAATTCAATTCTTTAATCGATTGTAAAAGAATGCGGCTACAAACCAGTTAGTCTACTTTTTTCTGTCTTTTATTTAAAAAAAAAAATTCTATGAGAACGAGCAGACCAAAGATCTGTCAATAATGACATCCTTTTCAGAATATATATATATATATATATATATATATATATATATATATATATATATATATATATATATATATATATATATATATATATATATATATATATATATATATATATATATATATATATATATATATATATATATTAGCTTCTCGCTGTATCCCTTACATGACAGGGTAGACAGCGAGAGCTTGGGAACCAAGTAAGACTTAGGCTGGCTTATATACTTCCATATTTTTGATCATTATAGATTGTAAACATATAATACAGCCTACTAAAAATATGTAGATATATAGAAAGATAGATAGAGATACAGATATATAGATAAAAGGAATATATAGCTAGATAAATTAGTTCCTTTTTTATTACTGCAATTCTTACCCTTAAAATTTGCATATGAAATGTACAGTTACAAAAAATGTCTTGTACGAAATTTATGCACAAATTCAAAAATATATTCGTAATACAAAAATAAACACAATACCTGGCTCATAAAAGAAAATAACCTTTCCTTAGCAAGTCGGTCAGAAGCTTATTTAATGAAAGGCATACACATAAACGTTACGCTGGAGCTACACAAAAGGCACGCGATTCAAAGCAATAACTTGTTCGTGAAACAAACAAAAACAATACTGAACAGTGAATAATTAAAACGGGCTGAATTCCTGCAAGTTAGTTTACGCATCGTTAGTTGTTGCTGAATTATATGTTTTATTGTTGGAGGAGCTCCTTTTTGTGGTTCCTTTTTATTATTTTGCAATTATATATTTTCTTTATTATGTATTGCTGTAGTACATACAGGTAAACACAAGTCGCGAAAATATACACATGGCAAGGTAGGAAACTTGGGAACCTAGTGTTAAGTTCTGTTTCGTTCCGATTTCCACTTTCCGCCGAATTTGAGGCATTGTGTGCTGAGTGGCGAAACTCAACGCCGCACTTTGCTTTATTACCAAAGCCAACAAGTGAAAACATTATATATTTTATTTGAAAACATTAAATATTCATTTCTTCGAGTGGGGAGCTGAAAGAATATATGTGACTGCACCACAATCATGAAGCCACATAAAAGAATAATATAATATTGTGTTGTTAGTATTGTTATAGTAATTTTGCTACAAGTGAAGAGAGACAATTTGCTACAAGAGTGATGGATAACTTGTCAGGAGGTGACATTTATTTTATTCTTTTGAAACCGATAGACTTACTATGCTATATATACTATAATCCACTTTCAAGATATTTAATTATAATATATAAGTAACGGGTTAATGGACTTGGAATGAGTTTTGGATTAATCCTAAATTATTCAGAATTATCATTATAATGATAGAGAAATTCAAATAGAAATTTAATTAAACACTTTTTACGTCCAGGCATTAGTAATCAATTCGCTACGAAAGTTAAAATCAATTACGCTACAAGGCGGGGAAAAAGTTATATTCAATTAATATTGTTTTGTTAGTATTGTGTTCAGAATCACTGTTGAGTCTCAGTTGTGTATACATACTAAACTTAAATTTAAACAGCGTATAAAAATTTCGAACGAAGCAGCATTTGAACCCGCGCCTCTTGAAAACCGTTCAAGCGCTCTGACCAACTAAGCCATTCGTTCTCACCAAGCTCCGTCGAAATTCCTATACGCTTATTACAACTTATTTATGTTGTTAGCATCTCTGTAGGGAGATTTTTACAAATTTCCGCTACCCAAAGGCAATTCGTAAGAATTATCGTTTGGCAAGAGAGAATACTATTTATTTTAATATTTTAATATCTCTTGCCAAACGTAATAAATTTGTAAAAAATGTCCCTACAGAGATCAAATCTCATAGTGGGCTTTTTATTTGTAAAATTGTTTAATATTCGTACGAATTAACAAGATATCGATTTTGTCACCTAGAACACAATGTATATTACACCAGAAAAAAGATATTTTAACGCGTAGGTTTGATCTCTTAAGTTAATTGCATTTATAAAAATATTATAAACCCGGTTTAATTAATTTCAAAGCATTCTTTTTTAGCGTACCTTGCTTCAAAAGGAAAACCGAACTCTCGTTTATGAGAATGGTTTGATGATCTCTCTCCATCTATTGACTTTAAGGTATCATCGTGAATGGTCAGTCATATAATTTGACACGAAGGGAGAACTTGTAATACTATCAAACGAAAAAAATAAATAAAATTGGCAGTACAAATAAAAGAAAAATGCATTTAAAAAATATCAAAACAAGTACCTACCTGCGTGCGCTTGCATTTTAAATTGGTTGACTTTGTATGTGCACACATGTGTATTTATTATTTTGTATTCTAAATAAAAAATAAAAAAAAATATAAATAAATTTTAACTTAATACGAAAAGTTAAACATCAAGAAGAATTAGATCAATGTTTAATAGTAGCTTGCAAGTAGTATAAATAAAGTTACTCATCCAATATATATATGGTACTGAAAAATTCAATTAAACAGATAAAGCATGCCTGATGCTTTATTGCAAACAGATGCTTTTTACTGCATTCCTTCCGACTCTCCATTTTATGAATCACTTCAAATTATTTTAAAAAAAAATTTAAAATAATGTTGAAGCAATGTATTTTGGCTTAATATTAATGAACTTTCCGATATCCTTTGTAGTCTCAATAATAATGACGTATATCGTAAGCATCTCTTACTTTTTATAATATGTACAGGATACATGCTAGCTACTTAACCATACCGATGAAACAAATGCTGAGTATTTCTATTTACTTAGCTTCACGCTGTATCCCGCACGAGGCAGGTTGGGCAGAGGGAACCCTGGAAACCTAGTATTAAGACACTCCGTTCCACTTCGGTTCCCCACTTTTCGCCGAATTTGACGCATTGCGTGTTGAGTGGCGGAACTCAACGCCGCGTTTTGCCTTATTACCAGAGCGATGAAATGAAGTATTAAATATTTTAAATTGAAAATATTAAATATTTCATTTCCTCGACTGGGGATCGAACCCAGAACCTATCTGTTGTGCTGCTGCGCCACGACACGACTGGTTGTGGATTCGATCCGCACTCTATGAATTAATATGAAATTAAAATTTAATATTTTCATTAAATATTTCACTTCATCAGATCACACAATGTCTTAAATGTGGCAAAAAATTGGGAAAGAAACGAAGTCTCTTGGGAACCTGGTGTTAGGTTCCCAAGTTCCTATCTACCTGGCCATATGCGCGGGATACAGAGTGTAGATAAGAGAGATACGTAATGACGACACAAATATGGTTCACACAATATATTGCCCTGAGATTCCAGTTGTTTGGAAACTTTTTTTTAACAGTTCTATGGAATTTTATATGGATATTTTAATCACTTCTTATAAATTTATCAATCTATAAAGAAAATAAAGGAATGAATTGATGAAGAAAAAAATATAACAATTATTTTTTTTTGGAGAAGAAACGGTAAACGAGCGTACGGGTCATCTGATGGTAAGTGATCACCGCCGCCCACGGCCCCGAGTAACTCCAGAGGAGCTACAGGAGCGTTGCCGGCCGTTAAGATGGATGGGCACTGGGGCCCGGCATTACCTAATGCGAAACGCAGTGGTCGAAGCCGCTACTTAACGCTGGTTTTAAATGCCGGGGTGATAATAATTGCCGGTCGAGTCTGCCCATGCGTGTTGCCATTGCTGACAACGTGACTCTCCCACACGTACTTTAGTCGCCTCTTACGACACCATCAGTATCAGGGTGATACTATTCTAAGCTGGAATCGCACGGAAAAATATGATATAGTCTAAATATATGTAATATAGTGCTAAAAATCTTAAATACAAGAAACGGTCTTACTTAAGCACAACCACAATGTCTTCAGAAATACGATACAATTTATATAATTACAAGTCATTAGCGTAAACAATTTAATGACGTCATAACTTTTACAAGCAAGATCAAATCTTTTTATGAACTGTTTTAGTGCTGTACTATACTAAGTAAACCTTTCTTTACTACTTAAATTATGTCTTACATATTTTCCACAAAATACATACATCTTATTTGTTAGCTTCACGTTGTATGCCGCTCATTGCAGGGTAGGCAGAGGGAACTTGGGTACCTAGTGTTAAGACACTCCGTTCCGTACACCATTTTTGTAACAGAGCGAAGAAATGAAAACATTAAATATATGTTTATATCTGGTGGCTGTGACTACCAACGCTCATCTCTTAATTTTAGAGGAAATTTATAACACATAATTTAGTACATCAATATATTATTATATATTACTATATTATTGTGAACCCTGCCATGTGCGGGATACAGAGTAAAGCTGTAGAAAAAAAATATAAAATATTAAATATTTCATTTCCTCGAGTGGGGTTCCAACCCTCATTTGCGCCACATACACATAAATTACATTTCTAAAAATCGTAATATTTCCTAAGTTTGAAATATAAATTTAAAAATCTAAAAAAAAAACATGTCAATAATAACATTTGAAATGAATGGTGTAAATAATTATACCATTAATTCTAATTCAATTTACTAACATGCATGTCATTTCACTTAAAACCTTTTTTTCCAATCAACATTCAGTCATATCGACATCTACTATACAAGTGGTTGAAATAATAAATAATATGAGTTCATTTTTTAACCGATGGCCGCTTGCCAGTGCTGTGGAAATAGTGATGCGAGCACATCTGCAGTCACGTTGTTAAATTTAATGACACAAATAACTTCAAACTACAACATTGTACACTAAAAACCTATTAATATTGACATTTTCAGATTTATCTTGTTGCATTTCCTTTATAATATTTGGGTTACTAAATATGTAAATATCAAATGTTATCGTTTACCTATACTTATTGCGTTTGTATATAAAATTTAAATATAGAATTTACTTTTTATCTTAATTGATTGTTATATTTCATTTTGCATAATAGTCAGAGTAAACCTGATGATAAAACACTCCATTCTCCGCTTTCTGCCTGACTGTGGGACATTGGATGCTGTGGCGGAACTGAATGCAATTCGTTTTCCCAGACGGAGAAAATTGAAATAATATTTTTTTCTCAAAATATTTATTATAAAATGAGCTAAGTTGTCAAAGATTGAGCTTAGTGTCTGGAAAGTTAATAATTTAGACTAATAAACAAAAGATATAAATATATCTTTGAGGACTGTTGTGGCGCAGCGGCACAAGCGTGACTGTAACCGACAGGTTATGGGTTCGATCCCCACTCGAGGTAAATAAAACATTTAATATTTATTAATGTTTTCATTTCTTCGCTCTGGTAAAAGGTAAAACGTGGTGTTGAGTTCCCCCACTCAAAATGTAATGCCTCAAATTTGGCGGAAAATGGGGAATGGAAGTGAGAACTTAACATTATGTTCCCAAGTTCCCTTTGCCTACCCTGGTATGTGTGGGATATAACGTGAAGCTGAGTATATAAATATAAAAAAGGACTGAAGTTACCAAAACTTCTTAAGAAATTTAATGTGGTTAAAATTAAATTAAGTCAAAAGCGTATCACGGTATTTTATAGAGAATCTGAGACACCCTTTTCTAATATTCTCCTATTAAGAATATATCTACTGCTACGTTATAGTTTTAAATATTTTACCCTCACCTATTTAATGTCCTGAGAAGTTAACAAAGAGTCTTAATAATGTTATTAACTTATTTTATTCTTTACCTATAGTATTTTGGTCATCGAAATTACAATTTATCATGATCACGACAGGTTCTAAACGTATAATATCTTTGTACTTGTTTATATAACTATGTAACGTTCAATATTTTTATACCGCGCCTTGCTGAGCGCCACCACTCAACATACCTCAAAAAAATTCGAAAATTCTGCTTAGAGTTAGGAAAAGACAGTCTTAACTTTAGATTCTCTTTATGTCCTCTTTACAGTACATATTCCAATTTCAATACATCTTTACAAAAAGTATTATGAAACAATCTTTGAAAGTGAAGTAATCATAGTAAGTTTCTTATATTTGTTATCACAATTGTTCTAAGTTTGATCTTTTAAGTGCCTTTGAGTGTATTTCTTTCCCTTGCCTGTAAGTAATCAACAAAAAATATATCTCAATAAGACATCGAAAAGCGAACATATTTCACTTCCGTCCCCCGGGTCAATGATTAATGTATACCCAGAAAACACGCTACAGTGAATTATCTAAGATACACCTGAATAACAAATAAACTTAGATTGCTTTAAAAAGCTTGTGGCATAGTACAGATTATTTATACTTTAGACGTGGCCAGTTCAAATCCTGTAAGTGACTAAACTACGTTATATTACATATATTGAATCTTAATATCTGGAATTCTAGATATTGTGATCAGAGTGAGAAAGTGAAATTGTCGTACGTATTATAATCTCACGCTTTTGCTCCTGCGTTTCGACGGCCTTAGACAGGATACTCCCTATCTAGGGCTTCTCCTTCTCTTCTCTCCTATGCTACGACACTCCGTCTTCCTCCTTCTTTAAGAAGTTCCGAAACACTGTGTATTGAGTGGCGAAACAATCCCACTATGCCACTCAAATGCGTTATTTGTTTTAATTATATGCTTACCATAATAAAAGTTTAATGTAAATTTATAATTATTACAGTCAATGTCGAAAAGCGCTTTATATTTGATGAATGATAATGTAAAAAGCTTTTAAATCTCATTAAATATCGTTATACATTGATATTAAAAGTTTACAATCCAAATTATAGGACAACATGAGTAGTTATTAATAAAAATGAAATATGTTCTCTGCTACTTTAATAACCTTTCATTAATTTATGGCAGACATTATATAACAACATTTAAGTAACACTTAACTTTTATGTTTTGAACGTTCTGGGCTCGATTTCTACTTGGAATTATAACCTTTATTTCCTCATTTTCACTGAATACATAATGTGTTATAATTTATGTTCTGTATAGGAAACAGAACAATTTTACAAAAGGTTCCCTTACCGGTTTTCAATCTAAAGTAAGGTCTAAAGTAATAACCCAGTTAAACTATAAAAATAATAAAATACCGCCCTATTAAACCTAACATAAAATTTTCAAGCGTGATGAACATTTTTCAATGACATGTATATCTAAAAGTTAATCTGGAACATCTGGTGAACAACCACAACAATCTAGATAATATGAATCCTAAACATTGAGAACGTGGAGCTTCCAGTAATTATAACAGTCAAGTTAAATTATAAGAAAAAATGTGGGCATGTTATAATATATGAATGAATGATGTGAATACGAATTTAAATTAAAAATTGACAGTGGTGTAACTCAACTCTAGAGACATTGTTAAAACATTCAAGACCACAGATATCAAGAAAACATCAAATCTATGGGGTCTTT
This sequence comes from Eueides isabella, assembly GCA_019049475.1. Taxonomy (NCBI): domain Eukaryota; kingdom Metazoa; phylum Arthropoda; class Insecta; order Lepidoptera; family Nymphalidae; genus Eueides; species Eueides isabella. Next base: position 3,865,620 of record CM032407.1, read on the forward strand.
CTGTCAAATCGATTAGTTTTATAATAGACGCTGTTGCTCCTCATCTTGCTGATATGTTTGATAATTGTATAGAGTATGGTGTGTTTCCTGACCTAAACTTAGACAAATCATACCTATATTTATATCGGGTAGTACATTAGATCCTAACAATTTTAGACCTATATCGGTACTACCTTCATTTAGTAAAATTAAAAAAATATATATTAAATCAAATATATTTACATTTTAAATATCATAAACTCATGCATAATAAACAGTATGGTTTTGCTAAGGGTCGCTCTACTATCGACGCTGGTATAGCTCTCTAAAACAGTATTTATGAAGCATGCTGTAAAGCTGCAAGCTGTTAAAAAATCAGAATATTAACGTGAAAATTGCTCGCCTCGTTCATGTTAGTTACTTTCATAGTATTATGTCCTACGGCATTTTACTTTGGGGTAATGCTGCTGGTATTCAATCAATTTTTGTCTTGCAGAAGCCAGTTATTCGTGCAATCTATAAATTAGGCCCTAATGATTCTTTAAGGGAAAAATTTAAAGAAATTTATATAATGACCATTGCATCGCAATACATTTTTGAAAATATTATGTATGTTAAGAAAAATATTAATGACTTTAGCAAAATCAGGGATATACATAATAATAATGCTAGAAATAAGTTTAATTTTAGTGCACCTATAACTAGATTGCATCGAGTCCGTAATTCTTTTATGGGTCAGGGTGTACGCTTTTACAATGGGATCCCAGAAAACGTCCGAGAAATTTCTATTTCACAATTTAAAAAAGTTGTAGTATTACAAAAACAATAATTTTAAAAATCATAACACGCCTTGGGAATAAAATGCTCGCTCCAGGCTATTTCAAATGTCACTATCACATAATTATATAATGTAAAATTTTGATAAACAAAAAACATGTCCTGCTGAGTTTCTTTCGCCGGTTCTTCTCAGGTCTGAGGCAGTAACTTTAGTAAACTGGTGGTAAATTGTTTGACGTTAAAAAAACGAAGCTTGTAACTTTTTATTTTGAATTAAAATATTTAAATTTATAATTTTTAAACCAAACGTAAGATAACATTCATATTTAATTTCAATGTATTATTTGAACACGTCATATCACCGTTCCATTAGTATAATTATGCAGTTGCATATTAAGCCGCAGTTTACACTGTAGCGTAATGACCTATATACTTCAGTACTTTAAAAGCTCTTGAGACACTAAGTGCTGGTGGTAGAGGAAATATGACGGCTTAGTCTAAGAAATTTACTTTGTCAGGTACTAGTGAAATTTTAGATATGAATTTTATTTAAATTAACTATAATAAGGAAGTATTGTTATTATTTCATTACGATATCTGCTATCATATATAAAACTCAGAGCCTTATTTTAGAATTTTTTATTTAAAGAATAGTACGAATTCACTATAAAAGTTTTTTTAAATATAACTGTAGGTATATTTTTTTGATATATTTATATACCTATAACGGGTTTATAAGCGCTTTGATCGTAGAGTCCCAATTATTTTATTGGTCAACTCCAGTTAACGGTCACAAAATCTTTTATTGTACGAGTATGTCAGTACTAATAGTGTTTGTTTAAAAAAATATGATATATGAAAAAATCTAAGTATTATAACTAGAGAGGCAGGGTTATGTCATGTTTCCAGACTTGTTGAAAGTATTCCATATTTAATTTTTTAGAGTGGGGATCGAACCCACAACCTGTCGTATTTATAGTTACACGCTTGTGCCACTGTACCACAACAAGTATTAAATAAGTATATGAAAATACATAAAAATATAATATCTATATATTTTTTTAATAACTGTACGCCAGGTGAAATGCTGTTTTTTTATTTTAATATTCGTTCCCCTGCTCATATATATTCATAAGCGAGCCGGTGGTGGTAATTTCCTGTTGGACAGCCTATACTGAAAACAATTGAAAAATAAATGTTCAAAGTCAATCGAGTAAAATATATTTGGACTCATTTATTTTTTTATTTTTTATTTGTTGGTTTTGTTTTGTTAAGTTAAACTGTATTTTATAAATAAAAACTCACACTAAAGGTTTATTTATTAATAAATAATCGATCTGATCTCGATCGTCATATATATATATATATATATATATATATATATATATATATATATATATATATATATATATATAATATATATATATATATATATATATATATATATATATATATATATATATATATATATATATATATATATTTCTTAACAATCGTTGTTAGGACATCTATTTAAGTCAAACTTAACCGATATAAAAGAAAACATCAAAAATAAACAAAATGAAAAACACATTGTTCCATATTTGTCAACACTAAGATCAGACCTACAAGGAACTACGGCAAACTAAATAATAAATCCGATTTAATTACAGTAATATACAAGTGAGTCAATTTATATATTACTTAAGAAAAAAAACAAATTTTGTTTTGCCATTGTCTCGCCGTAGTAATGGGTCGTTTTTACGAGATCTAGAAATATCTTATTAAGTCAAGTCAGCTAGGAGCTTTCCCGATGATTGGCTTGAATATTTTATGGCCATCACTCGTTCTGTTATTATGGAACTGTAGCGAAAATTAATAATAAGATTAGCTCTTATATCTATCTACCTACATTGAATTGAAACGAAATATTCATCCGTGTATTTTACATAACTACGTTTAATAAAGAGTAGATACTATAAAAACACAAATAAACTATTTTTAATTTTGTTCTCTCTACCTTTCTGTTCGAAACCTCTACGGTTTTCTGTTGGTTCTACGATATTTTCCGTTATTACCATTGACTCTATATACAGTAGGGGCCTCATATTCATGGATTGGCGATTCGCCTTGTTTACTTAAGTTACTTTCATAGTATTATTCCTTGTGGTATTTTGCTTTGGGGTAATACAGCCAATATTAAATCAATGTTTGTTTTGCAGTAGCGAACTATCGCAAAACTATAGCTTAGGCCCTAAAGATTCTTTAATGCATAAAATAAAGACATTAATATACTGACAATGCCCTCTTTCTTTTTCGAGACTAACTGTTTATGTTATACTGTCCTCCTGTACCAACCTTAAGGTCACACCAGGAGGGCAAGGACCAAACAGGTCTGGCTCCTACCTCTTTCGTGGTAGTACTTATAGGGTAAGTTGCCCCACGCAACCTTCAACCGTCTACCAGATGGCTGAAAGCCTCGAGTAAGGATAAAATTATGATAGAGATAAGACAGAAAAAATATAATCTACAAAAAAAACCAAACTATCAATACTTTCTGATGTAGATGAAACTAAGACGTAAAAATCCAGAGACGGAAAGACACAAAACTTTTTAGCGAGTATTGAGTGATTATCGAAGTTGCTTGCTAACCTATAGTATAAAAGCAGTGCTTTCGAAGGACGAATAAATTTTAACAGCAACATCCAAAGATTTTGCAGTGATTCATTCAAGTTCTGGTTTTTGTTCAATTTAAATTGGAAGTCACTAAATCCCAAGGTCCCAAGGACTATTGATGAGGTGCAGTCATCTTGCTTTTGTATAAAGACAAAAACAAAGATTCACAGCTATAGTGCTATCAGTAGGTAATGTTACATATATACATACATACATATCTTCACGCTATATCCCTAGCGGGGTAGGCAGAGAGAAGGGAGCGCCCAACGCTATGGTCTCGGTATACCTCTTTCGACTCGTCCAATGTCATCAGCTTCTTCATACATGCCCTCCGGGGGGCATGCTCCTCATGCTTTTTACGTGACCTTCCTCCAGTATCATCGATACTGTGTTTTCGAAGGCCAACCGAGGTCTCCCCCTCCCTCTCTTACCACTCACTTTTTCTTCATAAATCTTTCTTACCATTCTTTCTTCACTCATTCGCTCGACGTGCCCAAACCACCGGAGCACGTTCTTCTTCATTCTTACTGTGACATCCACGCTAGTACCTACCATTCTTAATAGGTAGGTAATGTTTATGCTAAAATATTGGTGAGAAGGTCACAAAAGAAATCCGAAAGGTTGTTGTGCGAGACCCAAGGAGGCTGCAGACATGGACGTTATATGGATCTTTTCCCCTTGCGTGATCACGAAATAAATTTTGCCAGAAAACCAATAAGATGTTTTTGC